>OY756931.1:2087246-2430910 GCA_963580335.1 Leptographium flavum | reverse complement strand
CTGGTCCTGCCACGACTGCGGCAGCGTGAAGCCGGGCGCCGTCTGGCCGGGCGCGCTGCGTCCAAAGGCGCCCCCCCCCTCAAAGGCCCCCGCCCCCGCCATCACCGGCACCACCACGCACAGCACCGCCTCGTTGCCCTCTTCCGCCCAGTGGCCCGCGACGAACCGCTCAAACGGCCGCTGCAGCAGCGCCCGGAACCGCGCCGGCGCCAGCTCGACCACGTACGCGCAAAACGCCACAAACCACCGCGCCAGCGGCTCGCGGCCCAGCGCCTGCGTCGCCAGCCGGTCCGTCCACGGCACCAGCACGCCCTCGGGCGCCTGGCTCCAGACAATCGCCGTGCTCACGACCACGCGCCGCCACACCGCCCAGCCAGGCCCGGCCGGCCACTGCCGCGTCTCCCGTCGCCCGGCCGTCATCGCTTCCAACGTCTCCACCACGAAGCCGACGACCGTCGTCCAGGCAGTGGCCCGCCCCTCTCGACTCTCCTCCGTCTCGTCGTCGTCGTCCAGCTTGTCGCCGCGCTTCACCCCCGCCAGCACGCCCGCCAGCCGCACGTACACGGACAGCTGCCACGGGTCGTTGGCCGCCGCCGCCGCCGCTCGTGCCGCCACGCCCTCGGCCACCAGCGCGTCGACCACCGGCCGCAACGCCGCCGCCGATGCGTGGTTCACCACGCTCGTCAGCACGCCGCAACACACGTCGCTCCAGGGCGTCGTCTGCGTGTCGCTCGCCTGCGCCGCTGCCCGCTCTGCCGCCGGAATCGCCTGCACAAGCACCACAAACAGCTCGGCGCCCGACGAGTGCAGCGACGTGCCCGCGCCCTTGATCGCCTCGGCAAACAGTGTCATCAGGCCCTGCGCGTGCAGCTGCGTAAACCGCTCCGGCGCCGTTGCCGTCATGCGCAGCAGCCCGTCCCGCGCGTGTGCCACAATCTGCCGCAGTGCCGTCTCGCGGTGCGACGGTGCTGCCGCCTTCTTGACCAGAAAGCTCATCGCCTCGGCCGCAAACCGCGCAATATGTCCGGGCACGCGCGCCGGCAGTTGGGGCCCTTTGTCCGGGGGTGATTCCTGTGTTTGCTCGGCCTCGGCGGCGGCGTCAACGTCTGCGTCGGCCTCGATCTCTTCCATCTCATCAATCTCGTCCATTTCCACCTCTTCGATTTCCTCGTCCGTCTTTTCCGTCTCGGCCTCCTTTTCTTCGTCTCTTCTCTTCCCCTCCTCTTCGTCTCTTCCCTTCCCCTCTTTCTCCTTCATGCCCCCCAGCAAGGGCACCAGAATGTCGTATGTTGGCCGCAGATCCGCCACCAGCAGCCGCGCCAGGTACTTGAACAGAAACGCCAGCGCCGCAAACGTCCACTCAATCACCGCCGCGTCCAGCACATGGTTCTGCTGCGTCTGCGTCTTCTGCGCCGTCTGCAGCGCCGCCCGCGCCGCCCGCGCCCGCGCCATGCCTGCACCGCTGTTGTGCCGCGCCACGTTGACGAGCAGCACAAACGCCCGCGCGTCGTACCCCCGCGCCACAAAGCGCGTGCCCAGGTCGTGCGCAAACGCCGTCAGCAGGTCCAGCAGCGGCTCCAGTGCCTCGCGCTCGTCGTCCAGCGCCTGCGCCTCCTCGATCGCGCCTGCCAGCACGTCCATGATCCGCGCCTCGTGGTGCAGAATCTGCGCCAGGCTCTCGCTCAGCGGCGTCACCGTCCGCCGAAAGGCCGTGTAGATCCGCGACAGATTCAAGTCCGCCCACCGCTCCAGCCCGTTGCGGAAAAAAGACGTCGTCGCCGCCACGTCGCCCGCCGTCGCCTCGTCCAGGTCGTGCCGCCGCACGCGCCGTAACGGATCGAGCGCGTGCAGCTTCGCCATGCGGCTGCTAAACGACTCCCATCGGTGGTTCTTTTGGTGCTGCTGCCCCGGCGGCTTCTTGCCCCGCTTGGCCTTGACAATCCGCCCGGACGATACTGCCGGCATCGTGTTGTCGTCGTCGTCGTCGTCGTCGGTTGTGGTGAGAGAAAAACTCAGTCGCTGCAAAGATCAATCTTTTTTTTCTGCCGTTCCAAAATTTTTGGACGATAACGATAAGCGGTAAATCATCGATAACGATAAGGAATCCTATTCCCCCATCGCATAACGGCGTGGATTCCTTTGCTGGTCTTATACAAAACGGGAAATCGCCTACTGCAGCGTAAAGTCCCACGGCGCAAACGCCTCGCGGAACGCTGCCACGTCCGCCGTCTCTTCCTCCTCCGTCTGCACCGCGTCCTGCCACACCGTCCGCTCCTCCAGGCCCATCAGCTTCGCCATCACCTTGCGCCCGTACTGCAAGTCGAACCGATCCCGCTCGTCCAGCCGCATGACCAACGTCTTGCCCAAGATCCGGCCGCTGCTCGTTTCGCCCTCTTTCCCCACCGCCTCTTTCCCGCTCTCCCCCGCCTCCACTGCCTCCCCTGCCTCGTCCGCCTCCTCCCCCCAGATCCATACCCGGAAGTAGTCTCCTCCGCCTGCCGCCCCCGCTGGTTCGTCGTCGCCCTCCTCCAGCGGCGGCAGCCCCAGGTTTTCCGCCTCGACCCGGAACGCCGCCTCGACCAGTCCCCGCCGCACCAGGTCCGCCGCCACCGGCATCGTCTGCCAGTGCACGTGCACGTTACGCCCCCGGCTGATCTCCCACGTCACCACACCCAGCTGCTGCCGCGACCGCGCCGCCACCATCGCCTGCAGACTCGCGCGGAAGCGCGTCATCTCGGCAAAGGTTGCGTCTACCACCGCCTGCCCGTCCGGCGCGTCCGCGCTCTGCATCGCCGCCGCCGTCAGCGTCGCCGCGTGGCTCAGCGGCACAATCAGTAGGTGGCCCGGAAACGCCAGGCCCTGCGCCGCAAAAGTCGTCGCCACCGGCAGCGGACCCTTGGCCGTCGCCAGGTACGCGTCGTTGCCGATGCTGCACACCATGTGCGTCGGCAGGTTCGGGTTGGCCAGACAAAAATAGCACTGGTCGGGCCCGGGAGGCGGCCGCACGTCGTGCCGCGCCCGCTTCCGGCCGTGTCGTCCGTCGTGTCCGTGTCCGTCGCCGAAGCGCGAAAACGAAGACGCCTCCCGGGGCCCTCGCTTGCGCGCGCCCCGTCCCAAATACGGCGACGGCGTGCAGCCCGCCGGCACGAGCGTTGTCGCCGCGTCCGCGCTCGACAACGCAAACGCATAGAGAGACTTGGCCTTGCCGCCGTTACCCAGTGCCGCCAGCGAGAGGAAGCGCGTCACGTCAATGGCCAGCGAGTGCGCGCCGTCGGGCCGCTCGGGGTGAAAGAAGCCCTCGCGCTCGTAGAAAAAAGACGGCACGTCGGCCTGCGGCGGCGTCGTCGCCGTCAGAATGTACCGCGGCCGCAGCGCCACGACCAGATCGGCGAGACCGTCGCTGGCCGGCAGTGTCCCCAGCGTCGTCGTGTTCACGCCCGCCGGCAGCGCCACGCGCGAGCCGCGCCAAATGTCCCGCGGCCAGACGGCCGTCAGCAGAATGTCGGCCGAGTGCGCGCCGCGTAGGGCCTTTTCGTCGGCGGCCGAGTGGAAGGGAAGATGCTGGTCTTTGGACGGCCCTGCGGCGGTAATGTCGCTGCCGTCGTCGAGCAGGCCGCCGAGCGCGACGATGCGGATGCCATCCGACGTCTTGGTCACGCTGCGCTTGCCCAGGTAGTGCAGGTTCTCGCAGATCTCGTCGCTGTCCTCGTCGCCGCCCGCGAGGATCTTGGCCACGATGCGCGGAGGCAGCGGCCGCGTGCCGACAGTAAAGTACGTCGACACGGGAATCGCAATCTCGCCCGCCAGCAGCTTCGTGACCTGCGCGTCAGTGCCATCCACGTCCTCGTCAGGGCCAAACAGGTTGCCCGTTGCAATCGCACACGAAAACTGGTTCTTGGCGTGCAGGCTCGCCATCTTGTGAAAGGCCGTCTCCAGCTGCCCGTTGACGTGGCCCAGGACGAGTCTGTCGGGTTAGCATACGTACAAATACGGACAGCCGACAACTGGACAGCCTTACACCTTGTGGTTGGCCTCCATGATGTGGCAATGTATAGGATGGTGAAGAGGAAGAAAGTCGAAAGGCTGCGCTTCGGCGTTAAATAGTCAATGTCAGATGCTGTTCAGCCTCGCGGCACACAGTGACTTGGTAGTGAAAGAGGTCCGGTAGCCAAGCGTATCCAGCGCGCGTAGTCGTACGGGAGTGAGACAATGACCAAAAAACTGAAGGAAGGGTGAAGGACTCGTGATTCGTCCAGCTGCAGCATCCGACGAGACTCGCTACAGCTGCTCGTCAAGATCGCGTACGTCCCCACTGCCTCCCAACTTCAAATATTCTGCAGGCCCTTAATTCACATTCATATCTTGAAACTGTCCCTTAATGCGGTGCGGCGCCGTTGCTTCTCGTCTTGCTCGTGGTCGTCATGAACGTGTTGTTGTGAGCTAGTCCCAAAAATTCGGTCCAAAGGTTGTACCTATATATGCGATATGCCCTAAACCAATTTGACAAGGCTGAACGCAACGTCATCCGCGTATTTTTTAGCGTCTTCTCTACTTTCTCCTGCACTTTCCTCGCATTTTCATTTCATCTTTCAATTTCATGCTGCGTCTACAACACGGCAAACTTCTCCCGTCGTAAAAATACACGGCTCATCAGAGCATAGGAACAAAAAGAAAAGGTATCAATCGAGCGTCCTCGCTCTTCGTCAAGACAGAATGCCAGCGCTCGCGTGGCCGCCTCTCGGCTGGCGCACTGGAGCCAAAGAAAGGAAACAGAAGAAAAGGGAAACAAGGAAGGATCATGTGATCAGAAAGCCAAGACAGACGAGCGAGAGTCCAGAGTCCAATTCTCTGGGCCAAAGTCTCCCGTAACCAACACAAAGAAACAGAGGCCAGCGGCCAGCAAGCCAAACAGTATTAGTAGTATGGTGCCCGAATGTTTGCTTTCCAGACGTCGGTGGAAAGCAGGTCCAGGATGCAGAGAATGCAGAGTAAAACGGAATGCCCATGCCAAAGCGCTGTATGCAGAAAGATGCATGCTATGCAGGTGTTCGGCCAGGCCGATGCTGAAGAGATAGTGGTCGGTGGTGGTGGTTGGTGTTGTATGGTTTCGGGATGTTCCTCGCCAGTACAGTCTCTGCCGTCTGGGAGTTTGGGTGGTAGGTAGAGGATGATCTGGCGAATCGTGTGGACGGTCAATGCCAGGCCGGACGAGGTGGAGGTATTCCAAGGTGCGGTGTGGCGGTAGTATAAAAAGCCATTCCCAGAAAGAAAAAGGACAATGCCGAAAGAGCGTCAAGAAAAGAAAATAGTCCGAAGCGCTGAAACCAACTCCGCGCCATCCGGAATGAGAAAAAAAGAAACCGTGAAAATCAAAAGTATGGTACAGCGCATGATCTCGTGAACATGGCAAGTGAGTGTCGGGTCCGTGTTGGTCACATCGGTCACATCGATCGGGTCAGTATCGTTGGTATCGGTCATGGTCGGCCATCAATCTAATACGACGCCATGCGCCGCCGCCCGTGGCCGCGGTCACAGCCCAGAATGGGTGAGGCACCGAGCATCATGCCGGGCGAGTTCTGGGGCAAGGGGCGACCGGGCGCCGTGGGAGACGAGAACTGATTAAACTCGTAGGCACGCTGCGGCTGGTGGTGTGCCAGCTTGGACAGCATCGGCTGGGCCGCGTTGTTCTCGTTGTTGTGTTGCCCAAAGGCAAACGTCTGCGCGCGGTGAAGGCCCTTGCGGTTCTGGCGCAGGCGGCCCATTTCGCGCTCGCAAGTATTGGCATGCTCGGCGGCGTCCATCTCGACATAGGCCTGTGGATAGCAGCGGCTGGGGTGCTCGCTGAAAAAGCCGCTGTATCCGCCGTCGAGAATGTACAGCTCCGGGTAGCTTAGACGCGGGTACTGCTCAATGTTGCTCGCCCGGTCCTCGGCGCGAATGTGGCGCGCCATCAGCGGCGCCCGGTGGGCCGAGTACTCGCAGTGGAGAATGACCAGTGTGCGGCCAGCGGCCGGCTGCTCGGGTCCAAACAGGTGCTTGGCCAGCAGGTCCTTGTCGTTGTAGTTCAGGGCCTCGCTGATGTGGCCGCCGTTGTACTCGTACTCGAAGCGGCAGTCCACAATGAGCTTGTGCTCAAAGTTGCCGTTGAACTCGCCGTCCATGACGCGCAGCAGCGTGGCCCGGTCGATGCGCGGGATGCAGTCAGTCGGGTCGGCGGCGAAAAAGTGCGGCAGCACCGATCCCCGGCTGCTCTCGTCCGTGTCCATGACCGAGGCCAGTAGCGACGGTTGCAGTGACGGCTGCAACGCCAGGGCCGGCGCCGCCGCCTGCATGGCCACGTCTTCGCACTTGGGCTGCACAATGTCCACTGGGCTCTCAATCATGCTCAGCGACCGGCGGTACTGCCGACGCGGACGCATAAACGAGCTCGAGGTCCGCCGGATGTGGCCGTGCCCCAGAGCATGGCTAGGCGAGCCGCTGCGCGCCGCCGCAACGGCTGTGCCCATCGACAACAGCGACGACCGCGACCGGAGCGGGCCTACGACGGGTGTTGGGCTCGGGCTGTGCGACGATTGTGGCCGAGACACAACCTGGGCGGAATCAGGTGCCGGCGGCGAGTCCTGGAAGCAATCGGAGACGGACAGAGACGACGAGGTCGGCGCCGGCGGCAGACAGGTCTCGCCAAAGCGGAAAAAGGGAAGCTGGTTCTCAGAGCCAAAGCGGGTCGGACCGGCAAACGAGTAGCCCTTGGTGCGTGTCAGAGACGCTCGCCGGGGGGGTTTTCTGCGTCTGCAGAGTTTTAATCAGTCTTGGACTTTCAAACAGCAGAATCCTCCGTGAAAAGCATACTCAATTCCGCCCGCAAAGGCTCGTGGGAGCTCAATGGCCGTTGGCTGCGGCGCGGGACACGGCGACTCGAGCATCATCTCGTCTTCCGGCATGGGCGACGGCGACGGTGAGGAGGCGACGGATGCCGCCATCTCGATCTCGGAGGCCCGAGCGACCCTCTTGGGCACAGGCGTCATCTGCATGAGGTTGTCGATGGGCATGGGTGACGAAGACACAGGGATTGGTGGTGCTTTCATGAAACCTGTGCCACATATGTCAGTCTTGTCACCGGCGAGAAGGCGGATAGGCAGGCCGTACTTCTCCGAACGGGGACCACGTTATGGCTGGATGTGAAGAGAGCCCGGCGAGGCGTCGGGAAACGAGGACTGGCTTGTCAGTGTGCGACAAGATACTCGGGGGAGACATGTGGCCTACCTCGATTCCTCGCCAATGGTAAAGTTTTGGCACAGATCCGCGGCCAGAGAGCCGGCGGGGGAGGAGCCGTGGACAGGCTTCATGCCAAAGTAGTCGTTGCTCTCCTGGTGCAGCCGGTCGCGGATGCTGAACAGGGCGGCGCCAGGGTGTGGCCGGCCGGGCGAGAGGCGGACGTGCAGGTTGGCAAAGAGATCCCGCTTGCCAAAGGGAGCCGGCCGGTGCATGGCGGCCAAAGGCGAGGTGGTCTCCATGCTGGGGGAGTCGATCCTGCGCGGAGAGGAGGTCGAGGGGGGAGAGGAGGTCGAACAGTGTGTTACAGTCGGCCAGTGTCTGCCGGCATCGGAGAGGCTTTCGAGACAAGAGAGTCAAGTCGAGGTCGTCGAGGGGAGGGGAGACTGGTGATGGGGACCGGTCGATGTGGCAGGCCGACGACGGTATATAGAGAGACAGGGGAGAGAAGAGGCTGTCCCAAGAACGAAGAAAGGGTTGGGCAAGCGTCAATCGGACAAAAGCGAGACGCTGCGGTGAGAAGACTCGGGTTTGTCACTCCTTTTCTGTCTGATCCTTGGTCGAGCCCTCTCCTCCCTGGGGAAACGATTCGGGGCAGAAAAGTTGAGGGTTGTCCGGGAAATGGCCGGCCAGAAGAGGATAGGAAAAAAAAGACGAACGCCCGCACACGGACCCTGGCCGACGACAGACAGCCAGGGCACCCCCCCCCCCCCCCCCCAGCAGCCAGTGACAGCGAGGCAGTATTCGCTCAGTGGAGAAATTTAGGTTTGCCAGTGGCTGCTAGTTGGCGGGGTCCCTGTACTAAGCGCTGGAGGGCGACCTCCACACGACGCACGAGGTACAGTGCATCGTGCTGCACCGCTGCGCTAAGCCGTTTCGCCCGCCCTCCAGTCGGTGGGCCAGCAATGCCGACCTGGCAACAGCCCACTCTTAAAGTGCGCTAGTGCACAGCTCCTGAAGGTCTGAGAGCTGCGAGGAAAAGAGCTCCCGACCGGTGCGGCGCCCGCCACAGAAACCAGGAACCAGAAACCACAGAAACTACAGAAACCACAGAAACCAGCGCCGCTAGCCGGTCGTGTCGTAGTAGGGACGATCGCTCTCTGTGGCCGAGACAGAGAGGGGCATTTGGAGGTCGTATGGCATTTTGCTTTTTTTTGCGCGTTCCGCTCTGCCTCGCGTTGCCTGCTGTGCACACAGTGTTCCAACTGTTCGTTTTACGTTTCCGGCCGGTGGCGCCTCCGTCAGCTGCTGAAAAGCAACTTCTGCGGCGAGCATCGACCAACGGGGATGAAGAGCACGTCGCCGAACCCATTCCACAAGCAGCGATCCGATGCGTCCTGTACAAAGGTACGCTTTTCTCTCTGTGCGATGCACATTAGATCCGCCGCTGCAGCCACTCAGAGCCTCCCTCGTGGACAGGCCCACGGTCAGCAGGTTCCCCTTTGTGGCCGCGCCTGGCCGTAAGCGGAAGCACGCGGATGAGCAGGGGTCTGTTTCTGTGCTGATGACGGGCGGCTCCAGGCCGTGAAACCGACCGGGGCGCGGCCCAATGGGCGGGCGACGTACAGAGTACAGAATACGAGGGCTCTTGCGTGCTACGGCAACGAGTCCTTGTGCAGACAGTGTACAAGTGACTCCGTCCAGAAGGACTCCGCAATATGCCGTATACACCGTTACATCGGCCGTGGACGCCGAAACTACGGAGCACGGCGCTGGTCTCGTCTGTGGCAGAGCATCGAAGGCAAAGCAGGGTCCTGTCCGATGTGCGTTCGTCGCATGCACGACACGCTGCAGGCGAGACCGCCAGGCCAGACCTGACCTGGCCGCATGCACCTGTTGCATGCATGCGACGAACGCCGGCGCCGTGCGTTGTGTGGTTCCGGGTTGGGTTTCTGGTTTCCGGTTTCTGTGGTTATGATTCTGTTTAATGTAGCATCTCTCCACTGCTCGCTAGGGAGGCAGAGGCAAAGAGATTTCTGCCCCAGCAGGATTGTGAGACCGCTAGGCGTAGCAGTGAGGATGTGGAAAATGGACCTCTTACGAGGTACAGAGTATTTTACGCAGTGGCAGAGCTGCGCAACGAGTATCACCACAATCCGCTTCGTGCTGCAGCACGACATCTTTGCGATAACGAATTCTCGTGGCGCTGCGGCGCCGCCGAAGCCAATACGCTACACAGGTGCAAATGTACCAGACTCGCTGATTGCCGCAATAGAACGCCAATGGGCCGTTCAGCTTGCCAGGAGGACCAAGACGACCAGGAGCTGGTTAGGCCGACAAGCCGCCGCAAGCCATTCCTCGCGGACAAGTGCCCGAATTCCCTTTTCGGCGCTGCTGGCGGTCGGCTAGCAACCAACAGTCGGGGATTCAATTGGTACGGTTCCCGATTGGAGCCCCCAGTGGCACTTCTGGGGGCTCTCTCTCGTAGGCCAAACAACAGGCGCCCGGCCGTCTCCCAGGCAGCTACAGGTGGGGTTTTGGGTGTCCCTACCTGGTCCTTGCTCCCTGGCGTCGCCTCGCTCGCTGCCTCTCTCCGAACTGCTTCTTGGTTGGAGTGGAGAGAGGATGCTGCATCCTTCCATGTCAGCGCCAGCGTACGGAGTATGGAGTGTGGTCAGATGTGTTGGTCCAGGAGAGTACGATGCGCAAGATGTCTTGCTCCCGTAAGATACCATGTACTCTTTTGGGGCACAAATGGAACAATTTGCAGAAGCGCTGTCGAAGAAATCTTGCCGCCTCCACTCGTTTAATGACCTTCTTACCGAGCACAATCTGCCATTGCCGCCCTGCCGTCCAGCTGGCCCGCTGTCATCAGATACGGCTACACTGTAGTGCTCCAGGCCTGTCCAAATCCACCGCCGCCCTGCCGCGCGGCTGTCGTCCTCTTTTCCTCGTTCCCTCGCTCCTGGTCTTCCTCGACCACCTGGTCTCCCGTCGCTCCGGCTTTCCCCGTGGTCCTGGCCTTGTCACCGGAAGTGGATATACCACCACAGCCCACCAGGGCTCGGGGGCCTGCCAGGACACAGGCATCGTGATCGCTGGGCAAAACCTGCTCGACTCGTATCGCGCCTCTTCTACCACGTAGCGTGTGAGAGATATCCTCAAACTGCACGATCTCACCATATGGAACAGCCGCTGCTACGAGTATGCTGCGCCCTTTTTCGCACACACTGCCCAGCCGGCGAGCCAGGGTGACGACACGATGCACATACTTTTTTTCCCTCATTGTTTACTTTTGCCAGCTCAGCCACCCACACCTTTTTTTGCTTCACCGCCACTCCTCCCTTCCAGTCCGACGAATGAGCGGCCACAGACGCCCTACGGCCATCCGGACGATCATCGCGATCACGCATCCGACGGTTGACGCCATCGCATGGACCGGAATCCGCTGTAAGCGAAAGATACGAATACGCATACGGAGTAGGCTGCATGACTCTGGAAAGTGTCGCGCGAGCAGCAATGCGTTTCGGCCTGTTAGTTCTTGGCGGTTTGGGCGTGGCGTATCTTTCGCAGTAATGATCTGCCGGTTTTCTCGTCGTTTTTCCTCCTCTTTGGCAATCCTCTGGCGTAATTGTAATGCGCCTTCTACGTATTTTGCACTCTGGAAGTAAACAAATGACGTAGCATTTTTCTTAACGCCAAACGCGTCTTGGCACATTGTGCCGCAACAGAGGCGGAGGGGCACGCGAAGTCACGTAGTGGGGTGCTGGCGGTACTTGAGTTTTGTACCTCACTTCTGCTGGTTATAGAAAAGCTCCGAGAGCATTCCGGACCGCGCAATGGCATTCAACCGTTGGATGAGGCTATGAAAGGCAAGAAAGAAAATAGACAAATAGACAAATGGACAAATGGACAAATGGACAAATGGACAAATGGACAAATGAGCAACCGAGCAAACGCAAAGCGCAAAGCGCAAATGGCAAAGACATGCGAAATGAGATGCGCAGGGAGTTCCAGAAGCGTGATATCCAACATCGCCAAAACAGCAGGTACTAAAACGTCTCTGAATCCGAAATGAAATGAAATATCGACAAAATACGAAGCGCATCAGCTCCGTAAAATACCAGTATATGATTTACCCCGATTCGGTTATTAAATCGCTCTCACCGCCGTTTCTTCAAGTGAGACAGACTCCCTTGGAAGCCTTTCTATTTTTCATTTCCCCGTAAGGAGTAGAGCCGGACAGAAACCCCCGAAGCTGGCTAACCGCCGTCGCCACATTCCTCTCTTGTGCGTAGCCATTGCTCGGGCGACATATCTGCTGGCAAGAGGCCGACTCTTAATGGACTACTGGGCGGCTTTCTCTGATAGCAACAGGCTTGCAAGGCGTTTGGACGCAGGAATGACGGCGAATATCCGATCAGACGATGGATGAGTGTAATGCGCCATATGAACGCATCAGTTGGCAAGTTTGGCCCTTTGATACCGCTATGCTACCTGATTTTCCACCCCTCCAACGCCGGCCATGCATCGTCGACAGACGCCGAGGACAGAAAGAGCAATGAGAAAGGAAATACATTGAAAAGACAAGAATGGACGCCGAAAAAAGTACACATTCACCAGCGCGCTCTTTCAGCTCGCTCTTTCAGCTCTCAACTCGGCTAGCCAGTCTGAGTAACACCAACGTCTGCCAGCACTCCCCTCAGCTTGACCCAAACACCTGCCGCACATACCGCCGCATGTCGGAGCACTCGCGCACCAGTGACGGCTTCTCGTCCCGGCCACAGCGCGCCCGCAGCACCTCTCGCCACAGCGCCAGCTCCACGTCGTAGCCAGCGCCGTCGAGAAAGTCGGCGTCCACATGCCATAGCCGGCTCTTGCCCGTGTCAGCATCGGGCGCATAGACGCGCTGCATGGACGCCCCGAGGCGGCGGATGTCGATCTTGACCAGGTTGTGGTGCACAAAAAGAGGGCGTGCACGCAGCTCGGAAGACGTCTGCTTGGGCGGCCGTGACGACCGCGACGGATGCGTGCTTGTGCCAAACAGAGCAAAGTCCTCAGCCGGGTCGGCCTGGCGCATGGCGGCACCAACAAACGAGCCGTTCTGCCACCGGCCCAGAATGCCAATGGGCGAGCGCACGTCGTAAAAGGGCGAACCGGCAACGAGGGCGCCGTGCAAAAAGGTCTCCTTGTCGCCCTGACCGACGGCTCCTTGGGAGAACAGCGGGTAGTAGTAGTCGGGACCGTAAAAGTTGTAATAGGCTGCGAGCAGCAGGCTGGCCCCTTGGCGGGCTTTGTCGTAGAGGATGATGCCGGACTCGGAGCTGCGGCGCTCGGTCAGGGAGGGTGCCGGGATGCCGAGAATGCCGGCGTCGTTGCCGTCTTTGCCATCACCGTACAACACCGGCGCCGCCGTGGACAGCCAAAAGTCGGGCCAGGTGACCAGCCCTCGAGACGTGAACGGCTCCGAGTCAAAGACGAAGTCAGGGCTGCGCACCGGCCAGCAGTCGGCGTCTAGAAAAAGCACCTGCTGAAAGGACGACAGCAGCAGGGAAAACACCTTGAACTGGTACTTGCTCAGCGGCTTCATCTGCGGGGTGGCCTCCCAGTAACGCTGCATCACGTGACACGTAGCGCCCAGCCGCGGCAGCACGTCGCCGCACAGCACCGAGTCATAGTCCTCATCCGAGTCGAGAAATATTTGCACCGGCAGCTGCGAGCCGCTGCGTCGGAGCATGAGCAAAGACGTGACGGCGACGCCCGTGTATGCTCCACCGGCCGTCATGACGATACCACGGGAGGGTGTTTTGGCCACCTTGCTCGTGTCCTGGGACTCGCTCGTCTCTTTCTTGTCTTCCGGTCGCCCATCAGCTGCGTACTCTGAGTTTCGTCGTGCTGTCCGCCGTGCCATCTTGCCGACACTCTCCATCTCGCTTCGCATCATCGTCCCGAGCGTATCGTCGTTCGGACCATCATCCTTGCCATCGTACGGCAGTCGCTGGCCCATCTCGTGGGCCACACCGACAAACCGAGCATGGGCGTGCCGCAGCGCGTCGCGCTCCTCGTCGGCCAAATGAATCTTGTCGATGCGCTCGCGTGCGGCATCAATAGCTGGGTCTGGCTGCACATCGTACTCGGTCACGCTGTCCGTGATGATGACCGTCTTGTCCGTATCGGGCCGCGCCTTTTCCATCGCGTCTAGGAGCTCGCGCCAGTAGGCCAGTATGATCGGCGACGGCGGCATGCCACCATCGACCACGGCCGGGAAGACGGTCTGCGACAGACTACCGTCGTTGCCGTCGTCATTATTGATCAAGAGGTTGGCGTACGAACTGACACTGCCAATCGTGCCACCAAACGCCTCGGAGAGGCCCAGATCGCGCAGCAGACTAACGTGCTGGAACTGGCGATTCAACTGGATGTAGAAAAGGCTCATCAGAGACAGTGGCAGGACAAGAAAGACTGATAACCGAGCACGGTGCCGACGAGTCGGGATGATCATTGTGGGATGTAGGGGGGAGTGGTGGTGGGAAATAACCGAGTAGGGCGACATTGGGTATCAAAAATCAAACACGAAAAAGAAGTGCTGCGAAAATTAGGAGGGGAAACGAACAGAGGGCAGAATGACGACGAGATGACGGGCGGGAAATAAAATAGCCGAGAGGATAGATGAGTAAAGGGCAAAGATCAGCAACCAGTTGCTTATTAGACTGAATGGAACTTGTATTAAATGCACGTCTGGCGTCGACCGTCTAGGCCTTTGTGCGACAAGCCAGCTTGTCGGTTCGTCCGGTGCACCTGTGCTGCTGTCACGATGGTCACGATGGTGGCAATGGGCACGACGGCCACGGTCACAACGGCCACTTTATACAACGACAAGCGAGCGCCGACCAGCGGCCAAAGGGGTCGAGGGGTTGCTTCGCGCCTCGTCTGGCAGGAGAACGGAGAACGGAGACAAGAGTTTCAGCTTGTGAAGCAGCAATGGGCGCCCGCAGGTTGAGAAGGGGGGGGGGGGGGGGGGCGAAACGACGATCGGGCACGGCCGCTCTGGAAACGGGGTTGATAAGAACGAGCAAACAGGTGCGCGCGAGCGAGCTTGGACATGTTTCGTGGGGACGAGAAGAGACAAAGATGGGAGATGCAGAGATCTGCCATCTTCCTATTTGCACTTGCTCTGGGCTGCTCTTGCCCTCTCGCTGTTCATTGCTCTTGCCCGCCCCGCTGCATCTTGCTTGGCAGCTCAACTACCGTCAAATAAGCTCAAGCAGTCCACTGACGTCGTCGACTGCCGGAGAGTCGATACCGCTTTCGGCGGTGCACAGCAGCGTCGAGTTACCTTTTCTCTCGTGCGTGCGCCTACTCGGCGTCTCGCGTTTCGATCTGACCAAGAGCCCAATGGACGTCTGCACAGGCCGTCACGCCGGCCAACAAACCAATCTGCCACTGCTTGGCGTTTCCTCGCAGCGGGGACTGTGCGCTGTGCACTGTGACGGTGCACTTGTCTGCCTTTCTCGTCGCCCATTGGCTTCGTCGCCACGTCTCGAAGCGAGACCAACGAGTTGTCCAGCAAAGGACAATACAGGACAAGCCTTGCGTGTCCCGTCTCACAGGCGCACAAGTACGCACCCGGCCGGTCCGACAACCGCCAACACGTCCACGCTGCTGTACCACTGCAATCGCGACATCGTCGTGTACGAGCGTGTACGAGTAACTCGGCCGTCTGATCCCACTGTGACAGAATTCGTCGTCAGCAGGGACCGCCGTTTCAGCGCCGGCTAGCTTGCCACTGCCCAATTTGTGGCCCCCAAAACGGTCCTGCGACTTTGCCAAGCGGATGATTGGACGGCTGGCGGCTGCGTTAATCGCTGTGGCTGCCCCACTTGTGGCTTAGCCTTTGCACCGCCACAGTCGCAGCGCCTTGCTGCCCCTGGACTAGCGCATCCGCCGTGAAGCTGGTGATCCTGTCTACGCGACAGCTGTTCAGAGCAACACTGCCACAGCCTCCCCAGCGCTCCTTTTGCCGATCGCATCCGCCTTTATCCATTCGAGCGCCTTCTCGCCCGCATCGGCCGTGTTTGCGTGTCCGTCCTCTTGCACGTGTGCGCGCCTCCTCTCCCCCCCCTGATGACCGACTGCATCATCGCTATGGCTAGCACCCTGCTCGACGTCTTTTACTCCTTGGGGCACTGCCTCTCGTGCTTTCCGAGCTCGCCGACGCTCAAGATCAACAACCGCAACTTTAAGATTCTGCGCCTGCTGGGCGAGGTGCGTGGCGTTGTTACGATTCGGGGACCGAACCGGGCCGTGCTGTCTGGTTGCTCTGTCACTAACACTTCCTCTTCTCTCCAGGGCGGCTTCTCCTATGTTTACCTCGTCCAGGACACGGCGACGGCCGAGCTGTTTGCCCTCAAGAAAATTCGCTGTCCGTTTGGCGCCGAATCGGTCGCCCAGGCCATGCGCGAGGTCGAGGCCTACCGCCTCTTTGGCAACGCCGACGGCATCATCCACAGCGTTGACTACTGCGTCGCCACGGAGCGCGGCGGCGGCGGCGGCGGCGGCATTGGCGACGGCGGCGGCGGGCCCGCCAAGACGGTCTACATTGTCCTGCCCTACTACCGCCGCGGCAACCTGCAGGACCTGATCAACGCCAACCTCGTCAACCACACCCAGTTTCCCGAGCGCCACCTCATGCAGCTCTTCCTCGGCGTCTGCCAGGCCCTGCGCGCGATGCACCACTACGGCGGCGGCGGCGGCGCGGGCGCCTCGGAACGCATGGTGGTGCCGGGACAGCCGGGTGCCCACGCGGCGGGCGCCGACGACGAGGACGAGTCGGCGCAGCAGGAGCCGCTGATGGCCGACGAGCCGCGCATGGCCGGCGGCAAGAGCTATGCGCACCGCGACATCAAGCCGGGCAACATTATGATTGGCGACGACGGCACGGCGCCGATCCTGATGGACCTCGGCTCCATTGCGGCGAGCCCGCTAGCGATCACGTCGCGCAGCCTCGCGATTGCGACGCAGGACACGGCGGCCGAGCACAGCACGATGCCGTACCGCGCGCCCGAGCTCTTTGACGTCAAGACGGGCGCCGTCATTGACACCAAGGTGGACATTTGGTCGCTCGGCTGCACGCTCTACGCCTGCCTCGTCGGCAAGTCCCCCTTTGAGCTGCGCTCCGACGAGACCGGCGGCTCGCTCGCCATTTGCGTCCTCAGCGGCGACTGGCGCTTCCCCGACGAGGGCCCGGGCGGCAAGAAACTGCCGCCACGCGCACCGCCGCGCACCGGCACCGGCCTCGGAGCAGGCGGCGCCGGCGCCGGCGGGTCGGTCCCGCCGGCCCATATTGACGCCCGCGTCAGCGAGCCGGTGCGCCACGTCGTGCGGCGCTGTCTGGCCGTCGAGCCGGCCGAGCGGCCCGACATTGACGAGCTGATTGAGATGGTCGAGGTGGCGATCGAGGAGCTGCCCGACGAGCGGTAGGACGGAGGAGGAAAATGTACAGTGTCGATCGTTCGCATATAGCAGTACTTGCCAGCAGTTTGACTCGAAAAAGAGGTCTTATTTTTTGGTAATTGATTTCCCTAGTTAACGTGGTTGATAAGCGAGTCGCTCAGATAAGCGAGTCGCTCACTTCGTACAACCTTTATAACAAAAAGCTCAATTACACAACCACAACAAGTGAAATCGATTAAAACTACTCGGAACTATATACATCAGACATCTCTACTTCCTTCTGACAAGTGCGCGCATTATGTCCTCTCTCGCCGCAAGTGCCACAGCGCCGTCCACCTGGCTCAGCCCTCCTTTGCCGACCACTCCTCGCCTGCGTTTCCTGCCGTATTTGCTCCTGTGCGCCTTTTTCATCTAGCAAGTCTTGTCCTTCTTGAACTGTAAGAGATCCTCCATGCCGTACACGTGTCTTTTTTGCTCTCCGGCGCTTGCTTAGTGCCGCATTTGCTTGTTGAAGCGTTCGAACCTCGGCCGTTAATAACGCGTAGGAGTGCATCATTGCTTGCGCACCCTTGGCAAACTGGTCAATGGCACTGAAAATTGGCGTTGGCGAACTGTCTTTGCTTTTCCATGTCGTTCGGCGCGCGTCACGACCATAGATGGGGTGATAATGCCGATTGCAAAGCCAGTCTCGTCAAAGTTGTACAGGTCTGCGTCGGCGATGCCGTACTTGGCGCGTAGATTCTGCACCAGCGCGAACCACGCTCTGATTTTTTTAGGATCTTCGCAGAGGGCTCTCTGGTAGTCGTAGGGACGATTAAAACGCGTCTGGAGGTCTGGTTGTCGCTTAACAAAGTTGGATGCCCAGCGCTTTCCGACGCGTCTCGCGTCGCGCTCTGCAAGCAAAACATTGGCCATATCTTCCACGTCCGCCAACCTAGGCGGAAATCCTCGCGCATCTAAGTCGAGAATGTATTGGAGAAGAGCCTTCTCTTCTAGCTCTTTTAATTTCGAAGAATTGGCGCGGGTGTCGTGTCGAGAGCGTCGGCCGTTCATTCTGTCACGAAGTGTCGAGTATGGGACGTTGTAGGTCTTTGTGGCGGCTCGGATACTAAATTTTTGGTCTTTTCTTATAGCTTCGATAGCCAAAAGTATCCTACTTTCGAGAGAAGCTGATTCCATTTTTTGTTGTAGAGAAATAATAGGTTGAAGATGAGTTACGGTTGTTGACGTGGAAAGTGAGCGACTCGCTTATCTGAGCGACTCGCTTATCAACCACGTTATATGATTTTCAAAATCCAATAACGTGATTTATAAGCGAGCCGAACATATAAGCGAGCCGAACACTTCTTGGCATAACGCGTCTTCCCTCTACCTAAACATCAATTCTTCCACAACCCAATATGTCCTCCTCTTCAAAGGAAGCCAGGGTGATTTTAGCCCTCGAAGCTCTTCAAAACGATAAGAAACTAAGCCTCCGAGCCGTGGCTAAGCTTTATAATGTGCCAGTTACAACCCTCTACGACCGACGCGCTGGCCGGCCTGCACGACGCGACACTCCACCCAATTCGAAAAAGCTCACTCCATCAGAAGAGGAGGTCATTGTTCAATATATCATTGAGCTAGTTGCGCGATCTTTTCCACCAAGATTGTGTGGTGTGGAAGATATGGCCAACCATCTGTTACGCGTACGCGACGCGCCCCCTGTCGGTAAGCTCTGGGCACACAACTTCGTCAGACGCCAGCCAGAGCTCCGGACGCGTTATTCGCGTCGATACGACTACCAGAGGGCCAAGTGCGAGGACCCAAAGGTTGTTGGCGAGTGGTTTGCCCTCGTGTGGAACGTCAAGGCCAAGTATGGCATCCTGGATGACGATGTCTACAACTTTGATGAGACTGGGTTCATGATGGGCATCATCTTTGCGGGCATGGTGATTACGACCTCGGATGGCCGTGGCAAGGCAAAGCTGGCCCAGCCTGGCAATCGCGAGTGGGCAACGGTTATCCAAGGCGTTAATGCCCTTGGCTGGGCTGTCCCTCCGTTCATTATCTTAGCCGCGCAGTATCACCTTGCCAACTGGTATACCGAGTGCGACCTCCCAGCCGACTGGCGCATTGCAACTACCGATAATGGCTGGACGACTAATGCTGTTGGCCTAGATTGGATCAAGCACGCATATCAACCATATCAGCAAGCTCGAGTTCCTTTGCGCTTTTCGCAAGGCCTTCTTTGCCTCTATTACTAAGAAGAATATCCAAGGCGGCTTTGCAGGTGCTGGCCTAGTGCCACACGATCCAGAGAGGGTGCTCTCTAAGCTAGATGTCAAGCTTCGTACACCAACACCCCCAATCTCACGAGCCGGCACCCCACCACCTTGGGTCTTCCAGACACCACACAACCCCCGAGAAGCCGACTCGCAGTCAACACTCATCAAGACTCGCATTACCAACCATCAAAATAGCTCCCCGACTTCGATGTTAGCTGCTGTGGACCAGCTTGCCAAGGGTACGAAGGTTGTAATGCACGAGGTAGCTCTTCTTCGGTCAGAGGTGTCTTCGCTCCGCAAGGCCAACGAGGCACTAAGTAAGCGCCGTAGAGCTAAAAGAACGCGCGTACAGCTTAAAGGGTCCCTTGCTGTACAAGATGCACAGGAAGTAATAGGCCTAGGGGCTATGGGTGAGGAGGGAGTGCAAGAAATGCAGCCGGATGGTGGTGGTGCATGGGGGGTTCGTACGAGGGTTCGGTGCTGCAGTATGTGCGGCAAGCCTGGCCATAATGCCCGCACTTGCCAGGAGGGTGCGGAAGCATCTAATTCAGCTGCTTCTCATGTAATTATAGTTGATTCCTAGTGTTGTAGTGTAGCAATTAAGCATGGTTGTTACAGTGTGGTGGAGAGTGTTCGGCTCGCTTATATGTTCGGCTCGCTTATAAATCACGTTAACTATAACAAACTAACAATAACAAACTACGATTTCAACGTATACGATTTCAACGTATCGAACATTTATAAAACAAAACATCAAATCCAAATCACTCCATTCCTCCGCTCCTCACTCCTTCAACTCCACTCGGTACGTCGCCACCTCAAACGGCCGCAGGTCGACGGAAAAGCTCTTCTGGTTCGTCACCGGCACCTCCTCCATGTCGTCCTCAAGCAGGTTCGTCTTGCTGACGCGCTGCGCCGTCCAGCCCGCGCCCAGCGTTACCACGCCGCGCGAGCGCCCGCCGAGACTGTCGTAGATGCGCAGCACCACGCTGCGCGTCTTGCGCGGCTTCGGCAGCAGCGGCCCGTCGGCGTCGGGCGCCGTCTGCGCGCGCACGTCGGCGTCGTCCTCGGCGCGCTTGACCGTGTCCAGCACGAGCGAGTTGCTGCCCGTCAGCGTCACCGGCTGCCCGTCGGCCTGGGCCAGGCGGCGGCACACGGCCGCGTCGCTGCCGCCCACGAGCACCTTGGGGTTGTTGAACTGGTACGCCTTGCGCACCGTCGTCGCGCCGAGGCCGCCGACGTGCGGCAGAATGGCCCAGCGCATCGAGTGGCGGCCCATGTCGGCGTCGGCGTCGGGCGCCTTGGCGGCGCGCAGCAGCGACAGCCGCATGACGCTGCCAGCCGTCGCAAAGCCGTACTTGCAGTCGTTGAGAATGCTGACGCCGTAGCCGTGCTCCGACAGGTCGGCAAACTTGTGGCTGCACACCTCAAACTTGGCCATGTCCCAGCTCGTGTTGTAGTGCGTCGGCCGCCGCACGATGCCGTACTGCGTCTCGTACGCGGCCTCGGTGTTGCGCACCGCCACCGGGAACTCCACCTTGAGGAAGCGCATCGTCTCGTGCCAGTCCACCTCGCTCGCCACCTCCACCGCCGATGGCTCTCCCGCCAGCGCCGCGCCCAGGCTGATCGTCGTCTGGATGCTGCTGCGCTCGCTGATGCGCGTCTCCGTCACCACGCTGACGCGGTGCGCCGACACGCTGCCGATGCGCGTCGCCGAGTTGGCCAGCTCCTGCCGCGTGTCCAGGTGGAAGACCTCCACGTCCCACGCCTGCCAGAACAGCGGCTTGTCGTCAAAGATGACGTACTGGTTCGCCTTCTGGCCCGCCGCAATCACCTCGCGCTGGCCCACGTGGTCGTACAGCGACGTGATCACGCCGCCCTCTACCGTCACCCGCAGGTCCGCGTTCTGCAGCACAAACACGCCCGGGCGCGTCTCCTGCACCTGCACCGTCGCCTCACCCGCCTGGCCCGCCACGCCCGTCGCGTGCTGCGCCACCGGCTCCAGCGTCTGCAGCGGCGTCGAGCCCGTCGCCACCGCGTGGCTGCCGTCCGGCAGCGCCACCAGCTCCTTGTGCGGCCACGCGAGCGTGTTGATGGCCATTGGCTGCGCCTGCGTCTGCGTCGGCGCCCCCAGCGCGCCGACGCCCAGCACCTTGTAAATGTCCTGGAAGAGCCGATCGGCCGTGGCAAAGAGCTTGGCATACAGCTTGTCCGAGTCGTCGTAGCACATGCCGATGCAGCTGCCCGGCAGACAGTCGTGGAACTGGCACAGCAGCGTCGCCTCCCACATGTCGTCAATGTCCGCCTTGGGGTAGCGGTAGGCCGTGCCCGGCACGAGCGAGGCCACCGTGGCCAGGCACTCAATGTCGCGCAGCACAAACTCGGCGCGCCGGTTGTTGCGCTTGTTGTTGGCCTGCGTCGTGTACGTGCCGCGGTGCAGCTCAAAGTACAGCTCGCCGTACCACGTCACAAATTGGTCCGCCTTGGCCTCGAGCCGCGCGAAAAAGTCGTCTACCGACTGGCCTAGATGCACGCGCGGCACTAGCCCGACCGTGTCGGCCATGCCGCGGCAGCGCCGTAGCTTCTCCACGTGCTGCCACGTCGGGCCGCCGCCGCCGTCGCCCTTGCCAAACACTAGCAGCGACGTGTGGTCCTGGTCCATGGACTTGTGCTGCGTCTCGCTGCGCCGCACATCCCCAAAGTGCGCCTCCGCCGTGTACGTCTCCGACGGCGGCATGTGGCAGAGCACCTGCGTGCCGTCCAGCGCCACCCAGTTGAACGTCGTGTGCGGGAACTTGTTGATGTTGTTCCAGCTCAGCTTCTGCGTCAGGAACCGGCTCATGCCCGCCTGCCGGCACAGCTGCGGCAGCTGGCTCGAGTAGCCAAACGTGTCCGGCAGCCAAAACGTCTGGCACCGCGCCCCAAAGTGGCCCTGGAAGAAGCGCTGCCCGTAGACAAACTGCCGCACCAGCGACTCGCCGCTCGGCATGTTCGTGTCGTGCTCGACCCAGCTGCCGCCAATCGGGTGGAACTGCCCGCCCTGCACCTTGGCCTGCACCCGCGCATACACGGACGGGTACAGCTGCTTGAGCCACTTGAACTGCTGCGCCTGGGAGCAGGCAAAGTTGAGTTCCGGAAACTGCTCCATCAGGTTGCACTGGTTCGTCCACGACCGCGCCACCTTGCGCTTTGTCTCGGCCCACGGCCACAGCCAGCACGTGTCAATGTGGCAGTGCCCGATGCCAAACACGACCGGCTCCTGCCCGGCCTTGATCTTGAACACGGCCGATGAATCGACATGGGCGCCCAGGTACTCGGCCGCAATCTTGCGGCCGCGCAGGATCGAGCCCGGGTTGCCGCGCTCAAAGGCGTCAATGATGCGCGTGGCCACGCTCATGGCCTTGTGCTGCTGCCACGAGTCGGCCGGAAACTCGCGCGCCGCGTCGCCAATGATCCAAATGTCAATGTACAGCTGCCGGGCTTCGTAGTTGACCGCCACAATATCGGCCTTGGCCAGCTGGAAGTACCGGTCCGGCTGCGGCGGCTGGATCGTGCCGCCGTTGCCGTTGCCAAACATGCCGTTGCACGCCATCTCCACGTAAAACGTGTGCGGCTTGCCGTCGCGGAAACTGGCCGGCAGGATCCATTCCACACGCTCGCCGCCGCCCGTCAGGCCCTGCTGCGGCTCGCCGTCCTCGGACCAGACTAGGCCCTCGTTGTTGCCGTCCCAGTGGAACTCAAGCAGCTTTTTCTCGCGCAGCTCCGCCGGCACCGTCAGCTCCACGCGGAACCAGTGCGTCGCCCACGAGGGCCCAAACGAGGCGCCCACCGACGTCTCCGTAAACTTGTTCTTGACCGCTTTCGCAAACGTCGGTCGCTCCAGGTTCGGCGCTGCCCATGTCCACAGCTTGACGTGCGGCGGCCCCGAGGCCACGCCCTCGTTCATCAGCCTGCCATGTCAGTCTCAGCGCAGAGGGAAGGGCGGTCCAACACATCCAGGGCAACGTACGAGAGCAGGTTGACCTTTTCATACTGGCCGGTCGAGTAGAACTGGTTGATGCGGCTCTTGTAGATGCTGGCAATCTGCTGGCCGACCGGTTTGGGTGCCTGCAGCGGGTAACTGCCGCCAGCCACAATCGGGATGCGCTCGCCGCCGCCCATGATGCTGTCGATGCGGTGATGCGGATGTTGATATTGTAGATGCTGTAGCTGTTGTTGTGGAGCCGATAAAGAGCTCGGATGCAACGAGGTTGAGCTCAGACACGCCGAGCGGGATGGCGGATGAACGGGCTCAAAGAAGATGAAAAAGGATGCTGGAATACCAACAGCCGAGTGTGTTGGCGGATGGAAACCGGCTGGGTGCTTGGAAGAGGCAAAGGTGGCTGGCAGCTTCTCCACGTTGAAACGAGAGGTGTTTGGATGCGCTTCGGCTCACGGCATGACCAGGGCGAATTTGGTCTAGTCTGGGGGGTGGCCCCTAGCCCTATTCGGCCACATTCTTGGCTCGGCCGAATTAGGTAACTAGTGATTATGTAAGCGACAAGGTCGCCGGTCCCGGCGGGTCACGGGAGAGAAGGGCTGCCGTGGTATTCCGCATCTCGTTCGTATCTTCCTCCGTATTCTGTACACACACAGTAGAACGTGGGACCGAGGCTAATCTTTCCCGGAATACGAGTGTGCGGAGCGTACATACGAAACAGGCCTGTCACCGCACTCCGAAGAGCCCGGAATCAGCCACTTTACGCGGTAATCAGTCATTTGAAGCCGGCAACGCGTGGAACTAATTGCACTATTCTGAATCAGCACTACATTGGACATCACAGAGCGCACGTTGAGAGAGGACTATGCTGAATAAACACTACGACTATCGAGCCGAACAGAGGAAATAATGTGTGCTGTAAAAAAGAGAGAAGCGAAGCGCCCATACATGCCAGGAGTTTATAAGTTTCCCCCACAGAGCGCCGGCATACCAACGCCGGAACAAATAGGACGGAAACAGCAAAATTGTGTCAGAGTCTTCATCGCCGCATTCAAAAGCCGCCATCCTGCGAAAAAATAGTGTAAAAAAAAGCAAGGCGAGCCAGAGTTCCTTCGCGGTCGTGACATTCATCCTCCGTAAAACTCCAAAAAATAGACACAAGGAAAGCCGGTAGTATGAGATTCGCTCTCTTTTTGTCTTTGGTTGTTCGAGGCACCAGCCAGCGTACGCGTGCGTATTCATAATGTGAATACGGAAAATATGCACCCATACGTGCTGTCCTCGCTGCAAGCCCTCTTCCTCAAGAATAGTAGCTCGACTTCTCCAACGGGCAGCTGCTGGCATGGTGCACCATGGCCGACAACCGCGCGTCGCTGTCCTTGTCGTTACCCAATACATAGTCGTTGTTGTCATCGTGCTGGGCGCCGGCGCCGAGGCCGGCCCGCGCAGCGGTGGCAGCCGTAATCGTTGCGACGGCCATGCCGTCCATGGCGGCCACAGCAGCGGCAGGCCCAGCCCCCCGCTCCTCGTAGTCCGCCATGGCGTAGTCCTCGTCCTCGTCTTCCTCCTCTTCAAATTCGTCGTCGTCATCGGCGTCATCGTCATCATAATCTTCGCTCTCCGTGTCGCTGGCGTCAAACGACAGCTTGCCCATCAGCGGCACGTCGATGCGGGCCAGCTGGCTCTTGATCAGGTTGTCCGCTACGCTGTACAACCGCACGTCCTTGTCAGACGCCACCTCGCGGTCAATGTCAAAGACAGCCTCATCCGGGTCCAGCGGGCCGTCCTGCCGCGTCGTGCCGCCACCGCTGCCCTCGGACCGCGTGGCCTCGTGGCCGTCGGGAATCTGCAGCACCCACTTGCGGACCGCCTCGCCCTTGGTGATTCGGCCGCTTCCATTGACGCCGCTAGCTACGCGGCCGTCACCCGCCTTGGAGCCGCCTGCCTTGGCCACGGCCGCCGGGCGTGCCTTGGTGGCAAGGGCGCGGCGGAACTGGCGCTTCTGGCGGCGGCGGCGGCGCTGGATGCGGTCGCGAATGTACCAGGCAATCACCAACATGGCAGCCTGCGTCATTTCCTGGCTCTTTTGGCGCTGCATGTTGGCCCAGGCCTGGCAGCGCTGCTGCTGAAAATTGGCCACCGCCTGGCAGCGCTGGTGGTAGTAGGCGGCAATCCGCGAAGCCATGGCGAGATAGCGCGGGTCGTTTGCACTTGCCGTGGCGGCGTCCGTCGCCTGCTGCGAGATGCCATTGGCGGCCGTCTTATCCATTGGCAGGGCGGCGTCGGACGGAACTGTCGTGGCGGCCGTCGAGGCGTCGCCTACGGCCGTGGTCGCCTGGGTGGTGATGGAAGGGGCCGTGGTCGACGTCATGGTGGTGACGGCCTCGGACGCCGCCCGGGTCGAGGGAGCGGTCGTCCTGGTGGCGGTACTGCTGTCGGCACCGTCCAATTTCATCCACGGAGGCGGCGAGGGCACAGAGCCCATGGCGGCCGACAGAATGCCGCCCTGGTTCGTGAGCTGGTTCATCATGAGGTGAGCCTGGAAAGCGGCCGTTTTCTGGCTGCCGAGGTTGCTGTTGCCGTAGAGTTCCTGGGCAAAGGATTTCAAAAGATGCGGCGACAGCGGCGACGGCTGCTGCGGTAGCGGAAACGCCTGGATATCGGGCGGTGGCGTGACAGGGACTTGGTGGCCAAGAGGAAACGGCACCCACGGCACAGAAGCAGCCATGCTGGGGCGGTGGGCGGCCGAATTCTGCAGTGTTGGTCCGAGACAGAGCAGGCGCTGAAAGCTGTCTGTGCAGGACCTCGAGGGGTTCTGGTGCTGCTCTCACGTTTTGCAGCGTCGACTGCTGGGCGGCGGTAGAAACACGTCGTCGGGCATATGAGACCGCTGCTGCGGCGGTGGATGGACTGGGTTTGAATTTTGGTGGTTCTCGCTGGGGAATTGGGCGAGAGAAAAGGGCGGCAGAAGCAGGGTGACGGAGGACGGATGGCACGTTGAGTTCACCCTGGTTGTGGATTTTCGCTTAGACTTCGTTTCGGCCTGCCTGTAGTGGGTGGGGGGGGGGAGGCAACTGGAGGTCGAGCAGCCCAAAGCAGGAGGTGGCAGAAAGAGGAGAGGGAAGGAGAGAAGGTGAAGAGGAGACGGAGAAAGAGCCGGTGAGGAGAGGACGCGGGAGGAGGAAAGTAAAAATAGGAGGCCAGAGTGCGAGCGGGTGGGGAAATAGGGCCGGCCGGAGGAGAGAGGGCAAAAGTGTTTTATAAATGGGTGGTGTACCGGTTGTTCTCGTGGGCAGTGGGCGCTGAGCAGCGGCGCATTGGGTGGGATCAGCACGAGGTCGCCAGTATATTAGATGGCTCCATCATCTGGAGGAGCAGTGGGCCGGGCGGCGTGATGGGAGGGGGAGCGCAGAGGCAGCGACGCAGCAGCGGAGCTAGCGAGTCGTCTGTCGTCTGTCGTCTGTCGTCCCAGTCGTTCCCGTCGTCCCAGTCCGCCCAGTAGTCCCAGACAATGGGCAATCTGCCCGAGCACGGCAGGCCGCAGGACGCCAAAGGGCCCCCAAGTCGAACGAATTCCAGTGGCCGCAGGCGCCATCCCTGGACCCCGGGCATCTGTCGATGCTGGTGCGAGGCCAGGCGCCCAGCGCGGAAATGGCCTGAGCAGGCGCCGCATAACGGGCCAAAAGTCGGTCGATGCCGCGAGAGGGCTTCGGAAGAGACTGCGAATCTTGCGTCTGACCCAGTCCAGTGCTTAGCGTCGCGGGACAGCAGGACCGGGGGGTGGCAATCTGCAGGTGAACGGCGGCTGGTGGAGTCGGATGGTGCCACTTTGTGGCCGGGTCATGCCAGGACGGGGGAGGAGTGGCCAGAGAGGGCCAGCAAGCGGACACAGACGGAGAGACGCGGACAGCGACTTAGTGGTGCTTATAGTGGACGGCGCCGCCTGGAGAGGGCGGTCCTGCCCAACCGCGGCTGTTTGGCGATTTGGGCCAGGCGTCCAGGTCCAGGCGGCTGGGAACTCTGGACCGCTGATTCGCCTGGGGACAAGTGTCCTTTGCCCGGTTTGCATCGAACGTTTGCGTTCCGGCCCAACGCAAGCGCAGAATGCACAAAAGCACGGGAAAAGGAGGAAGAAACCGAAACAGGTGGCCGAATGACAAATACCCCCCCCCCCCCCCCCCCAAGACAAAGACAAAAGGCCACAGGACAAAAATAAACACAATGCACAACGACGTGGCAGCGCACGAGCTGAAGGCGTGTTGCGCTGCGGCTCACTCAGCTTGAGGATGAGATGAGAGCACCTTCTCCCCACAGTCGTACTGCATTTGCGAGGATAGCTAGATGTAGCCCAGATGAAGATACGACGGATGCAACTGATACGACATTCTACGATATGCGTGCGACGGCGGCGACTGCCTGCGTGCCTGCCTAGGGAGCGACGCGGGACTGTTTCTGCAGTGCGATTAGACGCTGGTCTGGGAAGGTGCAAACAGCCTACTGGTGCAGTGGCGTGCTCCTTCATTTGCGCGTGCCACGCCACAAATGCAGGCTAGCTGCAGGCCGTGCGCACTCGCTTCGCACGGCCTTGGCACGGCCTGCACGATTAGATACGTCGATACGCAGGACGATACGTACTTGTAGCCACATAGAGTCAACAAGTCACCGCATCACCACATCACCGCATCACCGACCCATTGACGCGACGGCGCCCCGAAGCTTGTTTATGCTTGCTCGACGAGATCTCGGGGTGTCGCCCCAGCAGTGTCGCCACCGTCTCTCGCGCCAAGCCGGCCTGCTGCGTCGGCCTTTTCCTGCTTTGCTTGCCTGTTCCGCATCGTTTCATCTTTGTCAGCATTCGACCTATTCTGCCCGGACCACCGTCTCTCGACCTCACGATCCGTCAGCAACGACCCCTCTCACGCCCCTCTCGCGCGTTCCCGCTCGGCGATTCGTCATCCGGACTCCGCATCGACCGGCCTGGTGACGAACGCGTTTCGTTTCGCTGCCAGCGGGATCACCAGCAAGCCCTTTTGACATCAGCCGAAACCCAAACAGCCCATATGGTCTGCTGGCCGCAGTCAACCCTGGTCCGGGCCATTTATTCACCCGCCGCTGCAGCGCTCAAACGACGTGCACTCAGGCGCAGCCATGCCGCCGGGGTAGGCTGGGGACTGGCCAGGACGGGCGGCATGATGATGGCCACGCCCGGCATGTTTCGCGGCAAAAAGACCACGACTGTGGTCCGGATCGAAGACCTCCCGCAGGGCATGATCCAGCAGGAGGAGAACACGGAGACGACCAAAGCCAAGCGAGCCCGCCGGGAACAGGGAGATGGCAAGGCCGAGACCACGACCAAGTCTGGGAGAGCAAAGGCCAAATCCAAGCCCGTGGCGCCCGAGTCGCCCGAGCAGCAGCCCCCCTACCCGCCCGTCCTGCTCCAGGTCCGCCAGAACATGCACAAGTTTGCCAACTGCATCCTGCTGACGCGCGTGGGCGGCTTCTACGAGCTCTATTTTGAGCAGGCGCAGGAGGTTGGCCCCCTGCTCAACCTCAAGGTCGCCGCCAGAAAGACCAGTGCCGGGTCTGTACCAATGGTATACTAGCCCTCCCGTCCGCCGTCCTGCGTTTTCCGCATCTGATTCCGCGCTCCGCATTCCTCCTCCTGCATATTGGCCCTCCCCTCTTTTTTTTCTCGTCCTGCCTCCACTCTTCCACCCACAACATCGTATCATCTTGGCCTGGGATCTCCCGGTGTGGCCCTGTCTCTGACCACTTGTGGCGGTTTGGGCAATTCAGCCGGCCGCCAGTGCCCATCTTTACCTGGTTAAGCCATTCCGCCTGTGCATCTCAACACCATCTGCTCCATCTGCCGGACCCCTGCGGCGTTGAATTCCTCCGCTCCTTTGAATTTGCCCAACACTGCGCCGTCCTTTTGTGCTAATTTCGGCCCTGCGTGCACAGGCAGGATTTCCCTTTTTCCAACTGGAGCGCTTCCTCAAGATCCTCGTCCACGATCTGCACCGCTACGTAGCCATTGCGGATGAGTTTCCCAACTCGGCGGCCGATAAGGTCCGGTCGGGCGGCCTGATGCACGACCGACGGGTTGCCCGTATCGTCACGCCGGGCACGCTGATTGACGAGAACTTTATGGACCCCTACACTAACAACTATGTGATGGGCATCCATGCAGGGGGTCCAGCGGCCGAGGCAGAAGACGCTGTCGGCCTGGCTTGGCTCGACCTCTCGACCGGCCACTTTTCCACACAGGCCACGACCCTGGCAGCGCTGGGCGCCGTCCTCTCGCGCGTGGCCCCCCGCGAAATCGTTCTCGACGCCGGGCTGCAGGACAGCCGCGGCAGCCACCCGCTCTTTGCCGTCCTGGACGACGACCGGCAGCAGCAGGCCGTGGTGACCTTTGGGCCGCCGCTGGTGGACGGCGCTGTGGACACGTCGCTAGCGCGCATGGCCGACTGGACACCCCTCTTGGAGTCGGCGATCCCACCCGCGGCTGCCAGCCACTTTACGCCCAGCGAGGTGGCCGCCGGCAGTCTGCTGCTGCGCTACGTGCGTGACCGGCTGCAGGGTCTCACGATGCTGCGCCTGCAGCCGCCGGTCCGCCAGGAGGGCCTGCAGCTGATGACGATTGACCGCAACAGCATGCGCTCGCTCGAGATCAAGCAGACGCTGCGCGACGGCCTCTTGCGCGGCAGCCTGCTGCACGCCATCCGCCGGACCGTCACCAAGAGCGGCGCGCGGCTGCTCAACGAGTGGCTGAGCGCGCCCTCGACGGCGCTCGCCGTGATCGAGGGGCGGCAGGACCTGGTCGCCCGCTTCGTTGCCGACGAGGAGCTGCGCGACAGCATCACCGTGCTGCTGCGGCGCAGCCACGATGTGCACCGCCTCGTGCAAAAGTTTGCCCTCGGCCGGGGTGCGCCCGACGATCTGCTGGACCTGGCCAAGACGATTGCCGCCACCGAGGCGATTGTCGCGCAGCTGCAGCACGCAACAACGTCGTCGTCGACGCCCGACCCGGCCCTTGAGGCCTTGACGGCCCGCATCTTCCTCGAACGGCCGTGCAGCCTGGCCAAGTGCATCCGTGACTCAGTCGACGAGGAGGGCCTTGAGCAGCAGCACGCCATGGCGGCGAGCGAGGCCGACGCGCTGCTCGGCCTGGCCGAGTCTGTCGTGCAGGCCGAAGGGACGGCCGACGACGAGCGAGTGCTGCAAACGAAGAGGCGGAGGCGCAAGGGACATGTCGACCCGGACGCGGACATGGACGAGAGAAAGGTCGCGCAGGACGAGCTGGCCACGTCGACGGCCCGCCGCCGCCGCTCGCTCCGCGACTACTATGGCGAGGACAACGAGGCCTGGGTCATGCGGCCGTCGGCCAGCGCGGCCCTGCGGGACCTGCACGCCCAGCTGGCGGACCTGACGCGCGAGCGCGAGGCGCTGACTGAGAAGCTGCGGACGCAGCTGCAGGCGCCCAGTCTGGTGCTCAAGTGGACGCCAGGGCTGGGGCACATCTGCCACGTGAAGCGGGGACGCGGCAAAGCTGCCCACAGCGAGACAGTCGATGGCGCGGACACGTCGGCCACGATGCTCTCGTCCAGCCGCACGACGCGGTCCCTGCACATGCCCGAATGGACCGCCTTGGGCCAGCGCATCGACCAGACGCGCTTCCACATTCGCGCAGAGGAACAAATCGTCTTCCAGACGCTGCGCGCCTCCGTCGTTCGCTGTCTGGTGCCGTTGCGCCGCAACGCCGCCGTCCTCGACGAGCTCGACATTGCGACGGCGTTTGCGCGCCTCGCCGGCGAGCAAAAGCTTTGCCGACCGCGGCTGCACCACGGCACCACGACGGCCATTAGCGGCGGTCGTCATCCGACTGTCGAGGGCGGTCTGGCCGAGCAGGGGTGTTCGTTTGCCCGCAACGACTGCTACGTGGGCGGCCAGGCGTCGGACCACGAGGCGCCCACGGCCGGCTCGCTCTGGCTCATCACTGGCCCGAATATGGGGGGCAAGTCGACCTTTTTGCGCCAGAACGCGCTCATCACGATCCTCGCGCAGATTGGCTGCTTCGTCCCGGCAGACCACGCCGAGCTCGGGATCGTCGACGCGCTATTTAGCCGTGTCGGCTCGGCGGACAACCTGTTCCGCGACCAGAGCACGTTCATGGTGGAGATGCTCGAGACGGCCCATATTCTGCGGCACGCGACGCCGCGCAGCTTCGTTATCATGGACGAGATTGGGCGCGGCACGACGCCGGCCGACGGCACAGCCGTGGCCTATGCGGCGCTGCACCACCTGGTGCACGTCAACCGGTGCCGGACGCTGTTTGCGACGCACTTTTACGAGCTCGCCGACCTGGCGGCGGCCGACGGGATTCTGGCGGCCGACGACGGGAGCCGGCCGGCGCCGGTCGAGCTGTACTGCACAGACGTGGAGGAGGACGGCCAGGGCGGGTTTGTCTACGTGCACCGTCTGCGGCGGGGCATCAACCGGCAGAGCCACGCGCTCAAGGTGGCCCGGCTGGCGGGGCTGCCCGAGGCGGCGGTGCGGGTGGCCGAGGGAGTGCTACAGACAGTCGAGGGGGCCGCCTGAGGAAAGAGGCGGTCCCCCGTGTACGCGAAACGATTACGATAAAAACCTGCAAGCGTCTGCTTCCGTCAGCTTATACCCAATGGAGGACGATCAGGACAAAAGTGGAGGGGAAAAGCGTGTCTCATAATGTGTTGTGATGGGTTGTCTTCAGTAGCAAAAGCTTCAGGGTTAAAAAGCTCGTGTATGATGATTGTTTCGAATCATCGACAGGCAGGATAGGTGCTGTGCGAGCGAAATATCAAACGTACCGTTTAGTAGGAGAGCCGTGTCGTGGCAGTCACCAGTCACCAGCCACCATTCCCTGGGCATCTCGTCGTCTTTGATGCTTTTTTATTTCCCGAAAACGCTCGTGGTATCTACTGGAGAGCCGCGCGGCCCTTGTCGTGTCCGTCCCGCAGCACCACCGTCGAGCCCTCGCGGGTTTTCTCTTTCGACCGGGGGCGGAGCCGCTTAGTCGCTGCGTACAGGTTAGCAGGGGATCACACACGCTCGAGGGACAGCACGGGGAGACATACAAGAGACCGCCGAAGCCGCCGTCCGAGTCGGACTCCTCCTCGGACTCCTCCTTCTTCTCCTCGGCCTTGGTCTCGGCCTTGGACTCCTCCGCGGCAGCAGGCGCGGCGGCCGCATACGCCTCGGGGTTGGCGATGCGGTCCTTGAGCTCCTCAATGGCGGGCCAGCTGTACTCGGTCTCAATGGCGACCGCGAGCACCTTCTTGTAGCTGTTGATGAGCGAGTGGATGACCGACGGCAGGGTCGGGTAGTTGAGCGCCAGCGAGATGCTCGTAATCGTCGCAATGGCCGACTGGAACGCGGCCAGGAGCTGCTCCTCACCGATATCGAGGACCGACGGCGGGAACGCGTTGCCCTGGTCGTAGACCTGCGAGATGCCCATGCCGTAGGTAAAGGGCGAGATGTTGAGCATGTTGAGCAGCGTCGCCTCGGACGGGCCGACCTTGGCCGCCGCCTCGACGAGCTTGAGGTCCGTCGTGATCTCAATGGTACCACGGGCAATCTTGGTCGGCACGCCGAGCGCCTGGAAAAAGGACGTCTTGCCCGGCTCCATGCCCGTGTTGCCGGCCGGCACCCACACGTCAATGGGCGCAATGGCACCCGCACGCGCCGGGGCCGCCACCTTGTTGGCCAGGATCTTGTCGCGCACCTCCTTCAGGTCCGCGTTGGTAAAGACGAAGCCGACGTTGCCCTTGACAAAGGGCAGCAGGCGCTCGTACTCGGGCGCGTCCGTCAAAAACGTCCGCAGCGCGCGGCGCACCATGGTGTTCTTGCCCATCAGCACGACGCCCTCGCCGCGCAGCGAGGCACGGATCTCGTGCATCTGCTGCGAGCTGACATTGTCGACGCTGACAATGAAAATCGACTGGTACTCCTGCAGCAAGCCCTTGAGCTTGTCAAAGTAGCCCGCCTTGTTCGAAGTTTTGCCCCCCATATCTTCTTTTAGCTGAAGGCAGGATGTTTAAGGGCAAAGGGATGGTGCCGTGGTCGTGAATATGAGGCCGAAAAGTGTTGATGCGGAATCACTCTTCTTTTTTTTTACGCCCAGCGAAAATTGTTTTTGACAAAAATGGCCCACGCCCCAATTTCCTGTGGGCTGCTAGGGTTTGGAAGCGCTAGCCGTGTTGGGCTGGTGCTGCTTTTGCCCAAAGCTGTCACATGCCGTGTCACGTGTATATAATTTTTTCAACGTTGCGACGACGTGTGCTGGTCGAGAATTCAGTCGTCCTTCACTCGGCTTTCAGACTGCCTCGCTTGCGCCAGCGAGTAGCCCATGGACGTCCCGTACCACCGCGCCCAGGTGAGTGGCGACATTCTTGTGGCCGCCCGGGGCGCCAGTCTCCACACCTTTCGCGCCCGCGACGGCGTCTACCTGGCGACCTGGCGGCTGCCCGCGGCAGACAAGACCGTCGGCGGCCGCAAGGGCCATGGAGACGCCCCGGCAGCTGGTGAGACCAACAGCGCCACACCCCCGCCCAAGCGGCGCCGCCTGGAAAAGGCCGCGGGCACGGGCGTGCAGCCGCCGGCCCAGGACGCCGCCGCCGGTGCCCACGACGCGGCCGACTCGGAGGCACAGCGCAGCCGCCGCATGGCCGCATCCGTCACGGCAGCGCTGCGCTCGGGCGACCTGCCCGTCGTCAGCATCCTCGAGGCGACGGCCGACGGCCGGCACGTGATTGTGGTCATGGGCCACGACAAGACGGTCCGCGTGCTGGAGCACGACGGCGCCGGCCACCTGACGCAGCGCAGCGCGCGGACGGTGCCGAAGCGGCCGTGCGGTGTGGCGGTGACGGCCGACGGCCAGACGATCCTGTCGGGCGACAAGTTTGGGGATGTGTACGCGCTGCCGTTGGCCGAGGTCGAGGCAGCTGCAGCGCCTGCTGCGGCTCCTGCGGCTCCTGCGGCTCCTGCAACGTCTGCACCGACGGCGGCCCCGACGGCGCCTCCTCCCTCTGCGCCCCTCTTTCTCGAGGCCAACACCCGCACGGTCCACACCAAGGGCAACCGCCAGGCCCTCGAGAACCAGCTGCGCCAAAAGGCCCTGCCCAACCAGCAGCCGCGCAAACTCGCCCCGACCGACGCGCCCGATTGCCGCCTCCTGCTCGGCCACGTCTCCATGTTGACGGCCGTGGCCGTGGCCGAGGCCCTTCCCGTGGAAGCACGGGACAGCATTGCTACCTCCACTACCACCACTCGGCCCCCCCTCATCCTCTCGGCCGACCGCGACGAGCACATTCGCGTCACCCGCGGCGTCATCGGCCCGACGCCCCAGACTTCGCAGACCCACGTCATCGAGACCTTTTGCCTCGGCCACACGGCCTTTGTCAGCCGCATGTGCATCGCGGCCGCCCGGCCCGACCGCCTCGTCTCGGCCAGCGGCGACGGCGACCTGCGCGTGTGGGACTTTTGGCCCACCGGCCGGACGGTCGGGTCGGCGGCGCTGGGTCCGCTGGTCGAGGCGGCTGTCCGTGCGGCTGGGGGGACGGACGAGGCGCCCAAGGTGGCCATCTCGGGGCTGTACACGTTTGCAGGACGGGACGGGACGTCGCAGTTTGTTGTGATTTGCGAGCGGTACGTTTTTTTTTCTGTTCACTCTGTCTTGACCTTCTGTTGTCTCCAGGCTGATCCAAACAGTGTGCCCGGCCTCTTCTTCTTCCGCCTGCAGGCTGACGGCTGCACCCTCACGCACGAGCAGACACTGTCGCTGCCCGGCCTGCCGCTGGACGTGGGCGTGGCCACAACTGACGGCGCGACGCGCCTGTTTGTGGCCATGGCGGCCGCCACGAGCAGCGGCGCCGCCGATGCGGACGTGTCCGACTCGCTACGGATTGTGGCCCGTCAGGAAGACGACTCTTGGGCGCTCCAAGAGACCCGGCCGGCCGTGCCGCAGGAAAGCGGCCATGACGACGTCGACCCGACGGCCCTCCGTTACCTGCTGCTCTTTGGCATTGAAAGTCTGCGCAAGACGGAGGAGGAGTGACGGGTCGAGAGACAAGCAACAGAAAACACATTCACAGTCACACAATGCAGCTTTCCAGCGGTGAAACGCAAATGCCTTCTATGACCCTGTAAACGCCATACAATCCTCGAAAATCATGACAAAGAAGCGGCAGAGGAGGATTCTCTCAGGCCCAGACATGGCAGAGGATCCGCGCGGCAAAGGACACAATATAGCCCACCGGACATGCCGCGTATCTTCCGTCTGCCATCTGCCGTCCGTTCGATCCGCGGCGTTGCAGGCGGTTCCTTGCCTGACCTCTTTGCATTCCCATTCATCCCTTTCGTCCCGTGCATCCTGTGCATCTTGTTCCTCCGCTTTTTCCGTAGCTCTCATGCCGGAAAAACACCCTCGTACTCCCGCGACATGCTTATGCACTATGCACCATGCACCATGCACCGCCAGCAGAAAGAAAAAAACGACCCTCGAGGAGGGACAAACGGACGGAAAAAGAACAAATCCGGCCCTGGGCTGATCACCGCTTACTGCGAAGCGCACTGCACGCGCTCCGCCTGCGGCTCGCCATCATCGTCCTCCTGCATCGCGTTGGCGTCCTTGGGCGCAAAGCCGCGGGCGCCCAGCTGGGCATCGGCCTCCTCGAGATCCACCGGCTCGGTCATCGCGTCGGTGGGCGGCACGTTGATAACGGCCGGTGGCGGCAGCAGCTTGCGCAGCTCCTCAAAGGCGGCCTCGTCGGTGGTCCAGTGCTTCTCGGGGAACTTGACGTCAAACTTGATGTACATGTTGCCAAAGTCGTGGTGGCGGTACGTCGGCATGCCCTGGTCACGGACCATCTTGATGGCGTCTGCGATTGTTAGCACGCTTCTGTCTGTTTTCTCTTTCCGGGTCATCCCCTCGCCCCTATACGTACTCGGTGCAATGGCCTCGCCCGGGAGGATCTCCACGCTGAGCCACCGCTCGTCGAGGTGCTCAATGAAAATAGTGCCGCCCGCCAGGGCCGTGACCAGCTCAATCTCGCACTTGTACAGCAGGTCGTCGTCGCGGCGGGTGAAGCGTGGGTGGGGCTTTTGCTCAATTTCAAAGACCACGTCGCCGGCCTGGATGCCCGGCGCCTGGTCGCCCTCGCCGCGGAACTCGACGCGCGTGCCACTCTTGACGCCACGGTCGACGTGGACGTGCAGCACCTTGCGGTCGACGACCGTCTTCTTGCCGTTGCACGTCTTGCACCGGTCCTTGTCCTTGATGATCTCGCCCTCGCCGTTGCACTCGGGGCAGGCCGTCTGGAACCGCTGGATCATGGGGCCCATCTGGCGCATCATCGTCTTCATGCCGTGGCCATCGCAGCCGGTGCACACGCGCACGGCGCCCTCCTTGCCGCCGCGGCCCTCGCACTTGGGGCAGATGATGGAGCGCTGCAGCGCCAGCTTGGACATCTTGCCCCGGTAAATGTCCTCGAGCGAGACCTTGTGGATGTGGTGAATGGTGCGCGACTTCGGCGGGCCGCGGCTCTGCATGCCGCCGCCGCCGCCAAACATGCCGCCCAGGCCGCCGCCGAAGCTGTTGCCGCCAAAGAACTGCGCAAATAGGTCCTCGGCCGCCATGCCGCCGCCGCCCGCGCCGCCTTCTAGGCCGGCCTCACCATACTGGTCGTAGATCTGGCGCTTTTGCGCGTCCGACAGCACCTCGTACGCATGCGAGATTTCCTTGAACTTGTCCTCGGCCGCGGGGTTGTGGGCGTTTTTGTCTGAGGTGTGAGCAGAGAGCACCCGAGGAGAAAGCGGAGGACCACCTACCAGGATGGTACTTGAGGGCACCGATTTTGTAAGCCTTTTTCAGCTCCTGCTCTGTGGCCGTTGGCGCAACCTGTTGCTGTCAGTGGGGAGAAGAGCAAAGAGGAACAGCAGGCAAAACGCACGCCGAGAATCTCGTAAAACTTGGTTTCGCGGACCATCTTGTCAGTCTGGAAGTCGAGATGGTCGGGGAGAAAGCCGCCAAGATAGCGGGTCTAGGAGTGTCTGATAGGCGGCAGAGAATAAGGGTGTTTGATCGTTCTGTCCGTTTGGCCGTTTGGCGAGTTAGTAAAGCGTATGGAGGGGAAAAGAGTGCAAGCAAGCGAATGCAGACGGCAACAAGTAAAATAGACCTCGGACTGCGCCAGCTTATCCAAGCAGGGCAGGCGATAGAAGGCGGCAGCCAACAGGACTTTCCGAGGCAAGACAGAAGGACACGGAAACTACTAGCAACAGAGAGCGGTGGGGCGCCGGGGGCAAAGCTGAGCAACTCACCGAAAAGCTGCGACGGGACGGGGAGACGAAGACGAGGGGAGGATGCGAGGATGCAGTCGACAGACGGAGAGGGTGACAACCGAAAGACCTTGTCGTTGTTCGTTGCTGGGATCTAAGCAAGCAAGAAGCGACGGAATGCGACAAGGCGCAAGGGAAGAAAAGAGACGCCGATTACTTGATAGGGAGAGCGTCTGCGGCCAGGGGAAGAGAATTTCCTAAAGTGGCACCTCAGCCCCGCCGATGGAAAGCGATGGAAGACTCTGGAGTGGCTGGGACGCGAAGTAGCGCTACAAGGCAGCGGCCAGAGATCGTTCAATCTGTAAGCGTATGCTGCGCTGACGGAATGCCCCGCATGTAGTGGTACATGATACATCACGTGCTCCGGCTGTACTCTCTGGAACAAGGCTTCGGGGTGTGGGAGAACGGAGTTTTGCGTTTGGAATAGTACGACCCGGAAACTACTTGCTGCCGTACCGAAACTCCTGCGCCACCAGCTTCTCGCTCAGCGCCCACAGCTGGTCAGCCACGGCTGGCTCACGGGCATATGGCAGAATGGTCGTGTCGACGACGCCGTTGGCAATGACCGCGCCGTTGTGGTCTGGCGGTCAGAAAGAGACAAGATGCGCGTTGCAAGGACGGAGACATACCGTGCAGTGCCGGGTCATAGGCGGCCAGGAGGTAGTTGGCCACAGCCTGCTGGGCCGTTACCCAAGGCGCGGCCGGGTTGAATTCGCCCGACTCGAGGCGCCAGCCTAACAGTCAGTAGACGACCAGAAGACGGGACTGGATAAACACACCCAGCTGGCGGATCACCTCGTCGGGGACGTAGCGCGACAGGTTGGTCGTGTTGATGGCCCCGGGGTCGACGGCAAAGGCCAGCACACGCCCACCCAGCCGCGCGGCCAGCCCGACGGCAAACAGCATGTTGGCCGTCTTGGACTGTCCGTACGCGCCAAACGCGTCATAGGCCGCCCGGGCCGCTGGCGTGTCCGACAGCACGCCGGCCGGGTCGTCGAGCGCCCGCACTGCCGAGCCCAGATAGCCCCGCGAGCTGACACTGACGACGCAAGCCGACGGCGCCGCCAACAGGGCCGGCGCCAGCAGATTCGTCAGCAGAAAATGCCCGACGTGGTTGATGGCAAACTGCTTCTCGACGTCGGCAAAGCCCACGAGGGCAGCCGCCGCGGCCGGCAGCGGCACCGTCTCGAGCGTCGGCAACATCATGACGCCGGCATTGTTGATCAGCACGTCGACGACGGGCGTGCGGGCGAGTATGGCGGCTGCGGCCGCGCGCACCGAGGCCTGGTCGGAGAGGTCGAGCTGGACGGGCTCGATGGCGACGGCGGAATGGGCCGGCAGACGGTCACGGAGCGTGCAAATCACTTCGGCCACGGCTGCCGGAGTGCGCGAGGCCAGCAGGAGCAGCCGCGGCTGGTGGAGGGCGATGACGCGGGCGGCGTCCGCGCCGAGGCCGGTGGGTGAGACGCCGGTGATGACGACTGGAATGTGAGGAAGAAGAAAGAAAAAGAAGAGAGAAGAATACCAAAACATACCCGTCTTGCCAACCATTCGCTCGTGCAGCCGCTCGGCCACGCTGTCCGATGTGGCCTCGCCGTCCACCTTGTAGCCCATCTTGGTCAGGTCGGCCACCTGGAGAGGAGCAGTTCCTGCCATTGTCTTGGTCGTCGCTGTGGTCTGGCGATCTCGTTTCTGTTTGGCCGCGTAACTTCTGACCCTTCACCCTGCAGCCTCTCTTTATACGCCGTCCACATCTCTCCTCGCACCAAATCTCCTTTGCTTCCATTCCACTGCCCGACAACGCCATCCGGCGTTTACACGCATCTCCGTCCTTTGTCCATCACCTTCACGGTGATGCGTCAGCAGAGCCTCTATCATGCCCCGCTTTTCGCTACCACCGATTCGGGGCCTCACAATGTGGGGGGCTTTTCCTATATCTTTGTGCTGACGCCAGCAGCCGTCGCCAAACGCCGCGCTTCTCTCTCCCCTACAACGCGGAAACGAAGCAGCAGCAGCAGCACGCCTGGCCATCTACAATCGGACACCTGCCGCTCGTGCATACTCCGCTCCCGCCACTCGGGCCCGCTTGGCCGCCGGACTGCGGATTACTGATTATTTACACCTCTACGAAAAAGAGTTCCCCCCTCTCTGCCACTATGACGTCGCTGTCGACGAGCGGCTCTGCCGCCGCCTTTGCCTTGTACGGCGCGGCCGGCCAGGCCACGGCAGCGACGGCCTCTGTCTCGGTTCCCGTCGCGGTGCCGGTCCGTCCGTCGCGCGTCCGCAAGACCCAGCCGCCTGGTGCGGCTGCCGCCACCTCCGCCCAGTCTGCCGCTTCCGCCGCCGCCGCCGCGAGCAAGGCCGCCAAGGGCAACAGCGACCACCGCAAGGAACAGAACCGTATCGCCTCGCGCAACTACCGTGGGTCCCCCCCTGTTAGCGTGTCCATTGCTGTCGTGGCGATCATGGCTGGTCTTGCTGACGCCAGCCGTGGTTTCCCCCCCTCTCAGGCGCCAAGCGGAAGCAGAAGCTCGCGCTGCTGGAACACATCCTTGCTGACGGCACCTCCACCGCCCCTGATGCCCCGTCGTCCACCGAAAGCCCCTCCTCCGATGCGCCGCGGACCACGTCCGACACGTCCCTCTCGTCTCCGTCTCCGGCCCCGGATCCGGCCGACCAACTCCCCATCTGGCCGCAGCTCGACGCGGACGGGAACACCGCTCCTGCTGCCGCCGTGGCCCCTGCCGGCCCCGGGGTCGACCTGTCGTGCGCCAGCTCGGACTTTCTCCTGCCCACCATGATGCCCTGGATGTCGCCGCTGTCTGTCCCCGAGCTCTCCTTCCAGCCCGATGCCGCTCCGGCCGCTCCGGCCGCTCCGGCTGCTCCGGTGCCCGCTCCGACGACCACGCAAGACGCCTCCCTAGCATTCCAAGCCGCCGTCGACCTCGACCCGTCCATGGACGATGCCATGTTCCCGGACCTGCTGCTGCAGCCACCCGACCTCTTTACGCCTCCTTCCAACGCCCAGCCGGTGCCGTCCTTCTCTACCCCGTCCGCGCAGTTCTCGTCCGCGTTGGCATCAGCGTCGTCCCGTGGCCTGACAGCCTACAACACTGCGTCTGCGACACGCACCACCTCCCGGAAAAAGACACTTGTGCACAAGCTGCTCTCGGGCGTGCGCAGCCTCGATCCGGCCCAGAAGCGGCAGCTGCTGCGGGCCCTCATGGACGACGAGAGCGGCGGCAGTCTCGGAACGGGGCGTGTCGAGGAAGTCGAGGGGGATGAGGAGGGCGAACAGGTCGAGAAGGTCGATGACGACGATGGCGACGACGACGACGATAACGACGCAGACGCCATGAACGGCATGAACGACATTGTCGATCTGGACCTGCCGTGGGACCGACGCGCCCACCGGGGCGGCAGCCGGCCGCTGGGGCCGATCTCGCCGCTGGCCACGGTGACGCTGACGCTGCGGCGGTCGGCCTTTCGCGCGGCCGTGCTGCACAACTGCCTGGCCTGCGGACTGCCCGACCCGGCGACGCTGTTTGCCGAGGACATTGACCCGGAGACGGGCATCAACGAGGCCGACGAGCTGCAGAGCCCGTTTGCGCTCGACGCCGCCACCGCCTGCTCGGCCGTCGCCCGCGGGCCTGCCGCCGTCGCCAGCTGTGTCGCCGCCGCCCGCCAGCTGCTGCACCAGCGCCAGGCCCGCAGTGGCCGCACGACGCCGCGCGACCTCGTGCCCGTCGACGCCCAGATCCTCGTCGCCCACCACCCCTACCTCGACATCATCCCCTTTCGCGGCTTCCGCGCCCGCGCCCTCGCCCTGCTCGCCGCCATGGAGGGCCAGGCGGCCGCCTCGCTGGCCGCCATCACCGGCGTGTTTGGCGGCACCCGCGGCAGCCACGGCGCCAACGGCATGAGCGGCTTCAACGGCATCCACGGCATCAACAACATGCGCTGCTCAGCCTCGTCGCCGCCGTCCACTCCGCCCTCGGTCGCCGCCGCCGCCGCCGCCATTGCCGCCGCCGCCGAGTCGCTCGCCCCGATCGCCGCGCTGTTCAACGAGGAGGAGCTCTGCTACGACATGGACATTGCCGACGGGCTGATCTGCTGGGGCTCTACCCACGGCGGCCCCAACAGCGGCCTCTCGGCACAGGCCCGCCGCCTCGGTCGTCCCGGCGGCATGCGGGCGGGCGTGCCGTGGGACGTGCGCTGCTGGGAGCCGCAGGTCTGGTTTCTGAAAAAGTACTGGTTCCTCGTCGGCGGCTGGGACGACGAGATGTGGCGCAACTGCCGCTGGTGGCACAGCATGCGCGGCGAACACCTCGACTACTCCGTCTTTGCGTCGCCGGGCTACTGAACGGGGCCCCTGTTTGATTATGTAACAACAATAGGAACGGTGGGGGAGACGCAGATGGACCGGCATTTCGTCCAGCGTGAAAAATGGCGAAAAGGTAACGATGAAACGAATTCTCGCCGCAGACGGGTCAGGAGGACGGCAAATGGTGGGTGTGCTTTCTCGGATAGGTTCTTCTTTTATGGAGCGTTTTTTGGAAAGAGAAAATAGGCGAAATTGAAAAGTCAGATATAAAAATCTCAACCAACGACTGCGAATGTATTTAAGGAATATAGGTGCCTTTGAACATATTTGGTCGCTTTGCAATTCAATACACAATTGGAAATCAAAGCACAACAAAACTCTCCATCAAAAGGACAACAACAGCATAGACGTTTTTCGTAAAATGTATTCATCTATTCGTCCATAATCAAGAAACGTAACGAAATCTCTTCCTACTCCTCTTCCAAATCCTTTTGCATCTCGAGTTCTGTCGCCGTTAGCTTCTCGTTCGGCACAGGACAACAGCACTACTCACGCCATATCCTGTTGGCTGACTCGGTGACAATGTGTGCCCTTTCCAGAAGCAGCTCCTGGTACTTCTCGTCGTTGCGCTCCTCCGCCTGCAGCCTGCCCGCCTGGGCCTGCATCAGAACCGGAACAAGCTCCCGTGGATCCGCATTGGCCACGGCCGCCACCGTCTTGAACCCGTTTTCCCAAAGCACGCGGCTGCATCGGTTAGCAGGCCGTCCGGCAAAACACAAGTCTGTCCACCTACGCCGTGCGGCTCTTGATAAAGGCAATCTTGGCCAGCGCCAACAGGTCGGCCTTGGCGCCTGCCTTGAGCCGGTCGACAAAGTGCTCGAGGACAGACGCCATCGCCCCCCAGTCCATGTGCTCGCAAAACTTGATCATGCCGGCGGCAAATCCCTCGCACGTCTGTGCCAGGTTCTGCACGGCGCCCCGTGGCGTGTCGTACTTTTGCGCCACGCGGTGAACCGGCATCTCGTTGCAGAGGTCGCGCAGCTGCAGGGCCAAGTAGAACCGCCGGTAGATCCTTGCCGTCTCCTTTTCTTCCGGCGTTGACTCGTTTAGCGTGCCGCCTCGAAGCCTACAGGTCAGAAAGTGGACACTATCACACCGACATCCGCCCCAAACAATGACGTACATTCTGCTGATGACACTGGGTTTTAGGCCCAGGAAACGGAGCACGCGCATTCCGCTCTCGTCCAGCTGCTCCATTTCCTCCCAGAACCGCCGCCAGTTGATGGCCGTGCCCATGGTGTCGTGCACCGGCGTGAACGTGTACAGCACGTGCATCTCTCCATCGAGAACAAAGGCCTGCAGAGCCCGCTGCAGCTCGCGATGCACAAACACAGCGTCTTCCGGGTCCAGGGCCGACGCCACAACTGCCATGCCGAACCGCGTCGGCTCAAAGTTGCCAAACTCGCTCGTCGTCACAAAACCCACCGTCTGCAGCCTGTCCAGACTCGTCTCTACGTCGGCCCAGAGGCGCTCGAGGTCGGCCTTGTCTGGGGACGCAGCGTCAGCCGAACCCGAACCCAGGACAAAGTGGTAGAGCAGCGTGCTTTTCACATAAGCATCAATCGACGCACGACTGGTGGCCAACCGCACCGTGATGACCTCTAGCAGTGCCCGCTGCAGCCGCCGGCTGTCCGACTGTAGACAGCTGGACACGTGCGGCAGTTCTGCATGCATCAGATCGAGCATGTCGTCCACATCGGCGCGGCGGCAGCAGAGGTACGTCTCGCCAACCTCGTCCTTGCCCTTGCGTCCTGCACGGCCGCGCATCTGGCGCAGCATGGCCGCGCCGACTAGCTCACGGCCTAAGCGGGCATTGTGCAGAATCACGCGGCGCGCCGGCAGATTGATGCCGGCCGCAAGACCACACGTAGCCACGCACACCTTGAGGACGCCGTCGTCGTAAGCGCTGGCAATCAATTCGCGCTCCTCAGTCGTCATGCCAGCATGATGAAAGGCAACGCCGACAGGCACGGTCTGTGCCAGGGTCGCATCAAGCCCGGTGCTGAGACTCCGCAGCTTGCTCACCAAATCGAGCCGGGGATCGGACACAGCCGATGGGACCTCTTCTGGGGTCGGCATCACGCGGCTGATGAGGAGGGCATCCGACTCGGACGCAGCGCGACTGCCAGAGAACACGAGAGCACCGTAACCAGACCGGGCCGTCTCGTTGGCGAGAGACACGACAGCATTCGTGACAGGATCTTGCAGTACTCGGTCCTCGGACGGCTGTATTGTTCGGAGAGGCAGACCTCCGGCCGTTGCCCCCTTTTCTTGGCCCATTTCCAAAGAATCCAGGAAACGACGATTGGCCTCCTCCGAAGAATGTATACCCCCATCGTAAACGATGTGTTCCTCGATTGGTATGGGGCGGTAGCGTGTTTCGTACGAATAAGCCTCGAGCCAGGTCGCCAGGAGGTCCATATTCTGGAGAGTTAGGACGCCGCTATTGGGACTCCAAGCTGCCAACCTACCGACAGTGTCGCGCTCATGCCGACAATCTGGACCTTGTGGTCCAGGCAGAGCAGCTTTGTCGCCATGAGCTCATATATGTAGCCGCGATGGGCATCCTCGACCATGTGCAGCTCATCCAGAACGATGACTTTGAGATCGGAAATGGTGCCGTCGTCAATGGCCGTGTTGATGAGTGCGTTTGCCTAGGAGTGTTAAAAGAGGCGAGACGGGAGACGGCAAGACACACCTTTTCGATGGTGGCAACGCCAATATCAAAGTCGGCCCAGGTGGCCCGGATCTTGGCGCCGCCAAAGAAACTGACAACACGCACGACATCGTCCTGGGGACTTCTCTGCCACAAAGGTGCAGCGGCATTGACCCGCTGGCCGAGGTCGGACCGCGATATCCCGGCAACGACGCGGCGGAGCCATCGCACCTTTTCCTGCACGAGGGCGACAAAGGGAAGCACGAGCAGGGCCTTGGGGTGGCGACGGAAGTTGTTGGTCTCGGGAGTGCTGGAAGGGCCGCTGTCCGTGCTATGGCCGCCACTCGCTAGCTGCAGCACCTGCCGCAACATGAGCACATCCGCCACAAGCGACTTGCCACCGCCCGTCGGCGCCGCGTAGACGAGGTTGCGCCGGCCCTCGAGGATGCTGCGGTGGCCGAGCAAGCAGTGCATCTGCCACGGGTAGATGGAGCAGATGCCGAGTGCGGCCAAATTCGCGACCAGGGCTGGCGGGAGGCCGTAGCTGTCGTGGCTTAGGGACAGCTTCGGGTTTGTGGCGGCGGCGGGCGTGGCACTGATGGCGCGGCGCTGCGAGTACTCGGAAGAGCCCAGGGCCGGCCAGCGAGAGGCCTTTGATATCGCCGCCGGGGGTGCATCCGTCCGCTCGACATTGGTGATGGCGCTGGCCGTCAGACGTGTGGGCAAGCCCCGGACGACAGCCTGCCGTTTGGCAGACGGTGTGGCGGCTGGATCTTCATGGTGCCGCTTGGCGCCCGCCGATGTGGCAAGAACCGTCGTCGTCGTTGTTGCCAATCCATAGGATGGGAGCTGCTTCTGCTTGAGCGCCTGCTCAGAGGTCTGCTGCCATAGGCCGAGATGGTGGTTGATGGCCATGAGGCTGGCACGACATGGCGGGCAGCCGATGCTCGCTGTGAAAATGGGTGCGGAATAGATGATTCCAAGAAAGGCTAAAAGATCGCGATGCCGCATAAAACATGGGAATCCCGAGACACTGCGGTGTTGGAGACAGCCGAGCCAGCAGTTTCCTAATGGAGAATTCTAGAGTGACGGCATAGCACGCGTGAACAATTTTAGAACACCAAAGCAACGCCAGAACACGTGATAGAACAATGGGGTCGTGGACGAAACCGTGTGGAGCCGCTACAACTGGCTATCGATTGGCCGCGGAAGACTCCGTCTTTGCGATTTGTCCTTTTACTTGTATTCCATTTTTGTCTGCTGGATTTGATCGCCCGCCGGGGTGCGGAACGGACGCTAAAAAGACAGATTAGGGCGCGCGCGCAGTTCATGTACAGCAGCCTGTTCGTGCCGCTGCCGCTTCTGCCGATTTCACTACCCGCGTCTGGAAAAGCGACCAATTGCATATGGGCCGAAACGAATCTCCTTTGTACTTTGCATAGTAACCGCGGTACCGTGGCGAGATACCACACAAAACGGGTTGGCCCCGAAGCCGCTAGCCACATGTCCTCCCCAGCTTGGCGGGATCGTACGAGGCGTCACAACGTCACGACATGCAGAATATCGAAGGGCCTTGCTACTGCATACGCGCTGTATGAACATCGAATACGCGTCCGGAGTACTTGGGGGATCGTTTGCGAACCATTGACCGGACGGAAATCACGGGGCGATAGCGACAATGACAGTGACAACCGCAGCGCCAACCGATAGCGACAGGCTCAACGCCCCCTGGTGAGTGATCGCGATCTGACTAGGGGCGGACGGCCGGCCGCAGTTCTGGCACAGTGTTTCAGAGGCAACGCAGGTGCTTCGGCAGAGCCGCGCACGGGCAGTTCGCGTAAAGAAAAGAGGAAACGAGAAGAGGGAAAAGAAGAAACAGAAAACGGAAGCGAAATAAAAAGATATTGCACAAAGCGACAGCGGAAACGCGGCGACTCGGGCAGCTGAGATTGGAATGCAGGGCAACTACATAGTACTTTTACGGATTTGTGTTGCATGCGACAAGCGGTTTGTTCCTGTCCCGGGCGTTGGCAGCCCTTATTTCTGGGTGGCATGGGCGGGGGCGGAAGGGAGGGGCGACCGGACGTTTGTGGATCTAGTCAGACCAGAGAGCGGCCGAGCGAGAGAGCGCTCGGGAGTCGGCCAGAGGAAGCGTGAATCGTGTCTGCAGATATGATTGCATTCGAGCGCACACGAAGAAAAAACAGGCGTTTGCATTTGCCCGGTGTAACAGGGCGCCGTCAGCTGCGTCATCCGGACTGCGTTCCTGGTCATCATGAATTCGTTGGAAATCCGCTCAGCAGGTAGATCAGATTTCAGGGCGCTAGCGTTGTATGGCCACAGTGTGCATACTTTTTGCTTTTTGCATCGGACAGACCGCGGCGGGCGCCTTTGAGAATGGGCTTGCTTTCTTTTCAGCCTGGCTCGGGCAATTGCGTGGAATCGGGACGGACGATGGAACCCTTCTTCACTGCCGGCACGCTGCGCCAAAGGCTGCGCGGCCCTCCAGCGGCAGAAACAAGGCTTGTCGTCGAAAGAAACCCGGGAGGCCGCAGCACCGCCTAATGTATCTGGCTGGCCCTATTTCCCGTCGGCATAGCCACACCGTGCGGGGATTCTAACCACACGGAATACTCGCCAATGCACGACGCGCTAGGTGCATTTGCAATGTGGTCACGGGTAATACTACGTGCAGCCCTGTTCCATAGCACTGTACGATGCCGACGCGACGTTTCCAGGGCCTGCGACAAGTACGTACCTCACTGCCTCCCAGAGCCGAGCTATGCTGCGGGGCCACACAACGCCGTCGCAATGGTTTGCTAGTGCCGCCTGCAAAGGTGGACAGCCCTCGCCGTTAGCGCGTGCTGGACGTCGGGGGGACGACGGTGAGGGAGTCGGACGAGAACGATGACGAGAAGACCAAGGCAGACGATTGAAAAGACGAGTTAAAGGAGCTAAAGAATAAGAAAGCACATCGAAGAAGTGAAGCGCCGGCAAGGCAAATGGAAAGGATCCGTCGGAGACAAAAGAAGAGAAAAAAAGTCCAGTTGGGCTCGCTGTCGTCAGTCCGCTAAACTGTTTCGAAAGCAGCTCACGTTGGACCCGGCAGAAGACGAAAAGGCGCTGCTCGTTACAGTCAATGGTCAGCGTGGCAGGAGCTGAGTGCCTGGGGGAAAAGTACGAATGTGCGACGTATCTTGCAAGCCTGGAATCCAACAGCCCAGCCAGAAGCCTAGACAGAAGCCCAGCCGAAAGCCAACCGGAATCCATCCAAAATGCATCCGGAATCCAAGAGCCAGAATTCACGTAGAAAAAGCCGTTCCAAAGCTACTCGTACGTCCCAGGTCGGATGCTCGTAGACGGCGGCTCCTGCCCGTCCCGGAGAGAGGTTGCTGTGCAAGTCCCGCCGCGCCTGTCGTCAGGTACTGCACAAGTAGTGTAACTTCCTTTTCTGCGCGAATCCGCACATGCAACCCCTGTCGGTACCTGCAAATGACCCGCGTCAGTTAGCGCCGCTACTCGAGGAGAAAATAGGAAAATACATACAGCGTACGGAGTTAAATGGTAAATGGTAAAATAGGAAAAATAATTTACTGCTACGGCGTAAAGACGAAAAGTCACACACCTCCCGGCGCTCCCATCTCCCGCACATCTGCCAGAATCTCACGCCCCCCCCCCCCCCTGCCTAAAAGTACATATACGATGTACTTGAATCTGACTTATTATGCGCCGTCCGTCGCCTTGGTCGCCTTCTTCCGCTGTGCTCTCCCACGTTCCACGCAAACCCCAAAAGAAGAGCTAGACCGCGTTGGCTTTGATGGCGTCTGCTTGTTCTGTCGTCGCCGTCGCCGCTGTCGTCTTGCCGTCTTCATCTCGCTGTCATCGACTTCTCGCTAGCTAGCTCTATCGCCTATCGTCCGGAGTGCACTCGTAGTCTGCTAAATCTTCAGTCCGCCTGTCTGTCCCGTCTGTAGTCGTCCCCGTACGTCTGGCCGTCTGGCCGTCTCCTCGTGCTCGCATTTCAGCATTTGCCCAAAGTACAAAGTACCCTGGCCGCCAATTTCCACACCTTCCCCCATATCCCCCATGCTCGTTCGCTCCTGCCGTGTCGGCCAGCATTCTTCATGGCACGAGCACGCAACAGAGGCCATACAGCCGACGCTCCCAGGATTCCCAAATCCCCAAACTAAATGCCCGCCCACGCCCCAGTGACGGCCCCAAGGCCCAAAGCCAAAAGCCAAATCCAAGTCGCGGACCGAAACCCCAAACTGCCACCTCGACGCTCCGTGCTCCGTATTTCTCGTCCGCCCGTCGCCACCCCGGCTCGCGTTTTCTGGTTTCTCTCACACAACAAAAGTCGATTACTCCTTTGGTCAACTCTAGCTCTCTTTTTGGGCTCTGCTGCCCGTTCTCCCTCGCTATCCGATCCGCTCCCCTAATACCCACCTGTTTTATTTTATTTTAATAATACACCCTCCTTCCTATTCTTCCTATTTCCTTATTCCCTTCTGCCCTTTGCCTCGTGCACTCTTCCACCATCATCTACTGCCTCTCCTGCCTACCTTTGCTTCGCCTTTCCCACCTTGTCTTCTGCCTTGTCCTCGCCAGGCATATTCCCACTCGCACCGCCGGCATGCAGAACCCGGCTGTTGCACTTAGCCGTTCCTAGTGGCCGTTTCCCATTTCCTCTGCCCTGTCTGCTTGTTTTTGACGCTTTCTCCCGTCGTTCCCCCAGCCAGCAACATCGCCACTCCCGATCCGCTCCCCCCCGCGCTGTTCTTCTCCTTGGCAGCCTCCTGGGGGCACATGGGCCGGCTTCCTGCTCCTGGGCCCTAATTCCACCATCTCGCCCCGTTTAATTCGGCCAATTCTCCCTCTTTCACCACACACCTCCCCATCTATCGTCAACGCCATCACCACCGCTATGGCGCCCTTCAAACCGCAAAACAGCGCCAACAGCGCCAACAGCGCCAATAGCACCACTGACAATACACCTGGTGCACCCGACGCTACGGCCAGTGCAGACCGTGAGACATCCGCTGCTGCTGCCTCGCCGTCCAGCGCCAGCGCATTGTCTGCACCGGCCGCAGCCAGGCCATTCGCATCCTTGGCACGGTCCTCTCCCTCTGCGTCACTCACTTCTTCAGCCGCCCAGTCATCCTCCACCGGCGCTCCCCCATCACATAAGCAGCCCGCCGCCACCACCACCCCTGCATCTTCTACTTCCCCTTCCGCATCTGCATCTGCACTTGCAACATCCACCTCCTACTCTGTCCTGCCAAAAATGTCGGATCCCACGCCACCACCACCACCACCACCACCCGCAGCGGCGCCGTCCAAACGGCCATCGCGAGACTCTGGTGCTACAGGTGCTGCCGCTGTTTCCGACGCGAACAATGTGACGAGTGCTGCATCCACGTCTGGCGGCACGCCCTCACCATACGGCACACGGTCGCGCAACCGAACAGGCGGCGCGCGACCCAACTACGCCGAGGACAAGGATCTTGACTCTGACCTCTTTGAGATGTACCCCGAACGCAGAGAGGATGAGCCGCGGAAGGCGTCGTCCCGCAGCGCTGCGGGCGCCGCCGCTCAGGCCCAAGGAGCGTCGCCGGCCGCGTCATCGCCACAGGAGCGGGAGACACAACGTCCTGCGTACGGCAGCTACGGCCATAGCGATAGAGTTCGCAAGCCTCTGCCCACCGGCACGGGGCCTACGACGGAGAGCCATCAGGGCAGCCACGGCAACGGCAAATCGACAGCATCTCACACACAGCCCAAGGAGCCCAAGGAGCCCAAGGAGTCGAAAGAGTCCAAGGAATCCAGGGAGCCAAGAGAGCCGAGAGAGCCTAGAGAGCCCAGAGAGTCCAGAGAGCCAAAGGAGCGCGAGACCAAGGAGCACAGAGAGCCCAAAGAACTGAGGGACTCCAAGGACGCCAAAGACTCCAAGGACGCCAAGGAACAAAAGGAGAATGCGGCGGCTCCTTCTAGCGGCACGCACACAAACTCTCGCAAGCGCAAGGCCGCGTCCAGCGAAAAGACTAGTGCCAATGGCAACACGGCACAGACATCGTCGCAACGCAAAAACGGGCAATCGACAGCAGCTTCATCCGCAGCGACCGCTTCGTCCCAGAAGTGCGACGCAAAGGGCTACCCGGTCACCAACCTCGTGACATTCGAGAAGCGTGGTGCTAAGCCCAACAAGGACGGCCAAATGGTGGCTGACGATGGCACGGTGTTGAGCATCAATGGTAACCGCCCCGAAATTTGGCCCCAGTTTTTCTCCCTTTGCATTCGCCTGCGATTTTAGCGATTTGGTGTCGTTCCCCGCCCGGAGACTGACTGAGCAGACCATGTGTATCTCGTGTGCGAGCCGCCTGGCGAGCCATACTACCTGGCTCGGGTGATGGAGTTTTTGCACGCGAAAAACGACCCGTCGCTGCCGGTCGACTCGCTGCGCGTCAACTGGTACTACCGGCCGCGAGACATTGGCCGCAAGGCCCAGGACACTCGGGCCGTTTTTGCCACGATGCATTCGGATACGACGCCCCTGACGGCTCTGCGCGGCAAGTGCACCATCAAGCACAAGGCCGAGATCGAAAATTTCGACCAGTACCGCAAGACGCCCAACTGCTTCTGGTTCGAAAAACTGTACGACCGCTACATTCAGAAGAACTACGAGATCATCCCGACGTTTCAGATTGTCAACGTGCCCGAGCGCGTCAAGAAGGTGCTGCACGAGCGCTGGCGCTACGTTCTCGTCGAGCAGGGTCGCGGCAAGGATCTGACGGCCGCCGCGAAGCAGTGCAAGCGCTGCAGCGGCTTCTGCGCAAGGTGTGTGGCTGTGGGCTTTTCCGAGCTTTGGGCTTCTTTCCTTTTCCGTCCTCCCCCCACACAGTATTTCCCTTTGCAGCTACTTGTACGGCACATAACTCCGGACCAGCGCTAACGTGCCCCACCACTCAGCAACAACTCAGTTGACTGCGCTGTCTGCGCCAACACGTACCACATGAATTGTGTGCGTCCGCCCCTGCTGAAGAAGCCGTCACGCGGCTTTGCCTGGTCGTGCGCCGCCTGCAGTCGCGCCCAGGAGCGCATGCTAGAGGCTCGCCACACGCCCAATGTCATTGACGGCCGCACTCCTGACGCTGCTTCGGCTGCCGCTGCCGACGATGAGGACTTTGACGATGATGACGACGCCTGTCCCGGCTCGAATGGCAGTCCCGAAGAGGACGAAGACACCCACCCGCCTGCGACCGCCGAACAGCAATACCAGGCTAGCTTGTGGCCGTACCGCTATCTCGGCATGCACTGCAAGGTTGAGGATGCACTGGACTACGACGACCGCATCTATCCGCGCGCAGCCACCCGTGTCGGCCCCCGCCACCAGGCCAACATTGGCCCGTGGCCCGGCCGGCCCGTTCAGTACGTGATGCCGCCTGACATCAAGAAGGCGACGAGACGCGAGGCCCGCCAGAACCGGGAAGCCCTTGCGGCGTACGAGCGGGAGCGTGAGAAGCGGCCGAAATGGATCCAGGACACACCGGCTGGCTATGTCGAGCGCGGCCTTGACGAGGACGACCCAAAGTGCACCTCGAAACTCGTGTACAAGCCGCCACCGGGATCGCCCCATGCCTTTCCCGAGTCGAATGCGTCTACAGACGCCAGGGATGCCAAGGACGACTCCAAGATGGAGATTGATTCTTCCGCCAGCGACAAGCTCATCGCTTCGGATGAGGACATTGACAAGTACATGGCCAAGGCTGTGTCGCTGGCGAACAAGCTGGGCGTACCGCCGCGCTCTACGAACCTGTACCACATGGCCATGTGTTTGCTGTACAGCAACGGCTTCGACGCCAACAAGGCACTCAAGGACTTGGAACTGCAAAAACTAAAGGCTTTCCAGGAACCGTACCTGACGCCGGCCGAGCAGAAGCGCTTTGAGGAGGCCGTGGTGAAGTATGGGTCAGAGCTGAACCTGGTGACGCGGGCCGTCAAGACAGTTTTTTACGGCGAAATTGTGCGCTTCTACTACACGTGGAAGAAGTCGGACCGCGGCAAAAAGGTCTGGGGAAACAATGCGACGCGCAAGGGCAAGAAAGAGGCCAAGGAGGCCATGAAGGCCGAGGCCGAGGCGGTCTCCAAGTTCCAGGACGACGTGGCCGACGACAACGACGACTCGGCCTTTGACACGGACAAGGCTGAGGGCATGAAGCGGCAATTTGTGTGCCGCTTCTGCAACACCAAGACGTCGCGCCAGTGGCGGCGCGCCCCGAATGTGGCCAGCACTGGCGTATTGAGCGAGTCGCTGGTGGGTGGCAATAGCAAGCACTCCCACCGTGACCGCTCGCACATCCAGCAGAGCCAGCAGTTTGTCATGTCGCTTTGCCGGCGCTGCTCCGAGCTGTGGCGTCGCTATGCCGTGCAGTGGGAGGACACGGATGCGCTGATGCAGAAGGCGGCCACACTGGGTGTGCGCTTGCTGAAGCGCAAGATTGACGAGGAAATCTTCAAGGAGATTGCAGCTGCCGACGAGCTGATGCAGGCAACCGACGCGCACTACAACGTGCTGCACCCGCATGCCAACGGCTCGACAACCAGCACCACCACGGCGGCAGCAGAGCCTCCCCGCAAGCGTCTCAAGGGCCACGCAGGCAGCAGCGTCAACAAAGACGGCGACAAGGATGGCGAGCCGAATGCATCGGACTCGGCAGCGAGCAGCGCCCCAGCGCCTGGGACGACATCGAACCGCCGGCGGGATCGGTCGGAGAAGAACCACGGCTACGCGAACAAGTCGGCGGACAAGGTCGCGACGAGCAAGACGGCGGCCGACGCGTCGACTGGTGCGTCGACCTCGGACGTTCCTGAGCCGCGCAAGCTGCCATGTGCCGTGTGCTACCAGATGGAGCTGCCGACGGGCGACCAGCGGATCACGTGCCGTGACTGCCGGATGACAGTGCACCGCAGCTGCTACGGCGTGGCGGGCGGGCGCAACGCAGCCAAATGGCTCTGCGACATGTGCAGCAACGACCGGAGCCCGCAGGTGTCGATCGACTACCGGTGCGTGTTGTGTCCGGTGGAGCACACGACGCACGAGTACGTGGAGCCGCCGCGGACGGGTCACAAGAAGAAGTCGGACAAGGAGCGGGAGCGCGAGCGGCTGGAGCGGCAGCAGGCGCAAAAGGCAGCCGAGTACTACCGGCGGCGCCAGGAGGAGCTCAACAAGCCGGTGGAGCCGCGCGAGCCGCTGAAGCGCACAGCGGACAACAACTGGGTGCACGTCACGTGCGCGGTCTGGACGCCCGAGGTCAAGTTCGGCACGGCGGGCGCGCTCGAGCCGATCGAGGGCATCCCGTCGCTGCCGCGCACCCGGTACGGCGAGACGTGCCGGGCATGCAAGGGAACGGGCGGCGCGTGTGTGTCGTGCTACCAGTGCGACGCGCTGTATCACGTCGAGTGCGCGCACCAAGCCGGGCACATTCTGGGCTTCGACCTGCTGCCGATCAAGGGCTCGCGGCGCGACCAGGCCAATGTGGTGATGACGGGCGGGGTGACAGGGCAATTGACAGCGGCTATCTGGTGCAAGGAGCATGTGCCGCTCAAGAGCTCTGTGCACCTGATGCACGAGACAATGGACAGCAGCAGCAAGCGGACGGCGCTGCAGCTCTATGTCGACCACTATAAGCAAGCTGATCTGGCGTTGACGGGCTGTGCGCGCAAGGCGAACCTGCTGACGCTGGCGGCCAAAATGTCGGGCGCTCCAGTATCGGCGGTGGGAAGCACGACGAGCGACAACGGCATGACCAACGGGGCCAACGGAATGGCTCATGGAGCGACCAACGGACTGAGCGACAACGGATCGAGCAATGGCACGACCAATGGCGGCGACAAGCAGTCGGCAACGCCCGAGTCGCGGCGGCCGGGCGGCAAGATCTGCTTTACGTGCGGCACAGACGTCAGCCCAAAGTGGTATCCGATCGACGAGGCGCAGGAGCGCGAGTTCACAAACGGCTTCCACGGAAACCTGGGTGCGGAGGCACAGAAGTTTGTGGCACAGCGCAACTTCCAGTGCCACAAGTGCCGCAAGGCCGGACGGCAGCCGATGCCCCACGAGCACCACTACGGCGCGACGGGCTATGGCGGCAGCGTCAAGACGGAAGACGACCCGTACGCTGAGGAGCTGCAGCGGCGGCTGGAGCCGCAGTACCCCCAGCAGAGCCATCTGGCGCAGCCGCAGCTGCAGCCGCACCAGCCGCTCGGACCACAGCGACTGCCGCTTCTACACTACCACGCAGGCGCCGAGCCGGGCGTGCTCGGGCCGGAGCCGCACCTGCTATCGCTGTCGCACACGGGATCGGGTCTGCTGCCGCCGACACACTCGCCCGAGAGAAACCGGTACTGGCAGACAGCGAGCGGCGCGACGGCGGTGGCGGTAGCTGCCTCGGGCTCGGGGGTCATTGCACCACCGCCGGCGCCGCCTCTGCCGCACCAGGCCCCGCTGCCGTTGTCGATGCGGCCGACGCCGAGCGGCAGCCCGCCATCCATGGTGGCCCATCCGACACACGCTCCGTCGATGCACCACGTGCACTCGCCGCCGCAGCTGATGCACCCCGTCCCGCGGCCGTCGCTCATGGCGCCGCGCCAAGTGCCACCGCCACCCCTGTCAGCGCCTTACGGAGCATCCCAGTCCTCGTCTGTGTCGGGCTATGGCGACTGGCGGCGGTCGACGTCGAATGGTCCGCCGCCTCTGCCGCCAGCCGCGCGGCGGGATCCGCTGGCCCACACATCGTCGGCGAGCGGCATGCCGCCTCTCTCGCACAACCACCTGCGGCCGCCACCGCTGGCGATACCGCACTCGACGGCATCGGGCCTCGTCAACGGCGGCGGCAGTGGGGGCTACCTGGGCCAGAACATGCTCAACGGGCGGCCTCCATCACCGCGGTCGCGCATGAGCGGCGGACTGCTCTCGCACAGCAACAGCACGGGCAGCGTGGGCGGTGGCAGTGCATACAGCCACAACCACAACCACAACCACAGTCACGGCCACAGCCACAACCACAACCCGTACGGGGCTTCGACGTCGCCGCCCATGCCATCCTCGCGCATGGTCAACGGGAGCAGCAGCAGCAGCAGCAGCGGCCACCTGCCATTTGCGCAGGTTCTGAACCCGCAGCGGTCGTCGGGGGCGTCGTATGCCAATATGGCCGTGACGCGGGAAGACTTTACGACGCTGGGCCGCGATCGTGACCACCGGATCATGGGCACCCAACGGCCGAGCGACCCGCGTGTGACGGAGACGCGCAGCGGCAGTGCGGCAAGCTCGAGTCCGTCCCTACGGAACCTGCTGTCATGAAGGGGAAAAATGTTTGTTTCGTTTGCTTTACAGATGGCCATGCATCTGCGGTTTTGTATTTTTTTGTATTTTTTTGTATTTTTTTTGTATCTTGGCATCGCTTTTCCATGTGCAGGCACGCGCCTGTCTGCGGCATGTGGATTTCGCTGCATATAATTGGCTTACTCGACGGGGACCGGGGACCGGGGACCGGAACAATGGGCTTTTCCAGCGGAGAGGAAGGTTTACCAGGGCAAAGGGAGGCGGACAATATCGGACACGTCAGGGCGAGGAAACTAGAGCATATATCGACGTCTTTTGCGCGCGCCACCGGACAGAGGCGAATATACAAAACGGAAGCATTCAAAAAAGTGGAAGCAGTGAAAATGTGGACTATGCAGACGGGACAGCCTCCTTGGAGTAGACGCGCTTCTCGACGCCAATGTCTTCGTTCCTGGGGGATCAGCGAGATGGAAGACGGACGGACGACCGCCGGCTGAGACATACCACAACTCGGGGCTCTTGGCGATAAAGGCCTCCATCAGGGCGCGGCACTCGGGATTGTCGAGCACGACGACCTCGATGCCGCGCTGCTTCAAGTACGCCTCGCCGCCGAGAAAGGTGCGGTGCTCGCCAATGACGACGCGTTGGACGCCGTAGAGGATGCACGCGCCGGTGCACATGTCGCAGGGCGAGAGGGTCGTGTACATGGTGCTGCCTGGAGGTGTGAGGGCGGAGAAGGGGTGGGAGGAGGAGAGAGGCAGGAAGAGAGGTGACGAGAAGGAGAGGGAAAACACACCCTTGTAGGCACTCGCCGGCAGACGGCCGGTGTTGTACAGCGTCGATGTCTCGCCGTGGTGGATGGGCGAGCCAAGCTGCACGCGCAGGTTGCGGCCCTGGCCCATGAGCGTGCCGTCAGCGGCGACGAGGGCGGCGCCGATCTGCGGGGATTGGAGGGAGAGGTTAGTGAGAGAGACGACGACGACGACGACGACATGGACTCGACTGCTCGACATCCGACAAAAGAACGCACAGGAACTCCCCCCTCGTCGAAGCCCGCCTTGGCCTCACTGAGGGCGATCTGAAAGGCTTCTTCGTCGGTCATGCTGGCGGCGGAACGAGGACGACTTGTGGAGAGAGGAAAGCGGAAAGAAAGGCGGACAGACTGCAGAACTACTCGAAAAAGACAACAACACGCTACTTCCCCGCTCTGCGCGATAAGACTCTCGGGGGTTAAGCGGTTCAACGCGTTCTCTTGGGCTTTGGGGTTCTTTCTGGGCCTTCTGGGCGTCGCTGTCGGCCTTATCCGCGGAATCTGCCGTCGGGCAACGCTTGCTTTTTACATAATCTCTACGGGTCTCTTTTGTCAAGACAACTAAAGTCCGATGCCGCTGTTTACTGATTTCTCTTAATTTCTTTGATTTCTCTTGCCACGACGATGCATTTCCTCCCGGATCCTCCTCCTCACCTCTCACCCTAATCAATGCTGTCGTCCCGCAGCCGGAACAGCTGCGTCATGACTTCGTCCGGCCGCGCGCGGATCGCATTGTGGTACAGACTGTTGGTCTCAAAGACCTTTGTGTTGGCCACTTTGCCGGCTGTCTCGCGCGCCAATCCAAAGTCCACGTACAAGTCGTCTACGTAGCTGGCCGCGTAGACAGGCACGCGGTTGGCCGCCAGCTGCTTCTCGTCGTACAGGCTGTCCCACGCGTCGTACGTCGCCAGCAGGTTGGCGGCCTCCTTGAGCTGGATGAGCTCCGGATACGTGTCAAACATGAAGGGATCTGGGCGGTCAGTAGGTCCAGGCACTGGTCCGCCACGGAGCCAGGTTCTTGTCTCACAAATCATCTCCCCTGAGAAGTAATGGTGCGTCTCCGGGGCCGCGGGCGACACGACTGCTTCGCCCAGCCACCGGAACTGCTCAAACTCGGCTGCCACGCGCTGCGCCGCCCACCGCGACGCCACGCCCGGGCCGCTGCAGTAAATGGCCTCGTGCAGAATGCCGTAGATGGGCATCGTGTCGAGCGGGAAAAACTGCTCCACCGCCGTCAGCGTCGGTCGCGTGAAGAAGCCAAAGGCCTCCAGGTCGGTGCGCATCCGCAGCAGCATCGCGTGCGCCGTGTCGAGCCCGCCGTGGAAGCCAAATGTGTAGCCAAACGTGAGCACGCGGTGAAAGGTCAGCGTGCCGCCGCCCGGCAGCGGCACGCCGGGTCCGGCTCCCGGCTGGTCCGGCTGCCGGTTGAGGTAGTCGCGCAGCAGGCCCAGCGTGTGCGCGTCCTCGGGAAACTTGCCAAAGTAGGCCGCGTTGCGTTCCAGCGCTTTGCGGTACGTCGCCCGGTACACCTCGTCGGCCGTCTTGCTAATGGGCGCCAGTCCGCCCGTCAGAAAGACTTCACGCAGCCCCTCGGGGTGGTGCGACAGGTACGTCAGGCTGACGAAGCCGCCAAAGGACTGGCCCAGCGTCGACCACGTCCGCCGGCTCGGCGGCAGGCCCACCGTCAGGCACTGTCGCACGGCCTCGAGATCTCGCACAATGTTGTCCGCCCGGAAGAGGCGTAAGTACGCCGCCTGCGCGGCCACGCTGCCGCGCCGTGCCACCGTCGCCGCGCTCACCGGCGTGCTCAGGCCCGTGCCACGGTAGTCGAGGAAAAGCAGCTGGTAGCCCCGGGCTAGGAGCAGCCGCGTGATGGGGTGGTCCTGCGGTTCTCGGTTGCCGGCGCCCGGACCGCCCTCGAGGTAAGCCAGCCACGGCTTGCTGCCGGCCCATGCAGGCGGGCTGTTGACGCTGCTGGGCGTGTTGTCGTTGCACGTCCCCGTCGCCGTTGGCACAATTGGGCTCTCGTGCTTGAAGGCGGCCCGTCCGAACAGCCGGATCGACTCGCCCTCGGGGTCGGCATAATCCAGCGGCACGTCAAAGGCCAGCTCGGCCACGACAATTTGGCCTGTCCGCGTCAGCTAGGGGCCCATGCTTGTCCCGCGTCCGCCACAACGTCCCACAACATACTTGGCACAAGATGCAGCAAGCTGCTGACCAGCCGTGCCGCCGGAATGGCCCGGGTGGCCTGGCGCATGGAGAGGGCCATGGTGGTCGATGGGTGTAGGGCGCAGTCAGTTCCAGCCGTCAGAGTCGCACCCTCGCGACAGTCACCCGCAAAGCTGTCCGCATCGGCTGTTCTTTGCGTTCCGGGTGGAGGGGCGTTTTGACAACGGCTCCAATCAGGTGCCGGCGCCGACAGCGACCAGCGTGCGCCTTCCTCTTTTGTCCGGCGGGGGCCCCGTGCCGATAAGATAAGAACCGCTGCATCCGACGCCCAATTCTGGCTGGTTCGCATTAATAATCCACTGGCTTTTTTTTCTACATCTGCCCGTTTGGCGTCTTCTTCTCCTTCTTGCCTACCCGTCCTTTTTCCCCCATTTCCATCACGAGATCGATCGCGTTTCATCACTGCCCCCTTCCAATCTGTATTTTATCTAATCCATGTCTGTTATCTACCTTTCTTTCCCTTTCTGAGCGCGAAGTCGACTTTTTTCCTCTATCATCACCGCGCCTTGCTCTGCATACTCATGGTATGACTCTCCAGGACAACACCGAGACTCTGGTCGAGTCGTTTTGCGCGCTGGCCGATGAGGTCCAGAGCTTGATTGATCGAAAGACTATATTGGAGCACAAGCTGCGTTTCGCTGCAGAACAGGTAGGCCTTTTTGCCTCATGCTTTTATTTTATTTTTGCTTTTTTACTTTCGGCTTTTCAACCAGCTTTTCTTCGACGCGTTTCCTTTCATGATGATTTTTATTAGCTCTAGATCTTGAGCCAAAAAGGCCACGATAGACAACATTATTACCAATATCTGAACGAAGGAACTGGCTTCTGCGCTTATTACTTTTCTCTCTTTTTACAGTCTTTCAGCTGGCGTGGTGGACAATGCTAACAGCGCTGCCATCTAGTATCAGCACCTGGCCGACAAGTACGCACCGGAAGCGCCAGAGATCTCCGAGACGTTGGCACAGCTCCAGCTACCTGCCGACCTCCATCGACCCGCCGTCCCCAGCGCCAATGTCCCCCTGCCCAAGCGTGGGCCGGTCGGCTGCAACCAGCACCAAATTGCTCTTTTGATCCGGGACGGCCGCCGTGCCGCCCAAGAGCTGGCTGCCTCGCGGGCCGTCAAGGAAGAGTCGTCCTCGGGAAGCTCTGGTAGCGCCCCATCCACCGTCATGGAGCAAGACTTCACTGTAGAGGGCAAGAAGGGGATGCTGGAGTGCCCATTTTCCGTGAAACGCGAACTGCAGTTGCAGCGGCAAAAGGAGGAGCTGCAGCTGGAGCAACAGGAACGGCAACGGCGGCGGTCTAGTGTGCACCGTGAAGGGAGTCTCATCAGCCGCCCAGATGCCGTTGCCCACTCCGATCCGACGCCCCAGCACGCTGATCCCATTTGTATTGCCATGCAGGAGGATGCAAAATCCCAAGCGGCGCCTTCTAGTGCCGGTGCTGCCAAGTGTCCCATCCGGTACCTCGACCAGCACTCCCCGGAGGAGATTGCACACTATGTCGAGACACACAAGCACGAGCTTCCGCGGAGCCATGCCATTTGCTTGCGGCGCTACAACAAAACTGAGGAACAGGTCCGCAAACTGGACGCAAAGTACGGGAGCCTAGTCAACATGATCTCTGGTCTGGGCCAGCTGCACCAGCCAATGCTGCCGGCACCCGGGACTGAAGGTGCGGCGGAGCAAGACCGTGCCGAGGTACACCGAAGTTCCAACGAGCGTGTCGAAGACTGGGCCCAGGCTGTCAGCGGCAGCGTTGTGGAACGCCAATCTGGCGATGTGTTGGAGCCGTCCTACGAGCGTCGCAGCCGGCGAGACAGCAACGTCGATAGCGGTGCGGCCGGCGATGACACGGACATGGAACGTGAGAGTCATTTCGATCGTCCATTGAAGGAGGTCCGGCTAGGCGAATCCCCTAGCCGTCCTTGGGGCATTGCCGTGCCCCTGTCGTCGCTGCCCAACGCAGACACGGAACCACCACTGTCACCGCCGGCAGCGCCTGTTCGCATGCCCAGCCCTCGGCGCTGCCCCGTCGCCCACGACACGGCGGCAGCGCAACAGCCACGCAAATGCCCATTCGACCACACCAAGTTTGCCGGCGGTGCTTCGCCGTTTCCGAATCCACATGAACAGGAGGGCGGGCCGATCGCGGAGGCAGAGCAGCCACAGACACCCACAAAGTCTCGGATGCCCAATGTGCCGCAGATGCCGCCACCAATGCCGTCGCACGCACCGACACAGGCGACTCAGGTGCCGTTTATGCAGCAGATGCCACAGGCGGCCCAGACACAGATGCCATCGACGACATCGTACCAGGCTGCTCCGGCCTTTGTCAACTTTACACCTCCGACAACGGCAACGAAGACGGACGGAACGGTTCCGCAGATGCTCTTCACGGGGCCTGTATTCATTGGATATTCCATGGAGCAGGCCATCCAATTCATGCAGCATTTTCAAAGCATGCAAAAGTGAGGGTGCCGCCCCTATACTTTTTCTTCTTTCTGTCTTTCTATTCTCGCATTACTGTTCTGCATTGGTCAGACAGAATGTCGCCTTTCATGTTTATATGATATCATGTGCAACGATACATTTTTGTGATGGTTTAGCGATGGCGTTTGGTAGCACTCGGCGGCTCTGGGGCTGCAGAGACAAGGAAGGACACGGAAACGGACATGGAAACGGACATGGATTTAGCTTGGGGCAATGCTTTTGAACATTAATTAGTCGTATACCAATGGCAATATGAGATTTGAACAAGTCCAGCATTGCTTGGAGAACAGCGAATTATCTGTTGTCATTGCTTTCGTGATACATAGGACCAAAGGAGACAAAGTGTGCAAAGGACACGGCAGAAAGGAAAAGGAAAAACGAAACCAAAAAAAAACAAAAGAAACAAAAGAGCAGTTCCTAAACCCAGCAATATACCCAACCAAAACCTCTAATGCGGTGTTCTATCAGTATTCTACGACGTGTGCAGCAAAGACTACCGCTTGCCGGCAGCCGGCGCCTTGGGCGTGCTGCCCTCGTCGTCAACGCGGTAGACAGTGGCGATGTGGCCGGCCTCGGCGGCAGCGGCCGCGCTGCTGCTGTTGTTGCCGGTCCCGTCGCCGTCAGCAAAGTGGTCCGCGGCCCAGAGCGAAATGTCGTCGTCGTCCATGAGTGCGGCCACATCGTCGTCTTCGGGGTCGAGGAGCTCCTCGTGCTCGCTGTCGACGTACGGGCCGTCCTCACTGCTGGTGCGGCTGCCGTGGCCACTGCCGACCGCACCGGCGGCGCCCTGCTCGAGGTCGCCGTCGTTGGCCAGCTCCGCAGCGCGGGCCATGGTGCGGCGGAAAATAAAGTAGCCAACAGCGGCGCCGACAAGGCTAAACACCATCATGCTAATATAGTTGATGGCCTTGCTGCCCGCGGACATGGAGTCGCCCTCCTCGGCCAGCTTGGCGAGGCGGCTGCCGATAAAGACGTGGACGAGCAGTTTTGGGCTAATGGGTGAGCAGAGAGACAAAGCAAGAGACAAGCGACAAGCGGAAAGCACGCTTACCTGGCCATGGCGGTGCTCAGGGCAAAGGCCATGGGCGTGACGCTAGGAATGGTCGCGAGGAAGCCATTACTCAGGCTGTACGGCAGCGGACAGAAGCGCACGGCGGCCAGGATCCAGAGCCCGTCGTGGCGGAGGACGTGGCCGAGCGCGACGAAGCGCGGGTCGTGGCCGACGAGGCTGTCGACAAAGCGGCTGAGCACGCCGCGGCTCGCCAAAAAGGCCAGCAGACTGCCAATGACGTTGGCCGACGCCGCAATCGGCCAGCCGCCGGGGAAGCCGTAGACGATGCCGGCGGCCGTGCAGGCCGTGCTGTAGCCGATAATGGGCGGGAAGGCCGTCACGGAAATCAGGAGCCACACAATCACCCAGCCGCCGCGCATCTCGCGCCAGCCGCGGGCCATCGGGCCCAGCGCCGAAAAGATGCGGTGGCTGTAGACGAGCATGAGGATGCTAAACGTGAAGCCAAACGCGACCGCGAGCACAAAAAAGAGCCGCTGCAGCGGCGGCAGCCGGAGGAAAAAGGCCACCAGATGCTCTGCTGACGTGCGCGCAGTCTTGGCCGCCGCCACGGCAAGCGCGTGGCCACGCTGGGCCAGGCGGCCGGTGCGGGTGCGTGCGGCGGGCGCCCGCCCCAAACTGTAGCGGCGACCGAGGCGGCTATTCGCGCCCGTGTCGTTGTGGCCGCCCAACTGCGCCCATGCCGGTGTTGGTTCGTTGGCGGCGAGCACCGGCTCGGACGGGTCGTCGGACGTCGGCAGCGGCGCGCCGTCGACGTCATTGTCGTCGACGGTAAAGTATTTGGAGGACATGGAGACGACGGAGGCGAATCGACGGTGAGGAAAAGAAGCGAAAACAAGCCGAGACAAAACGAGGCAATACAAGGAAGCTGTCTCTTTCTGGTAATGAGCTTGCGGGTTCGATTCGATTGCGCAGTGACAACCCCGACAAGTCCCGACAGGGCAGGAAAACAGAGCAGTCGAGCACGCTGGCGAGTCGGGCGAAAGAAAGGGGGCTGCGCGACAAAGACGGATGTTGTCTGTTTCGCCGCAATCCAAAACACAACGTGTTGAGAAAGCCGTCAGCAACGCCGGCTGCTCCAGGCAGGAGCGTTTCTCTTCTGGGTCTGGGTTGTCACTCCACGGCTACACGGCGCGTAAAGTCCGACCTGGAGGTGGGCCGGGTTATGTAATACGACATATACCACGTTTTCTGTGCAACAGTGGATCCTAGGTCGCAGCTTTGTCATTCAGTGGTTATGACGTTGTTGGTCGTGCATTCTTTTGCACAGGGACTGTTTAGGACTGAACAGCTACAATGCTATGCCACGATTTGGAATAAGGGCGACCATGGGGCGTGGGCGATGACAAAGGGCCAAGCTGGCTGCGCCTCGGCCATACGCAGCGGCTGTTTGGAATCACGGTTGGCGCTATTCCGCTTTGGGCTGCATCGGTGGGATGCGGTGGGATGCCGTGTAAGTTGTGCGGTATAAGAGGAGAGCCGTCGTCCTCTGGATGGTAGTTTCTGCACAACACAGGCTCTCACATATTTCATCCTTGTCTCTTCCACCAGTCCCGGACTCCAACCCAGCGATTGCACAGATTCCAGACCTCGAAGCTCTTCACTCTTCTCTTCAGCTTAGACTTCCGCTTCGGCCTTTGTCCCATCATTCATCATGGCCCTCGTCTTTGCTGCCGCTGCCATCACCACGGCCGTCGTCGTCCACAGACGCCGCCACCGGTCGGACCCGTACGACGACTCGACGTCGGTCTTTAGCTTCTCGGAGAAGCGCCACAACCGCGAGGCGCGCCAGATCGAACGCGAGATCGCCCGCCAGGAGGAGCGCCAGGGCCACCGCAGCTCTCGCGGACGGCTCGCGAGCGTCATCGACCACCTCAAGCCATCGTCTCACCGCCACCCGGATCGCAACGAGGCGCCGCCGTACACGCAGTACCCTATGGCGTCGCCAAACGCCGCGCAGCCGGTGACTCCTGTGCAGAATTAGGAGCCAGCGTTGGATGGGATGGGCTTGTGGGGGAGTGTTGGATCAATCCGTGTTTTGTACATTTCGTTCCTGGTTGATAGTGGGCATCTAAATTCCATTTCCTCTCGTATTGGGTAAACCAATGCAGTGCACCGTACTTGGTCCCTGCTTTTCACATTTCTTTTCCGCGCCTATTGTATACATTCTGCCACAGCCCATCTCGGCCAGGAGGCGTGACGCCGAGCGCAACAGAGGGGCCGGCGTACCGCCCGTCTACACGCGGAGCCGCTCTAACGCTCTACCGCTCTACCGCTCGCCCGCCAGACGCCGTACCTGCACCTCGCCCAGCGCGCGCGAGCCGCTCAGCACCGCCACCGTGCCGACCAGACCGATCACCGGCAGCGTCTGGAACAGGTTCCACTTGGTGTAGTAGAGGAAAAACACGCCCTCGAGGGCGGCAATCGAGCCGAAAAAGGTCGCATGGGCCACCGGCGCCGTTGCTAGGGCCTTGCCGAGGTGGTTGACGTTGGCACCAAAGTAGAGCCACTGGAGGGGAATTAGCATTCGTCAACAGCATGCAACGGCAGAACGTGTGCGCGGCAGAAGACGTACCCCCACAAACAGAGCTGGCACAGCGGCAGCCACGGCGCCGACGAAAAACAGGCTGACGACCTTGGGCGGCGAGCGCGGGTCGGCGCGGAAGATGTGGTGAATCTCGGGCAGTTTGCCGAAGCGCTCGGGTGGCTCGTAAACCAGGGGCGCGGCGCCGCTGTCGGTTTGAATGGCCAGCTCAAAGACGGGTGCGACGTAGCCCTGGGCAGAGCCAAACGAGGCGATCACGAGGCTGGCCAGCAGGGGTTGCTTGGCCAGGACGAGCTGGACGGGAATGTCTTTTTGGGACTGCATCGTTAGCATGTCGTCTGTGGCCGTCCGTGTCTGTTTCGAGGCCGCACTCACAAACTCCACCGTGGCCGTGCCGTCCTCCTTGACAGTCAGCGGGAACGGCGCCTCCAGGCCGGACGCAACGTCCTTGAGCAGCAAAAACGCCTGGTGCGGCCGCTTCGCCTTGCCATTGTCCTTGGTCGTCAGGGTCACCGTGGCCACGTCGTTGTGGGTGAGCGTGACAGAGGTGGCCAGGGGTGCCTTTGCGTTGAGCCTGGGCTGTCAGCAACCAAATACTCTTGTCCAATTCCACGGGACCTACTTGTGCACCGCAGGCGTCTCGTCCTTGGGCGCCACTGAGAGGCTGCCCGCATCAAAGCTCCAGGACGAGGCCGCCTGGGCCGCGCCGGCCAGCAGCAACAGCGACGAGGCGAGCGAGGACACGCGCATGATTTCGTTGTACAGGACAATTAGGTGTGAGGGAGGGAGACGGTCGATGGCGTCGGATTCGCAATGCACGGGAGAGTTGAGAGTGTCCCGCCAAGAAGTGAACACGGTTCTGGTTCCAACCGGGAGCTTCAGTAGCTAACCGTTACGTGTCTCTGTGGAGCTGCTCTGCACGTGATCAAGTCACGTGGTTAAATGGACTGGAGGACGCTGGTGAAAAGAGCCCAACAGCTCAGCAGAACGCAGTTTGCACAATGGAACGAATTTGCAGTCTAATGCGAGAATATACATGAAGTCATGGACCAATGCCCCATGCTTACAGCTCGGTCCGAACCCGACGCGGCTCGTTTCGCTCGCGTTCGGTGACGGCGGGAAAGAAGGTGTCGAGCTCCATCCACTCGGCAGCAAAGGCGGCGACGATCTGAGCCCAGTCGCGCACGGTAGGTAGGTCGAGATGCGCGCCATCGTCGTTCATGGTGTGCCAGACGCGCGGAAACGGGCTGGGGATGACGTGCAGAACCTCGACACCGCGGTTCATAAACGGCACATGGTCGTCCTCCACGAAGCCGCGCGCAAACATGGAGGCGTCCTTGCCCGAGTCGGGCAGGAAGCGGGCGGCCGGGCGCGACTCGAGCAGCTGCAGGTCGCGCAGGCGGCCCTCGAGCGTGGCCAGGTGCTGGTAGGCCCAGTGGGTGGTCTGGAAGTAGGACGGCACGCGCGGGTCGGCCGTGCCGAGGAGGTCGAGCAGGACAAACAGGCTGATGGCGCTCAGGGGCGTCGGAAAGGTCGAGAGGGCCTCGTAGGCGGTGATCTCCCAGTCTCGGGCAAGCGCCCTGGATGGGTCAGTAGGCGAAGAGAGGGGGCAATAAAACGCGGAAGAAAACTCACCTCGCTCCATACAGCGAGTCTGTAGCCGACCACTTGAGAAAGGCCTCTTCGCCATCCAGCAGCAGGATCTGCACACCGCGCTCCTCCTCCAGCCCATTCCCGGCCTCGCCTGCCGCCTCCATGGCCGTCCACTTGGCCGTCAGCGCCGCGTCAATTGCCCGCGCCACGTGCAGCAACATGGCGCACGGCGCCGCGCTGTCAATTGCCCCCAGAAAGCCCTCGGGCCGGTACAGCGTGTCGTAGTGCGCCACCAGCGTCAGCCGTGCCACGTCGCCCACTGCCGTCCACGGCGGATCCCGGCGTGCAATCAGGTTGACAAACGGCACCTCGCGCTCGCCCGAAACGGGTGTCCGGGACGTCGTGTTGTGCCACTGCAGCTGCCAGGCCGGCAGGTTCTCGCGGAAGAAGCGCGCAAAGTGGTTCTGCACCGCCTGCGAGCCCGCCGTCCCCGACACCCGCGGCACCAGAATCGGGGCCAGCAGCGCGCCGTCCTCGATACCAAAGCCGTCCTCGGCCGTCGGCAGTCGACGCAGGGCCTCGTCCGAGAGGGGGCTATAGGCATCCGCGACGCCAACCGACGAGGCCACGAGCACGAGGCACAGCAGGCCCAAGAGGAGCATCCAGGAGCGCGATAGGCGGCGAGGGCGGTGGGACACGGCGCCGTCACGCAGGACACCTCCGGGCGTGAGACGGCAGAGGACCGTCATCGGGAGAGTTCGAACACGTGGCGATGACCGGCTCTTCATGGTGGGTGATTGTTTCTGCTGGGAAACGTGTCAAAGTCGGCGCATCAGTCTGTCCGGGCCGGCATCGCTCTGGTTCCGCCGAGGGGAGAGGCGTGTTTGGCGAGAGAAAAAAGGCGAGGGGTAAAGTCGAGGCGGCAGCGTGGCGCCGTTTCTGGCCCTTGCAGCCCCTAGAACGCCCTGAATGGCCCCAAATGGGGAAGTGCTGAAACGCAAGCCGGATGTGTCTTAGCGCACTGGGGGTTGTTTTAGCGCAGCAACCATTCCATATCACCCAGCGAAACTCCATCACGGAGTTCTCCGACACTTCCAGTTGGATATGCTATCGACTCTAGCCACTGATTTGAAACTACTTGCAGACCAGACTCGTATAAAAATTATCATAGTTGCATAGAAACCGCGGAATATCTTAAAAGGTACTTTCATTACTCGACGATCATGCGCAAAGGGCCAGAGTCAGAGTTGAAAGAGCCGGTATGGACGCTGGTGAAACCAACGTGACCGCTGCCAACGAGGGCAGGGTCGTTAGAGTCACTGCAAGCATCATTTAGACGTCCATTGTTACCTCTGTGGCGGCTTTTACCATCGCTCCGGTAGTGTTTTTGCTTTTTCAGCAGCGTTCGGCTCTTCGCCTTGTCCCTGCTCGCCTGCCGCATCTGTTGGGCCCTGGGCCCCAGCTGGCCAGAGCCTTTGGCCCATTTTTCCAACTCCTCCGGGAACCGGACAAGCCGCAGGATCAGCTTTCGGACTGCCAGAGCGTTCTCTTCGCAGTCGTGGCCAGCTAGCTGGTCGTCTTGCACCGTGATGCCTAGAAACTCCTGGCAGAGCTCCTTGAGGCTCCAGAGAAAAGGAGACTTGTTGTTCTGCCATAGATGGCCTCAGCCATCATAATGGACAAGTCGACAATGCGCGAATGGAAGACGCGCAGCGTCTGTAGGTCGTACTGCACGCTGTGGCCGACAATGATTATGTTGGCGTCTGTATAGCGAAAGAGGAGCTTGCGCGCGTCGCTCCAGTCGCCCAGCAAGAGTGACCGCTGCCTGGCCTCCGCCAAGGTGTCAGCCGACACGCCACTCACATGAGTCCGCCAGTTGACAACGAGTCCGCTGGGCTGGACAAACACTCAGTGTCTGTCCGATCAAGCAGTGAACGCCGCAGAGCTGGACCAGCGCGCTGCGCCCGCCGGCGAGGTCGACCATTTCGCAGTCAATCGCAATGGCCTTCAACTTGGGATAGCCCTTCTCGGCAGGAGGCGTCGGCCAGAATGAGGCCGCATCAGGGTTGCCCAAACGCTCCCCCGCGCCGACGGTGAGCAAAAAGCCCTGCTGCAGGAGCTGTTTCTCTGAATGGCAGTGTTCGAGAAGGTCCGCGACTACCTGGCGATGTGCATTCTTGGAAAGCGCTGTGAAAGCGCTGGAGTTCCGGTTGAATCGCTGCGGTGCGACGTCGGCCTCGGCCGTCGAAGCTGAGCAGAAACTCAGCAAAGTTCTGACCGAGGTGAACTTGAATAAATGCACTTACCAGCAGCTTCCTCGACAGCCTCCCAAGCAGCATTGATGCTCGGCTTGGGAACCATTAATTGCGCGTTGTTCTTTTGGCTATTGTCCTTCTTGTCTTTGTTTACAGAGCTCTAGTTTCGGTTGCGGGCATGCATACCCTGCCGATGAGCCGCAAGGTCATGCGGTATTTTGAAAAGCCTCCTGCAGCTTGAACAAAAGGTGCTGGACATGTGTTCAAAGACGTCTACATGACGGATGAGTTCCGTTGCGGTCGCAAATTTCTTTCTACAGGTCATGCAATACACTATGCTGCTAGTGATAAGTAAATAAGTGAGATATAAGGGGGACAGGTAGACTCCGGATAGATTATGGGTAGATGCTAATAGGTTATATCGTTGCCCGTGGTGTTCTTGCTTATGACATCGTAAATAGAATAGACTGTGATCAAAGACTAGAATCTCAGACATTTATTAGATCTGGAAGTTGTCACAGTCCGTCGCTTCCTGTTTGGGTGCCGGGGGAACGATTCGCCAACTGCGATTCTTTGATCCGAGCCGTGAGTTTGACGACCCACTTGCACTACTCGAGTGGGCGCGTTGTTTTGTTTATGTATCCCGAACCTAGCGTATACATCGCAAGTTCATGCCCCTTGTTGTGTGATTGATAAAGCTTGCCGATCCACCTCACAGTGCAGACGTACGACCGCTATCAATACCCCATCAAAAGTTTACAGGCGAGAACCAAAAGAAACAAAAGAGTTGAAGAGCCTATCTGTCACGTGCATAGCACCCACCAAGTACCCATCACATACATACTACATAGATAGATATCTTACTATGTTTATTGACGAGCCCTTTAACTTTTGGTTATATCCTCCGCAACCGAACCGGCCCAGTCTACGGCATCAAATAGAGCCAATGTGTCCGTACCGCCCATGCTGCCATGGCGCAGCACAAGTCGCATCTACTGGTACCGGGCCTGTTGGTCCGTCGGTCTCAGATGGCCTACTCTAGCGCAGTAAGAAGCATCATTGGAAGAAAATCTGTTTGAAAAGCAATTTACTAAACTTATTATGTCGCTGTAGCCCAGCCTTTTCGCATCTCGACGAACATCCATTCTCCACTTCGGACTCGGCCGCATTCTCGAATCTCTCATCTCGACACCCAACACTCCCACATCCACTTTGTCCCACTCAGTCTTCGTGACGTCCTCCACGGGGTCTGCTTACACTGCCTGAGGGCCCCAAAGCGGCGGCTTTTCCAATCTCTCGCGGGGTCGCAGACTTCGACTTAGTAAGCGATGCCATCGGTGTCTCAATCGACAACCGCTTTGTCGGTGACAGAGACCTGCGAACGCGTCGAACGACGGTACCGAACCAGTCATGAGTCCGGCGGCGTATCTCTGGCGATCGACAGACGTGATTGCGGCCATAGCGCTTCACCGCGTCCAGCAGCGGCGCCAGCCTCCCACCCAAACCACTCCAACCTTTCCTCCCTGGAGACGTTAAGCTCGACAATTGAAGCGATAATATAACGCTTAAATAGATAAAACGGCGGTCCTTGATCGGTCGCGGGCTGGGACAGAAACGCGGGCTTTGTGAGCAAGGAATAGATCTCAGTAGAGATATTCCTCCAAACAGACCTTTCGAAGTTCATCTTGGTTTCTTACGTGCCACTGTTCCACAAGAGACAGGTTCTGCCATCAGGAAGTGTAAAGCCGACAGCGCTGACGATGGCATCGGCTAGGAACGCCATCTCCCATCGGTAGCGATCAGTCTCCATAACATCCCAACCACGGAACTCAGATGGGGTGCCACTGGCATGCCTTCGTAGAAAGCTATGCAGCGCGACATGCTGGTCATCAGACTAATCTCCGACATGTCTCTAATTCGGGTCTGTCTTTTTCTCAGTCTAAAGGTGAAAAGGGGCGCCAGCGTCTGCGCGCAGGAGATATGCCCCTGCGCGTCGGACTGGAGTTTCCCCGAAGGTCCGGCCGCTTACTAACCGGCCCTTCACTGAATGAAAAGTGGGCGCGCGCGTGCGAAGGGCCCAATTCCTTGTCTGAGTAGCCCAGCTGTCCTGCCCTGGTCCAGCGGTCCAACACCCCCATTATGTGATGGTTGTGCGAGCGCTTCGTTGAAATGTGGGTTCAAAGGAGACGGATTCCCAGCAGTCGCGGGGCCCGAATAGGGAAAGGTCTCCAGACGATCCCAGCGTTCCTCAAAATGCACCAGGGGGATTCCAATCAACCTGATCCAGCAGGCATCCCATCTGTCGTCTTGGGCCGAAAACGAAAATGTCTGGTCGTACCACAGCCAATGCACGCGGTCTCCACAATTCTCCCAGATTGATCGGCAAAATTCGTTAAACGATTTGATTTACTGCTTATTGGCTTCCTCTGGCTGGAGGGAGGCCGGCGCAGCTGCATCGCCAGGCTGGGGCGTGTCCATCAACTCGTTCGCCGTTGACGACAGCGTTTCGACGAGGATTGAGACAAAAATAGAGCCGCATGCACGTTTGATTTTGTCCACACAGCTCTAGAAGAGTTTCTGGTTTCTGTTCAGATTTTCTCGTCAGCAAAAAGTACAAACTCTCAAGAATAGAAGAAAGAAAGACATACAACTGCCGTCAGCCAGGTTTGGATGCGCTACAACCCTTGTAAAGGTAGCCGAACTCATAAAAATCTGACAAGAACCAGCCGTCGTTGAACGGATTGCCAGTTCGCCGGTCAGGACTTGCCGCTGCCGCAATTCGAGTGTTTTCATAGATTGTAGGTGGCACGTTCGACACAAAATGGCCTAGAAGATTCGGAGTTTGTGCCCCCGTCCTTTCTAGGAAACCGACAGTCGAAAGGGAAATCCAAGCGAGAAGGTGAATTACAGAAAAATGGGGTAAAAGTTGGAAAATGAAAACAGAGAGAGGAACAGCTGTTATATATTTCAACCATCACGTGACCTATTACTCATCACTCTTTCTTGACGGCATGAATCTCCTGCACGACCGGCTCTTCGCCCAGGAGGAGGCGGTCACGAATATGCGCTGGCTGGGGAAAATCATCGGCAAAGAAGCCCTCAGTGGGCGCCAGGGCCTCCCACACGACGGGGTCAGTAGAATGTGCACCCTCGGGCCAAATGGGCGGCGGAAAGAGACGACAGAGGATGTAGTATACGACGGCGCCAGCGGTGATGGAGAGCACAAAGCCGCAGTTGTAGAGATTGACGGCGAGCTGGCTGATGGTTCCGGTCTTGATGGCGCCGGCGATGCCGGAGATGACGAGAACGACGCCAGAGACCCATGCCACATAAGCACGCGGGTTGACGCCGTGAACGTAGTAGTAGGGTGTGCCGGGCTCGGGGCGATAGAGAGAGGGCACGTGGATGTTGCCCTCGCGGACGAGCCAGTAGTCGACCATCATGCAGGCGACAATGGGCGCGATGAAGCACAGGTAGGAGCCGAGAAAGGTGAGAAAGTTCTGCGCCGAGTTGACGAGCAGCCAGGGCACGACGGCCCAGACGAGCAGGTTGCACAGCACCTGGCCACGCACAATAGTAAAGTAGCGCGGAAAGAGGCCGGTCAGGTCGCAGCCGACGGGAATCGCGTTGCTCGAAATGTTGGTCACAATCGTGGCAAAAGCCTGGATGACGGCGCCCAGAAAGACAAGCGTGCGCGTGCCCGGGCTCCAGTAGTTGTCGAGGATCTGCGTGTACAGGTCCCAGAGGTTCCAGTTGGCGACGCCAAAGCGCTTGGCCCCCGCGGCGGTGGTGAAGAGGCCGACGAGGATGACGGCCGGCTTGCTCAGCAGCAGGCCACCGACGAGCGGCCACACGTCGCGCGGCTGCTGGGCGTACCGCGCGAGGTCAGCAATGTTGACCATGGGCGGCACGACGCCGCTCACAACCGTGTTGATGGCCTTGAGAAAGGACCAGCCGAGCGCGCCGCCGGTCACCGTCTTGGTGCCGAGGTCCAGCTCGACACCCCGAAAGGCGACGAGCGCCCAGATCATGGTCACCAGATAGGCCGTTGGCGACAGCACCGACTTGACCACAAACAGCGGGCCCGCGCGCGACGGGTGCAGCCAGGCCGATGGCAGCTGGAAGATCCAGGCGAGGAAAAAGGCGACCATGCCGGAGCTCGTGATGCCCGCCGCCGCCGGCAGGTGGTTGGGCATGTCGACCCAGCGGTGGCCAAACATGCAACGCATGGCCACATTGATCAGCCGGCTGGCATAGTACGTCTGTGTGCCCTCGTAAAAGATGGCCACAATCATGCGGATAAAGATGAAGAGGTACGCGCCGTAGACGCCCGCCGCCGCCCGCACGTAGACGGGGAAGCCCACATGGTACCATGCCGGTCCTCGCGAATTGAAAAAGAGCACCACCGCGCACAGGCCCGTGCCGACAAAGGCGGCCACGATGATCAGCCACCACGTCAGTCCTATAGCGTACAGCGACGAGCCAATGTTGTACGTCGTCGGCGAAAAGGCGATGCTGAACTGCAGCGCGAAAAAGTGCCAGCCAGACCAGTTGCGCTGTGTCGGCGGTGTCGGTGCCAAGTCCACATTCGACATGCGGCCGTACGATAGCGCGTCGGCGGCGTCGGCGCGCTCGGGCACCTGTGTGGCGTGTGCGAGCCGAGACGTGATCTTCATGGTAAAGAAATGTGATGCGCAGCGGCTCGAGACAGAACCGCCTCTCATAGATCGCTCTTGTAGACTTTTCTCGCCCTCTTGTAGACACCACACCCAGTATTACCAGACGGTTTTCCTATCGGAGCGAAGGATCCGCGCGCGATCTACCTGATAGCCGGCTTGGCGACGCATGTTGGCCGGGGCATGCTGTGGCTGACACGCCATTTGCGGCACTACGTCGGTGCTGTGCTTAATAAAACGACATGTGTCGGGAAGATATGAGTAGGGAAAGTGTAGACAAACGGAAATCAAAAAAAAACAGAAGCAGAAAGCACAATCGGAAATCAAACAAACTTCTATACTTCCAATTTCGCTCCGCGTCTCCAAATACTTACCTCTCCAGATCGCAATATATAAATACCTTAGCCGTCGGCTATATGTATCTGGCCGGCCTCTTATCAGTCAGTAGCATTCTCGGCCAACGTTCTCGTATCTTGCATCGCAAACAGTTGGCCAGCGCCTCTTATCATACGCATTGCAACCCCGGGTCACGTCCGGTGGTCTTGCCGGTCACGTGAATGAATGCGGATCGCCAAGAATTAGCTTGACTAAGCGCCGGGAGCGCCCTAATGCTATTGTATTCATATTCCGTTAATTGCATATAAAATGTGAACGGGAGATTTTGTGCCAGTTTTCACTTTTATTTCGCTTTTTTTTTTCACTCTTTCTTGCACTGCCGCCGAAAAAGAACAGATGACCTTGACGTAGACGCCAGGTCAGAATCGAGTTACCAGCGAGATTGTCATGCAGCCGCAATCTTTTTCGTTTGAAGTCCAACAAAGTTTGTTTCTCTGGCGCGCTCCAATGCCGTCTGTGACACATCGGCAATTTCGCACGACCTCGACACTAGACATGTAATTAAGCCCGCGGGGACTGCGACCGATTTTTGATGATTTTAGTGTAGTTTAGCAAGAGAGAAACGCCTCGATGAGAAGTTCACTGCGAACTAGAAACACCTCGAGGCTGATTTAATAGAGGAAAACTGGATATGGTTTTGGACGAGTCTCTGAAGCGCTTGTGGCAGGACTTACTCAAGGCCATGAATACAAGTGGGCTCTTGTGAGTATTCCCACCCATGTTTCATTCTGTTTTATTTTTCTAATATACTTCACACCGTAGATGATTAGGTTCCAAACCCAACGAGTACTTGTTCTGAAATTATTCTCTGAAGCCTGATTGAATCTGCCGAGAATCCTTTTCGATAAGATTAGCATTTGATGTTCAAAACAAAACCACTCTGCATGAAGCGGACAATAAACAGGATCACGGAGCCGGCACACATGGTCGAGCCGGCGTACACCCACAGCCTCGTCCAGTTGAGCGGGTCCGACGTCCCGAGAATCGTGCCGGCGCTGGGCCCGGCGAGCAGCAGGCCGAGGCCGGCAATGGCAAAGCCCTGGCCGACGCGGGTGCCGATCATGGTCTTGTTCTCGGTGAGGATGCGGAAGCAGACGGGTGGCATGGCGATGACGACACCGCTGAAGAAGCCCGTAAAAGCGGCCATGACGATGATGCCGGCCGCGTTGTGCACGGCGAGGAGGCAGAAGAGGGTGATGCCCATGGCCAGGGTAAAGGGCGCCATGGTGTTGAAGACGCCGATGCGGTCGGAGAGGGCGTTGGGCAGGATCCGGCCCAGCATGGAGCCGGCATTGAAAATGGCGGCAATGTAAAAGGCGAGGTTGGTGTCGGTGAACTGGCGGTCCTCGGGGTAAAAGGAAATGTAAAAGAGCAGCACGGTCTGGCCGATGAAGATGACGAGCACGGCGAGCGTAAAGGTGGCAAAGGGCGCGTCCGTAAACGCCGACCAGTCCAGGACGGCGCGCGGCTTGGGGGGATGGACGCGCACGCGAAAGGCCAGGAGGGGGACGACAAAGGTGGCGAGCGCGACAAAGGCGACGGCGCGCACGGCCCAGGGGAAGCCGACCTGGACGATGAGGCGGTTGAGCATGATGGGGTAGATGACACCGCCGAGGGAGGAGCCGGATGAGGCGACGCCGACGGCGAGGCCCATGTGGGAGCTGAACCAGGTCGGGATGAGGGACACGGTCGGCACAAAGAGCAGGCCGCCGCCAATGCCGACGCAAAAGGCCTGCGCCAGCAGCACCTCCCAGTACGCGGTGGACAGGGAGAGCATCATGAGGCCAAAGACGACCATGAAGCTGCCGACGAGCAAGAGGGCGCGGAAGAAGCCGCGGTCGTATACGGGGCCGGCGACGAGGCCGGTCAGCTGGACGAGGAAGCACTGGATGGAGCCGATCCACGAGATGTTGGCCGACGAGGTGTCGAAAAGGGCGCCCGACTCGTAGTAGGTCTGGAAGACGGGAAAGGTGCTGAGCATACCCCAGGTGTTGAAGAAGACGACGAAGCCGGCTACGACCTGGAGCCAGGCGAGGAGGCCGCCGTCGGGGGGCGGGCCGGGGGCGGCGGCGGCGGCAAGAGGTCCGGCGGCGGACTCTGCAGGCTTCTCGGTGTCGGTCGTCGCAACATTGTCGCTGTTGTGGCTGGACGAGGCCATGTTGGCTGGAGCGAGGATGCGCCGAGAGTGCGGCGTGGTTGGTGTAAGTCAGTTGGACGTGTCGAGGCTGAATATCGGGACTGGATATCGAGATGGATATCGAGATGGATATCGAGCCTAGATAAAGGATGAAACTAAAGAAACCAAGAAACAGGACAACAGCCATCACGCACCTCAAATAGCCCTCTACCGAGAACATGTCCGCGGACGGAGATGTTGTGGGCGACGGAGGAGAAAAGTGGAGATGGTGCGCTTAGTTTGTCAGCGCTTGGGACGTTCGACCGCGGCGGAATTACTACAACAAACACTTCGTTAAACACAACGTCTCTCTCCGCTGTCACTTCCGCGGACGCAAAGCATTTATTCCTCCGCCCGACAAAATGGACCCAAACAGCGAGTCGACCGGCGGAACATCCCCGGCCTCGGTGAAGCGACGGAAGCTCCGCAAAGGCACGCGGTCCTGCTGGGAGTGCAAGCGGCGCAAGATCCGCTGCATGTTTGTCGCGCCCGGCGACGCGACGTGTGTTGGCTGTCAGCACCGACACGTGTCGTGCGTGTCCCAGGAACATGCCGAGGATCCAGTGCTGGCCAGGCGGAGCATGGCACGCGGGGATTGGCTGCATGCGTTCCTCGCCGGCCGACCGCAGACGGAGCCAACGGGCCCGCGGGGACTGGCCAGCCCCAGCGCTTCGTGGCACGACTCTCCAGCGCTTTCCTTGCCTTCTCCCGCCGGAGGAATCACCCCGGAAACTCCCGAGGCAGACACGGCGGCCCTTCACCTCTTTGCCGCGCTCCCCACGGGTGCAGATTTGCAGATTCTCCTCCGTGAAAGCGCGCGGCCATCACGGTACACCCATCTCGTCAACACCCAGCCGCACCGCAAGTGGACGCTCGCCTCCCTGGCGGCGCCCTACCCCGCGACGCAGCTTCCGCGCCCCGACACACACCCCGTCCTGCTGGCCCGACTCCTGCTCCTCCTGGCCATCACGCTGCAGAGCCCGTCGGGCGAACAGGCCGAGGGCCTCTCCGAAGCGCCCGAAGTGCTGATGCCGCGTTTGGTGTCGGCGGCGCGCACGTGGGTGATGAGTAAGGAGGAGATGCACGGCAGCCTCGAGTGTCTCCTCTGCATCGTGCTCGAGGGCGTGTACGAGACCAACGGCGGGAATCTGCGCCGCGCCTGGGCCGCCTTCCGACGGGCCATGACTGTCGCGCAGCTGATGGGTCTGCACGGCACGCCCCAGCCGCGGCCGCCCCGTCTCGATCCGGGCTTGGATGTCGACGCCCGCTTCCTCTGGTTCCGCATCGTCTCCATGGACCGCTACCTCAGCCTCCTGCTTGGACTGCCCCAGGGCAGCGCGGACGCGACGCTGGCGGACGCGGCGGCGCTGCAGGACGAGCCGCCCCTGGGCCAGTTTGAGCGGCTGCTTGCCGTCGTCGCCTGCCGGGTGCTGCAGCGCAACGAGACGGCCTTTGCGCCGGAGCAACTCGCAGCCACACGGGCCATGGACGCCGAGCTGCTGCGCGTTTCGCGGCGCATGCCTGCGCGCTTCTGGCAGGCCCCCAACTTCCACAACGCCCGGCCGGGATCGCCCGAGACGCTGTTGGAGACGGTGCGTCTGGCCGCCCACGTCTACTACTACGGCCTGCTGATCCAGCTGCACCTGCCGTACATGCTGCGGAGCGGTGACCGTGCGGCCCAGACGTACGCGAGCAGCACCAGCGTCAATGCGAGCCGCGAGATCCTGACGCGGTTCATGGCCCACCGGACCTTTAATCCCAGCTCGTCCTGCTCGCGGCCCGTCGACTTTTTCGCCCTGCTGGCCGCCATGACACTCCTGCTCGCCCACCTCGATGCCCACCGCCACAGTGAGACGCCCAGCGTGCTGGCCCACCAGCGGCTGAGCGACCGGGCGATGCTCGTGGAAGCCCTGGAGCGGATGGATGTGATTAAGAATCTGAACCAAGACCCCGTCACCGGGAAGAGCGCGGCGTTGATCCGACAGCTGATGGACATGGAAGCCGACGCGGCCGCAGGCGGCACGTACGCGACGAGCAGCGCAGACGACGACGGCGGAGACCACGAGGACAACGAGTCGGACGCGGCAGATCTCCGTCTCCCGATTCCCTACCTCGGCGTCATCCGGATCTCCCGCCAGGGTCCCATCTCGCGCGACCTGTGGACGGGACGCTCCCTTTCCGGCACACCCGCAGCGGCATGGTGTGGCGACCAATCTGCCATGCTGCCATGTCCGCCCAGTCCGGCTGCTTTCCCGCCGCTCGTGGCCGGCGTGGACGACTGGACCCTGCAGGGCGTCGACATGGCCTTTTTCGACAGTTTGATGCGGGGCAGTTGAGGGCTCTTCAGGGGCAAGCATTTCATTTCGGGGGCTATTCATAACATTCACACTTCTGGGTGGTCGTCTCCGCTCAGTCTACGACGATCGCTTCCAAACCAAGCGCTTTCCGGCACTCTTCGACACTCTGCTCTTGCATGGCCTCGTACAACGCCACCTCGTCGGCCACCGGCTGCCCCAGGTCCTTTTCAAAGGTCGCCTTGTCGGCGTGCCCCGGCTGCATCCCGCCGGACGAGGAGGTAGCCCGCAGATTCGACGTGAAGATGCCGGCCGCCGAGACGGGCAAAAAGTCTTCGTACGTGATCGGCTCGAATGTGACGCGGCCGCTGGCCAGCAACGTCGACAGCGGCACAGGCCCATGTGTGCTGTCGCCGTTTTTCTGCACCGCCGCCGCCGCCGCCGTTGGCGTGTAATAGTTGTACGTCAGCTTCTCCCGCCGCAGCGTGTCCCAGTCGTCGGGGTAGGCCGCAAAGGCCGCCTGCAAAATGGCGGCGGCGTCGTCGGCCGGCCGCTGCGCCTCGTCGGCGCGCGCCTGCAGCAGCAGCTGGTCGTACAGGTCGCGGCCTGTGCGCGTGAGGGCGGCGCCGCGCTGCTCCACCTCGCCAAAGCGCGCCGTGTGCGACGCCACGACCGGCTGGCCGTCGCCTCCGCCAAAGGTGACGGCCTCTTCCAGCGCCTTGAAGCTCGTCTGCCGCAGCAGGATGCCGCACGCGCGCGGCGGCGGGCCCTCGATGCGGTCCTTGGCCGGCAGGCCGCGCGCCTGCATGATCGCCTGGACGCGGTCAATGTCGAGCGTGCGCGGCGTCAGGTGGTTGATGTGCGCGCTGGGAAACGATGCAATGTCGGCCACCATCGGATGCGCCGCGAGGAGACGCGTGTAGTCGTCGTAGCGGATCGTCGCGGCCGCGTGCCACCGAAAGATGTTGAGCGCCTCGGCCAGCAGCGTGTCGGCGTCGGCGTCGGCGAGGCTTCCGCTGGCCTCGGTCTGGTCGAGGAGCTGCAGCAGCCGCGGGGAGAAGAGCTGTCGCTGGGCGAGCTGCTGCAGCGTCAGGGCGCGAATGTCCGCGGGCAGCAGGTCGATGCGCAGCAGCGTCGTGAACACGCGAAAGGGGTTCTGGGCCAGACTCGCGGCCGTGACGGGCCGAAAGGCCGTCGCATGCAGCGGAAAACCGACGACGGTGAGGTCGTAGTAGCCGACGGGATGCATGCCAAGCAGGGCAAAGAGCCGGCCAATGGTGCGCAGCTCGCGCGGCGTGCCGAGGCGGATGGCGCCGTGTCGCTCGATGCGATGGCGCGGTGCCAGCGGCGGCCGGTGCTGTGTGCGGACAACGTCGTCGTCGACGTCGTGGACTAGCCGGAGGAGGTCGCCGTAGAGCGGGACTTCCTGCTTGTACATGTCGGACAGGGCCTGGCAGAACCGGGTCCGCAGCGCATCGCGGTCAAGGGCGGCCATGGTCGCGGGAAGCTGCCGAGAAATTGCCGTGCCAACACTGTTGGATGGCCTCTGGTGTCTTGATATATTGTTTGCACGGTGATGGTTGCTGACTAAGACGCCGGTCCGAAGTCGCGTCCGATTGGCTGCAGAAGAGCCGCCGGTTGCTGGGTCCGACGGATCCTTATCCGGAGCCAATCGGAGCGTTGCCGAGACGAGAACGAACAGCCGGAAGATGCGGACAGAAAGGCGCCAAGTGCTCTCATAAAGGGTGTCCTCAGAAGACTCCTGCATAAAAGAGTAATTGCACAAACGTAGGCCAATGAAAATATTCAGCGTAAACAAATCATTTTCTAGATGGAGTTTCTATCTACTGAATCTTCACCACCAGCTTTCCCGTCGTCTTCTTGCCCGCCAGGTCGTCTTGCGCCTGGCCTACCGTCGCGAGCGTGTACTCGCCGCCTACCTCGACCCGCACGGCGCCGCTGTCGACGAGCGCCAGCAGCTCGCTAGCCGCTTGGGAAAACTCTTCGGGCGTCGCAATGTAGTTGGCCAGCGTCGGCCGCACGAGGCGCACATTGTTGGCGCTCAGTGCCAGCACGCGGAAGCCCTCGACGGGGCCGCTGCTGTTGCCGTACGTCACGAGCGTGCCCTTGCGGCGCACGCTCGCCAGGTCCGTCGCAAAGGTGGCCTGTCCGATGCCGCTGAAGACGGCGTGGCAGCCCTGGCCGTCGGTCAGACGCTGGACGGCGGCCTGGACGTCCTCCTGCGTGTAAATCACCACGTGGTCGCATCCGTGCTGCGTCGCCTTGTCCGCCTTGTGCTGCGTCGACACCGTCCCGATGACGGTGGCGCCCAGGTGCTTGCACATTTGCACGAGCAGGCTGCCGGTGCCGCCGGCCGCTGCCTGGACCAGGACCGTCTGGCCCGGCTCGACGCGGTGCGCGTCCCGCACTAGCGTCCAGGCCGTCAAGCCCTGCAGCAGGATGGCGGCGCCGATCTGGGTCGACAGACCGGGCGGCAGCCGCAGGACCTTGTCGGCCGGCGCGCAGACATACTCGGCCAGCGTGCCCTGGGCGAAGACGGCGACGCGGTCACCGACAGACAGGCCGAGCGACGGCGGCACGGCACGGCCGAGCTGCACAATCGTGCCGGCGCCTTCACGGCCGGCAATCGCCGGGAGAGGCAATTTGTAGAGGCCGGTGCGCTGATAAATGTCGACAAAGTTGACGCCGGCGTAGTCGAGCTGGACCAGGACCTCGTCATCTTTCGGTGTGCAGCGCGGCAGGCTCTGGACGCGAAAGACGGACGAGTCGCCCGTCGCGGGAATGACGACAGCTTGCATGTTGGCCATGTTGGGAGACGGAGGCAGGAAGGCAGGCGAGATACGCAGGTAGGATTGCCCTACAGCCATGGCTGCTACCAGCCTTGTGTTAAATCAACCCAGCCCATTGCACTGCCCTGTTGAACTGCCGGTGTCTCTTCCGTCGGAACATCCGGCGGCTGCTCTTCTCGTCCGAACCGAATTTCCGGCGGCTGGATATACGGAATGCGGATATCGTTTCCCCACACTTTAGTCTACCCCAGACGGCTTGTGTGGAGATGCCCAGGTATAAAAATCCGAGTTGTTTGGTGCAAGGCAGTATCCCATTCATTCAGAGCATCGTTTGGAAAAGTTTTTGAATCGAGAGTCTCGCCATAGTCTCGTAACTCGTCTGGAAACTTTGTCTTTGAATTCTCCCCCCCTTTGAAGCCTCTCTTCATCCTCACCATGTCTGCCAACGGAACGAATGGCAACGGCACCGCGGTCCAGGTCCACAGCAACGGGACAAATGGCGATGCCAAGGCCACCGTCACGCTCTCCTTTAGCGACGCCACGCAGCGCAAGTGGGCGGCGCCAGAAAAGGAGCACGTGCCGCCACCGATGCTCGACCTGACGATTGAGAACATTACGGGCAACGTGGTGCTCATGAACTCCAACGTCCAGGGCAACCCGCGGTTGCAGTACCTGATCACGGAGCTCATCAAGGCCTCGCACGACTACTGCCGCAAGGTGGAGCTGCAGTTTGACGAGTGGGAAAAGACGTGGCAGTACCTGACGGCCGTCGGTCAGATCTCCGACGACGTCCGCCACGAAATGGTGCTGCTCTCGGACATTCTCGGCATCTCGGCCCTCGTCGACTCCATTTCGTACCGCCATCAGCCGGGCGCGACCGAGTCGTCTGTGCTCGGGCCCTTTCACGACGACAATGCGCACATTGTCGGCAACGGCGAGTCCATTGCGTCGCACGGGACCGTCGGCGAGTGGACACTGGTGCGCGGCTTCGTGCGCGACGTCGACGGCAAGCCCGTGTCCGAGGCGCTCATTGACGTCTGGGAGACGGACGGCAACGGCGTCTATGACCTCGAGTACGCCAACAAGGACGGCCCCGACTGCCGCGGCAAGCTGTGGTCGCAGGAGGACGGTGCCTACTCGTTCAAGTGCGTGCGTCCGGTGCCGTACCCCATCTCCAACGACGGGCCGGTGGGCGAGCTGCTGCGCACGCTGAACCGGCACTGGTACCGTCCGGCGCACATGGTGAGTCGTTGTATTTTGCTCTCATTTTTGCTCCTTGCCTCTGCTGCCACTGCTGACCACCGACCAGCACTTTATGGTCCTCCACCCCGAGTTCGACAAGCTCATCACGGCGCTGTACTCGCGCGACAGCAAGTACATTGAGAGCGACACCGTCTTTGGCGTCAAGAAGAGCCTGCTGGCCGACTACGTCTTCACCGTCGACCCCGTGCTGGCCAAGAAGCATGGCCTGCGCACGTTCAAGAAGGAGGTCGACGGCGTCGAACAGGAGGGCTTCTGGCTGCTCGAGTTTGATTTTGTCCTGGTCCACAAGACTGAGCCGCTGCCGCGCAAGACGGAATGAGTGTAGTGACAGCGGGCTGATGGATATTGGAGATGGAATGCGAACCAGATTGTGATTTGAAATTGAGCCAGCTCGCAACTCAAACAGATGGAGATTAGGAATGACTTTGGACCACAACCCGTCACTTGTGATTTGAAAGCATGTCACAGCTCCGCACCTCCACTGTGGCACATCCAACCGCTCGCAAATCTCGCAAATCATGCAGTCCCCATTACGGACAGCCGGCACGTCCGGCCAATTACTGCCTGCCCAATACCTTGACAGCTTACCCCGCGTTTTGTCCTTTCTGGGGCTTCCCCGCAAGGTTCTCGCCGCCCCCGGCGCGCGCTAAAAGACCAGCCGGCCCTTGGCAATTAATACGCCGTCGTTGCCAGTGGCTCTCGTCCTGGCGCCTCGCTGAACCTCTACACCCGCGCGCGCTTCACCATGGCTTCTCGCAACGCCGCGTCCAACCCCCCCGAGACCAAGCGGCGCCGGCTGCCGCGTGCCGCGCAAGCCTGCGAAATGTGCCGCGCCCGCAAAACCCGCTGCAACCAGCAGATGCCGTGCTCCAACTGCAGCTGTCTCGCCCTCGTGTGCTCCTATGGCGCGTCTGGCCGTGCCGAGCGACACTGTCCCAAACGCTCCAGCAGCCAGGCGTCGACGGACGTGCGGACCCAGCCGGACCAGACCCCGGCGGCGCCGGTGGACAGACGGCTGACCAGACGCTCGCGCAGCGCCACATCGGATCTCCCAGCTGACCACCCGGTCGGCCACCCGGTCGGCCACCCGGTCGACGACCCTATTGACCCCATGGACCCCGTCCAAGACAACACGCCGCCCCCGCTGTACGACCAGCCGCTCGACGACCCCCTCGACTCGGACAACGAGACCATTGCGACGCTTGGCGACCTCAACACACACACCCAAGGCACCGAGTTCTACGGCGGCTCGTCCAACCACGCCTTTCTGCACATGCTCTATGCCCGTGCCCGCACACGCGCACACACATGGCCGCCCTGTGACGGCACGGCCTCGCCGCCCGGCCGCGGACACGGCACGCGGCCCGACATTGCAGCGCCCGGACACTTGCGCAACAGCCGGCTGTCGATTGTCAACCTCTTGTACAATGCGGACCACGTCCATGATGCACACGACGCGCACGACGCACTGGCGGCCGCCGTGTGTGTCGTCCCCGACGCCGACCCGCGGCTGGCGCTGCGCGAGCAGTACTTTGCCGACTCGTACTTTGCCAACAAGCATTACATCCACCCGTTCCTTGATCCGCCGACGTTTCGCGCGCGCTGCACGCACCTCTGGGGCGCCACCGACGCGTCGTCCCAGCCACGGACCCCCTTCCACGCGCTGTACTACGCCGTCCTCGCCGTCGGGGCCATCAACGCGCCCATCAGCGACAGTCCGTTGCTAGCGACGGCCGCTGGAGACACTCCGCTCACGACGCTGCAGTGGGCCAACGGGTACTTTGACCGGGCACACCGGGCGCTGGGCAACGCCTTTGAGACGTCGTCGCTCGACACGTGCCAGGCGCTCTTTCTCTTGGTGGGCAGGCCCAGAAGCACAAGGCGCTGCCGTCCTACATGCACTGACGACCGCAGACGGTCTTTTGCCAAAACGCCCTCAAGCCCCATTCGTCTTATCTGCTGAGCGGCATGGCCGTGCGGACCGCCATCGCTATTGGCCTCGCCAACGACACGTACGGCCAGTCCGCGGCCGCCAAGCAAGAGGCCAGGCGAACGTGGTGGTACGTGGTCGATCGAGACGCTGAACGCAGACTAACGGCCCAGGTGCATCTATTCCCACGAAGTGTAAGCGGTTAACCTGCTCTGTGAACACTGTAGACACTCTGCTCTGACTCTGTGCCCCCAGCGAAATGTGCTGCTCGTCCGGACGCGTCGACGGTCTCAAGGACCCCCGTCACTACCTGGCCCCCCTGCCACAAGGGACAGTACGTGCTCTGCATCCTGGACATGCTCCCCCCCCCCCCCCCCCCCCCCCCCGAGTCTGACACCCAGACCAATGCCGCGCTGCCCGGCGCCACGAAGCAGTACGCCATCATCGCCGTCATGGTAGACCTCGCGCGCATCGTGCAGGCCGCGTCGCAGGACATTTACCACGTCGCACAACGATCTCTGCAGAGAAAATCGCACATCAGCTTCCAGCTGGACGCAGCCCTCGACAACTGGATCAAGCAGCTGCCGCCCTTTTTGAATTTCGAGTCGTTTGCCCTCGACGACGCCGAGTGGACGTACAAGCAGAAGCTCGTGCTCAAGTTTCGTGAGTCGGTCGGCGCTGCTGGTCGTTCTTCCTCTGCTCACGCTGCAGGTTCCTACAATGCACGCATCCTCATCCACCGGCCCTTTCTGATCGCCTCCTCCGCCAGCTACGACTCATCCGAATTCCTGCGCCACGTCGACCTGTGTCTAGACGCGTCGAGAAAGACGATTCGTGTGATTCATGAATCACTTGCCCATCGGCCTTATTTACGGACTTGGTATGTCTGTCTATCCGTCTGCCCGTTTGCCGCCTTCTAACGGCCAGGTGGTACTGCACTACCTACGCCCTCTACGCCAGCATGATCATCCTCCACCTCGTCCTCCTCGACTTCCCCCGCGTCCCCGGCGAGGAACTCATCGAGGACATTGAACGCAGCCTCGACATCTTTGCCGTCATGGGCAAACACGTCACCGTTGCCCGGCGCTGCGGCGAACTGACACAGGAAATCCTAGGCGTCGCCAAAACCTACCTCCACGACCGCCGCACAGGGCTGACGGGGACGCACACGCCTCTGCCTGCCCTCCTGCCCACGGTAGACACCGAACTTTTTGGGTCCATGCTGGCCGGCAACGACATGTGGGACGACGAGCAGCTGATTGCGTTGCTGAACCAAAACGAGTCGGGGCTGTCGCGGGCGAACGCGCTGGCAAATTTCCTGGATCCCACCGTTTTGGAAGGCTTCTTTATCGGAGAGTAGAGAATGCATGATCGGTACCAGTGTAGTAAGCACCAATGTGCAAAAAGACAAAACAATTTAAAAAAATGCAACACAGACCTTTCGGTACTTGTCCTGCTGCTTGCCGACGCTTTGACATCCGACGGCAGCAGCCCGACGGATCCCCAGACTCGACCCCAGGTTTCTTTTGCGGGGTAAAACACCACCCGGAATGGCAGTCTTAGTCGTGCACGGATTCTTACAAGTACAGAGTACTCTGGCTCGCCCGTCTTGCTTTGCCTTGTCTCTCCAACTCATCCACCATCATGGCCAACTCCAAGGTCGACATGCCTACGCACATTGAGGCTGCGCTGGAGCCGGTTCTCACAGCAGAACACACCGATTATCTGCTCCAGAGACACGGCACTGTTGACCTGCAGCCTGTCCCATCAGCCCATGATGCAGATCCCTACAATTGGTCGGCGTGGAAGGTGAGCGGAACAGGACTGCCTGCCCTGTGCAAGCTGACTTTAAGAAAAACGTCAACCTCCTGCTCGTCTCGTTCCATGCCTTCATGACGACCTTTACGGCCTCGGCGATTATCCCGGCCTTTGCGACGATCGGGGCGGATTTTGGAAAGTCCACACAGGATGCCAGTTATTTGACCTCGTTCATGGTACGAGCACCTCGCTTGGATGCTGCTCCTACCCAAGGCTGATGCTGCAGATCCTCATGCTTGGCATCGGCCCCCTCATCTGGACGCCCTTTTCGAATCGATATGGCCGCCGCGTCTCCTGGCTGCTGTCGACTCTCCTCTCCCTCGTGTTCAACATTGGCTGCGCCAAAAGCAAGTCCTATGGCGCCATGATGATCTGCCGTATTCTCGAGGGCTTTTCCATTTCCCCTGGAGGCTCATTGGGAACGGGCGTCGTGAGCGAATGCTTTTTCGCCCACGAACGCGGCATGAAAATGGTGAGCAGAACCGAAGGGGAACTCCTTGTCAGCACTTGCTAACAAACAGGGAATCTGGGCGTAAGTTTTCTGACCAGCAGTCGTTTACTTGCTGACTGTTTCCAGACTGTTCATCTCCATTGGGTACGTCCGGCTGCCATTGCATTCGCTCTCCGCTAACAGACAGACCTGCCGCAGGACCGCTCGTTATGGGATTCGTCACCCAGCGACTTGGCTGGCGCTGGATCTTTTGGATCTTGGCTTGTGTCCGTCTCTCTTCGCCGCAGCAAACCGCTGGCTGACCTATCTAGATCAACGGCGGCGAGTTTGTCGCCTTTTCCTTCCTCAGCCCCGAGACCATGTTCGAAGCGCCCGAGGGGACGGCACAGCCTGTCCTGAATCACCTCCTCTCCTTTCGCCGCATCAACAAGGAGCCTTTCCACCGCCGCGAGTTCTATGGCCCCCTCCTGCTCTTCGCCAGGGCGTCCATTGCGCTTCCTGCGTGGTGCTATGCCAATGTCTTTTCCTTTGCCAGCATCATGATGACGGTCGAGATTCCGCAGACGTTCCAGCAAAAGTTTGGCCTGAATGCCGAGCAACTGGGGCTGCAATTCATTGCCATTATTATTGGGTGCGTCGCCCTGTCTTCGTCTTCGTGTGGCTGCGTCCCGCCAGCAACTGACTCCTCAGATCCATTCCCGGCGAGTTCGCAGGCGGCATTATCAGCGACAAGCTGCAGAGTCGGCAGAGGAAGAAGTTGGGCAGAGAGCCGCTTCCCGAGCACCGTCTCTGGGGCTCGTATCCAGGATTTCTCATGGTCATTGTTGGCCTGTTGGTCTTCACCATCCAGTTGCAGCATGCGACCCACTGGAATGTGACACCGCTCGTGGGAATTGCCCTGGCGGGCTTTGGCAATCAAGCCATCACAACCATTCTAGTGACCTGTGAGAAAGGGCCTCCAGAGAAAGGAGGACTGGCTAACAGTACAGACGCCGTCGATAGTTCGCCCAAGGATGCCGCCGACATTGGCGTCTTTATCAATTTTGTTCGGTACGGTTGGGGATTTGTAAGTCATCTTGTGCTTTGTTTGCTCGCATCAGCTGACTCGAAAGATTGGCCCCTTTTGGTTTCCAAACATGTTTGTCGCCTTTACCCTGATTGGCAGTGGCGGTTTCACGGCCGGCGTTGTGCTTGTCTTCTCGGTTTTGCCGGTTGTATGGCTTCAATTTCGAAAGCGGTCCAGCACCAAGGATCTCTGAGGACTCTAGTCGCTTACTAAAGATTAAGAAGACGTGGCCTGTTAAAATAAAATCAACTGCTTCATCAAGACGGAAGACTGTTACACTGGCGGTGTAAACAGGCAGAAAATATGTGTTCATGTCGGTATGAATGCATCGCATCGCTAGAATATGATTATGTAAGCAGTGCGCGCACAGGAGGGATGGGAGGCATCGGGCTGTAGGGTCCCGACCAGACCCACTGGAAGATAGGGGTAGTGTCACAGAGTCCATAGATGTAGTCTCGCGCACCAAATTTTGGTGCGTCGGACTACGAGAACAGACAGACCACTTCACCACAGATCAATTGTATAGCTTCCTGCAGACAGGAGGACGTACAGGATCACGGTGAACACCAATGTGCATTGCTTGAACCATCGCATTTGTACAGGTGAATCCACAGTTCATGTATATAACTATCCGGATCCCTCCATTTAGAGGCCAGATATCTACTAAAAGAGTTCTCGCCTATCAGCATGGGCGATAAAAAGCCGAAGCCGAGAGTAATCCCATCCTGTCTTGTTGGACGGCCACTTTGCGGGACGCCCCCTTGGACAGTCTTCAATCCGCTTTGAAGAAGATTCGACGATGGATCGACGTGAACAAACAACAGCCGGTGGTTGCCTTTATAGACCACAGCTCTATCCCCGCATTGCAACAACAGTCCAACACCACTGACTCAGCGGCGTCGTTTCGTGGTTGTTGCTGGAAAATACGAAACCAACAAGCCGGCCGTCTATGCGCGAACAGGAGCTCCGGAGTCTCCGATTGCCGAAAAAATAAAAGGAACCCAACTTCCGGGCATCGCATCAACATGGGGATCTCGGACAACCAGCTCTCGGGTCGCTGGCTTGCGGACGCCGATGATTAGACCGGACATGTCTTGAGAGAAAATCGGTGGCAATGGCGGCAGCTGGCGACCGTACACGTCGAGAGGCGCACGTTCCATGTCGAGTTGGTATGGGCCGCGGCCCACGCGATCTAGCGCGCGAAAGGGGCCTGAACAGTTTCTCGTCAATTGGTACAGCTTATTCGTCTTGGAACCGTGCTGGGTTCAGCATGATGAGGGCCCAGTCGCTCAAGGGCTGGCCCAGTATCGGATGAGACGGCCCAGATGACAGGCACACCGTCCCGAGAAAATTGCCTCGACTCCATGACCTTATGGCATCGTTCTGTAGTTTTGCATAGTAGCCGTGCTTGTCCTCCGAGACTCCGTCCTGCTTGGAGAATGACTGGGCTCTAACAAATCCAGAAAATGTTCCTCCTGTGCTTCTGACGGGGCCGATGCGGCACCCGCTCGCCAGGCGGGTGCCCATCGCAACACATCGAGTCGGGCGCGGAGCTGGACAGCCCGACTCGCAGCCCACCCGCCTGCAGAGGGCAGCGGCACTCGTCCCGGACGTCCCCCGGCTGATCCTCCAGGCACCTCGGTACCCCGAGACAGCTGGACAGGACCCGACCGGAGGCATGACCAAGGACGAGGCGACCACCGCCTTCCGCACATGGCTGAGCTCTCTTCCCCCGACGGACACGATCATTTTCTCGGACGGATCAGAGCTTACTGAGGATGGCAGGCACGGCGTTGGCTACGGCTACGCTGTCTACCGCGCCGGCCAGAACATCGCCACTGGACAAGGGGGGCTGCACACTACCTCCCATGTCTTTGACGCAGAGGCGGTCGGCGCCCTCCGCGGCCTCGAGGCTGCTATAGCGTTAGACGACAACCCTCCAGGTACCCGCTTTTGGGTCTGCATCGACAACACTGCCGTCATCCGTGGCGCCCAGGGGCAACCAGCCGATTCGTCGCAATGGGCTTTCCTCGCGATTCATCGCTTGGTCGACACCCACCGCATCCAGATCCGCTGGTGCCCCGGGCACTGCGACATCGACGGCAACGAACTCGCGGACACCCTCGCCAAAGGTGGTGCCCGCGACGGCCCACCCGACCAACGGGCGGGCACAGAGCCAACTCTGAGCGGCGCTCGCTCCTGCGGCCGCCAATCCAACATCGACAACGCAGCTGCGTGGTGGGAACAGGCCCAGTCCAAACTGAAGCCTCAATACACCAAATGGGACCTCCCATACCGCATCCACTGCCCCCCCGAGCTCCGGCTCCCGCGACCCGTGCTCCACCTCCTCATCGCTGAGAGAACAGGGCACGGCGACTTCGCGGACTACCACATGCGCTTCCATCCGCAAGGGGACTTCGACCCCAACTGTGCATGCGGCAGTCCAAAGGCACCCGGGCACCTGGTCCAGTGCCCGATCACGGCGGACCGGTGGCGCGCACAAGCGGCGCTCCACCGCCTACCCCGCATCCCCCGCAACCCGGCACAGCGCGGGGGTTTCCTCCGGCGGCTGCTCTCGCAACCGCCTTTCTTCCAGCTCCTCGTGGGCTGCTCTCCCCTCCTCCCTAGATAGGCACGCCTCCTAGGGCCGCGGCAGACACACCGCTTTCTTTCCTCACTTTTCACTTTCCTCTCATCCCGGCGCGTCACCGCCGCACCGCCTAGCCCATTTGGTCAGCTGCAATATCTGACTTCAAGGGAATAGCCAAAAGCCAACGACACACCACGCAGGACCTGCCCACACAGGCGGCCCTGACCGAAATGTATCCCCTGCCTGGATCGCATCACCACGTCCGCATGCCCTGCTTCTGCGCCTGCCAACGAGCGTGCTCTGCACCCGTCCAATTCTGTATAGTAGCCAGAGGTTCACCCCCCCATCTCATAGAAACGGACGGTTGCCAGCAGATATCAGCTGCTTGCCACCGCCCCGTCGCATACCCTTCGGGAGGTCGCCGCTACGCGGCGCGACGTTAAAATTTATTATTATTATTATTATGACGGGGCCGATGCTGCGTGGCAAGTGCCATAGCGTACTTGTATGAGACGATCTCGGCCTCAAATTCGCCAAGGTGACTATAACAAGCGATTAGCTATCACAGATTTTCATATTAATTGATTGATTGATTGAATTTTAACGTCGCGCTGTGTGAGCAGCAACCTCCCGTGGGGTATGCGACGGGGGGGCGCGCCGGTTATAAGGCCGGCTGCCGTCCAGGGCTATGGAGTTGGGGTGGTGCCCGTTCTGTATACTAAAGGGCGTCTAGACGAGGGCGACTAATATACAGACCGGCACACATTTCGGCTAGCAGCCGCCTTAGGGCAGGCTGATGCGGGTTACCTATCGCGTTTATGGCGATTGCCTTGAAGCCAGCTCATAGAGCCGGCCCAGTAAGGTATCTCTAGGCGGCTAAGCCGCTTGGGCCGCCGCCCAGATTTTCATATTAGAACAGTAGGTGTGGCACTTACGGCAAACTCAGAGCGGTCACCACAGCTTTTGCCAAATCATGTGCTTCAGCAAACACAGCGTCACTTTGAAAGGAATCCACCGGGATCAAGATTGTTTGTCGATCCACACGAGACGGATAAAACAAAAGGTACAAGTGAATAGGTGTAGATTCGCTGTTGAATGCAAGTCACTCTAGATCCTGTACGTCCTCCTCTTCCTTGAGGCGGGTATACAGTTGATCTGGTGGTGAAGCTTCTTGTGTGGGTCAATTCAGGGTAAACAATGAGTAACAAATAAACAATAAGCGCGCAATAGGTAATACAAAATCTGGTGATAATTCGGGTCTGTCTTTTTCTCTAAAGGTGAAAAGGGGCGCCAGCGTCTGCGCGCAGGAGATATGCCCCTGCGCGTCGGACTGGAGTTTCCCCGAAGGTCCGGCCGCTTACTAACCGGCCCTTCACTGAATGAAAAGTGGGCGCGCGCGTGCGAAGGGCCCAAGTCCTTGTCTGAGTAGCCCAGCTGTCCTGCCCTGGTCCAGCGGTCCAACATTGGCCTCTCTTCTTTTGGTGATATCCCATATCACCAACCTAGCGCTGGACCCAACCTTGAGTCCCTACCGTCAGCTGGCCTGTCTCGACCAGTTCGGTCAGGGCCCTGTTGGGCCGTTCCTTCGTCATCGCGTCCGCCGGGTTGTCGTCTCCCTTGATCCAGCGGACCTCATCCACGTCTCGGCGTTCGTACGCCTCCCGTATCCCCATGATATCAATCATGAGCCTCTTCTCCTTCGTCGTCCCAAGCTTCGCGATTTTTCGTATGGTGCGTCGGTTGTCTTCCCTTTGACTTCATTCACCACGCGCGACTTAAAAATGCGTAGACTCCCGTGGATGGTCTGATCATACTGCTCTAGTACGACTACTCGGTCCAAAAGGGAGTCCCACTCGTTGTTCAGGGACTTCTCGAAGGGGCGCCCTTCAGTTTTGATTATCCCTTTTTCGCGGAGATCATGGGATAATTGGGCGTCGCTGACTTCCTTGGCTGACAATAAGGTCTGGTTCTTCGAACCTTTTGGGCGGCCACGTCGGCGGGGGTTTGGCTCCTGTGTTGTCTGATCAGACGGCTGGTCTGTCTGGACAGTGATACTGTCAGCAGACGGGCCCTCTGTACTGTCTGGGCTCGCGGTTGACGAGCCGTCTTCTTGCTCTTCGAAGTCTGGTGTGCCATAGTATGGTTTGATCGAGCTGACTCTGAATTGAGTCGGGCCAGACGGGAGGTTGACCACACCAGTCGTATTCGAAATAGACAGGAGTGAGAATGGTCCAGTCCATTTGCCTGACTCTCGCCAGACGAGGACTTTCGCGCCGATCGGCAACTTCAACGTCTTGCTGACGTCGTTGCCGTTGCGCTTCGCAAGAGCTTCGGCCACCTGCCTCTCGGCCTTGAGCTTGCGAACCTCCTTCATTGCCTTCTGTACGGCCTCGCCGCGTTTCTGGACGCTGGCTGAAGGAGGGGAGTTGTTAGAGAGCCTGGGGTAAGCTCCGAATACTAACAACGTCGGGACAAGTCCGTCAGGTCTTGCAGTATCATTGACAGACTTGACTGCCATCTGTAGGATCTCTTCGGGCTTGCCGTCGGGGACGTCCCGCGAGATGATCTCGTAGGCTCGTCTGATCACCGCATGGTATCGCTCCGTCTTGCCAATTGAATTGTGGGCTTCAACAGGGACTTCAATAGTCTGAACCTGCATGAAGTGGGCGTTGTTCTTGAATTCAACTGACGAAAATTTTTTGCCGGCATCGTGGATGATCACGTCAGGTGGGCCGAGGTACGTATCAATCCACATAGCCTTGAGGGTGCGCCATACGGTATCGGCGGTCTGATCAGACAGGAAGCGTGCTGCCTGAAAAGCCGTGGCTCGATCGACGAGGTGTAGGACCGGTTGCTTGTTACCGGGTTCTCGTTCGATCCAGCAGATATCAATCTCAACTTCGGCGTTGAAATCGATGTCGTCTCGCAGGGCGAAACGAAAGCGTCGAGGGGCCGGTCCATGGGTTTGGCACTGGTGACAGAGCTCGTTGATAGCGGTGAGCGTGGCTCGGTCGAACTCCTCACCTGCCCTGTCGAGGAGCTTAGACAGCTTTTCGACCGACGGGTGCCCGAATCTTCGGTGGAGTCGGTGCATCTCTTCGGCTGTCAGCATGTACGTCGAATATTCGTTCGGCGTGTCCCAGACTATCCATGGGTGTCCCCACTGAAGGCGCAAGTGAACCTTGCGCTTGCCAGTCGGCGTCTGTTGCAGTAAGAGATCGTTCGGGATATCGTACGTGACGCCGAGTTGCTTCAGGTCCTGTAAGCAAATCAGGAAAGGGGTGTTGATTGGTACAACCATAAACGTAATTGTCCCAATCATAAGCCTCTTCTCCGTTGTTGTCCCAAGCCGCGTGATCGCATCGAATACGCTTTTGCTGTCTGTACAGATCACGAGAGGGATCTGTCGATCATAAGTCTGGTCCAGCGTAGCCTTGATACAGCTGGCAACGTCGAAGCCGTGTACAAAAGCATATAATTCCGCTGCCAGGACTGATTTAGTGACGCGGCGGCACTTGGTAGAGGACCAGTGAATGATATTGCAGCGCCCTGCGGCGTCACGAATCGTCACCACGTAGCCGATCTGTGAGCTCAAATCTTTGTTGTTGGCGAAGGCAGCGTCTGTGAAGACTACTACCTGAATAGAGCCCTCGTCGAGGGCCACGAAGCGCAGGCCGCGCGCTGGGTTATCGATCTGCCACTGCAGCCTCGTGTTGAGGGCTTCAACCTCCTCTTTACCGGGGTCCGTGTGTTGGGCGGCGGAGGAGAGGTCGCCGTTCTCTAAAAGCTGCAGCACTCCGCCGTTAAATTTCAGTGGCGAGGAGGCGGAGAGAGCCTCTCGGGGCTTTGCGAGGAAGCCCGCCTCGCGGAGAGCTGACTCTTCTAGGGCCGCAAAGGGCTCGTTGGCGAGGATCAGCGTGTCGTCTGTCTGCAGGCCTACGATCCCAAATGCGTCGTCTTTGCGTATCATGAGGCAGGAGTCGTACGTAGACTGCGTCATGCCTAAGGCCTCCGTGTGGTGCCTGGTGTATGTGGCAAACCAGTGATTTCCAGCCTCGGGGACGCCGTACAAGGGCCTCAGGATACGGAGGACTTCGCCCTCTGGCAGCGCCAAAATCTCACGTACAGCGGCGTTGGGATTCACGAAGAAGTCCCGCTGCAGCACCGTGGTGGCCTGAACGTAAGCCTGTGAGATATCGCGGAGTAGCAGTTGAATCCCTGGGGTCGAGAGTCTGCAGGCTGCGATCGAAAGCAGTAGGCGCTGGCTCATGCGCTGAATCGTTGGGGACTGCGTCAGCACGCTCGTTTTACCTGCATCGCTGTGCGCCTGCACCACGAAGCGGCTCTTTTCGACTGCCTGGGCAGTCCCTGCGTGCTTGATTTCGTCAACAAAGCGCCCGTTGAAGAGCCAGCGGGCCGCCATGAAGCCCGTTGCTTCGTCAACCACGTGGATATATGGCTTGCCGTCGATATAAGCCACATCTACTAAAACGCTGCCGTTAAATACTAAATCCTGGCCTTCTTGGAGGTTGAATTTAAAGCGCTTTGGCGGTCCTTGGTGCAACTGGCAGTTGTGGCAGAAGTCTCGAATCTTCTGCAGGGACTTCCGATCGACGGATCCATGGCCGGCGGCAGAGAGTAGCCGGTGAAGCCGATCAACGGAGGGGTGGCCAAAGCGGCGGTGCAGCCTCCGTAGCTCCGATTCAGTGAAGAAGCTACTCTGGCCGAAGAAGTGCGCCGTCTCTGGGGTGCCGATGAAGGGGTGGCCGAAGCGGCGGAGGACCGGGGTCTCGCCGCCTCTTGAGACCACGACGTCACGTGTGTTATCGTAATAACACGCCAGGCGGTCCATGTCTGCCAGGGACAGGAGAAAGGGGGTGTCAACAGGCATGACGTGGAACGTGACCGCGCCCAGGGGGGTCTCTGTGATTAGAGATCCCGTGGATGCGGTAGCGCCCAGGCCGAATTTAATGCTGACGGAGCCTGCGGTCGAGGGGTCGACCGAGACGTTGTGGCGGAGCTTTTGCAGGGCCGCCGCTTGCGGTGCGCCGCAAGTAGAGTACTCGGCCGCGCCGGTGTCGATGATGAAGCCCATGAATTTATTGTCGTTGTAGCGGGAGAGTCCTACAAACGGGGCTTCGATCGTATCATCGCGCTGGCTGCCAGGGAGAGAGGTGAGGGCGTAGACGTCTTTCTGGCTCTCTAGGGCCGCCAGGGCGCCGTTGTCGCTGCTGACCAGCGTCGCCCAGAACGTCGTGTAGGGCTCGTTGTCAGCCTCACTGGTGGGAGAGGTGAAGAAGGTCTGGGAAGCCTCCGTCTCGGGAGCGCTTTCTTGATCAGAATCCCAGTCTCCTTCCACGCTGACCATGGTAGTAAAGTACTGGGCCTTCGTGCCGCTAGTACGGCCTTGCCAGTCCCTCTTGTGGGCGGCCCTTTCGGCGTCGGTGTGGCGGCTCCAGCGGCAGCCTTCCTTGCCGCAAATGTAACACTTGAAGGCCGTCTGAGCAGGGGCCGCGCCGGGGCTCGGTAGGGGGCGTCGGGGGGCGCGCGCACCACTCTGGTAGGTCCGGTCAGAGTAGTAAGCGCCGGGTGCGGCCTGGTAAGCGGTAGGGGGCCTGATCGGGGATCTGGCGGCGCGCTCGTCTGCCACAACGAAGTCGTAGATCAAGCGGAAGATGTGATCAGGGCCTGTAGCCTGTACCGCCGCAATAGTCGCATGGCGCGAGGTAGAGGGGTGCTGTTCGTAGGCCATTAACAAGCGCGCTTTCAACACAGCGGAGTTCTGATCTTCCTTGCTTAGCGAGCGCTGGCCGCGCGTGAGGCGCTCGTATAGGGTGCGCACGGCGTCAGACAGGGGCCTCTCCGGGTTCTCTTGCACCACGTCGTTGAGGCTCAGGTAGTACCACTTGTTCGTTCTGGCGCGCGTGACAGAGGGACTCTCGAAGCGAAGCGCCATTTGCTCGATGAGGAGGCGCCAGTCAGAGGTGTGAGTACGGAGGTAGTCGCAGTGATCGTAGACCTCTCCGTACGCCATCATAAACGGTATAGTTTTGGTCAGAAAGGCCTCATGAACTCCCATATCGCAGCAGCGGCGGAGGAACTGGCTGGTGCGGTGCAGGAGACTCATCTCGTCAAAGGAGCCCTGGTATTTCATCTCCGCCGGGTAGCTTTTCTGGACCTCTCGCACTGCCCTGTTCTGCTCTTTCTCATCCACCGTATCGACCGGCGAGATATATTCGAGGTCCGCGGTGATAGTCAGAGGGCTGGGGAGTGAGGACTGGTTGTACGGCGTGCTCTCGCGGGCCGGGGTCCGGAAAGGGGTCCGATCGAAGGTCCTCTGGTTTAGGTACTGGTGCTGGCGGAAGGTCGGGGTACGGGCCGGGAGGGGAACCTGGGGAGTCGGATCAGGCGTCTGGTACTGGGGGACCGGGAGAGAGAGTTGAGAAGCCGGGACAGGGGTAGCGGGAGTCGGGATCTCAGCGCTGGTGGCGGCAGGGGTCTCGTCGCGGTCAAGGCTGTAGTACTCGGGATCGATGCAGGAGCGGGGGATGCGGACTTGGAGGTCCTCGTCGCGGGACTGCAACACGGAGGTCTTGGTAAAAACCCTGAGGGCGCTGTCGGGCCACGGTGCCAGCTCACGGCTTCTGATCACATCCATGAGGCTTTTGGCCAGACTTCCTCCGGAGACAAAATGGTTGGCCACGAAGAGACCGCGCCGGAGAAAGAGCCGGCGCATCTCCGCCAAGGCCGCACCTCCAGCGGCGTTGAAATCCTCCAGCTTCCATGATCCGAAGTCTTGGGCCGCGCCGTGTAAGTCGCCGTCGGCCGTGCCGCCGGCGTTTATCGCGGCCACGAAGTCCATGATCTCCGCCTTCTTCTTGGCCTTGAAGTCGGCCTCGATTTGCTGGGCCTCGCGGGCGGCTTCGGATGCGCCATCATCGCTTCTAGCGCTCATCGTTGCGGTGGTTTCATGGGCTTCTGACCAGAGGTCTTTTGGTAAGGGATTTTTGGTGAAATGCGTCAAATGTAGTGATCTCTTAGTTATAACTGTCGATCCACACGAGACGGATAAAAACAAAAGGTACAAGTGAATGGGTGTAGATTCGCTGTTGAATGCAAGTCACTCTAGATCCTGTACGTCCTCCTCTTCCTTGAGGCGGGTATACAGTTGATCTGGTGGTGAAGCTTCTTGTCTCCTCCAAAGTAGAAACACACAAATTGGTGGGCAAATTACTCCTGTAGGGACCGCTCCTCGCGCTACCCCTATCTTTCGGATCATGCCCAGCGGCCACGTGTGCCCACACGTGACCACGCGGGCGCCCACAGCGCTCCCAGACGCATATACCGACATTTCTGAGACCCCCCAGCGGGTATGGGTCACGTGGGAAAGCACGGACCCCAACTGACGCAAAAGCAATAATAATAATAATAATTTAACTAGTTATAACTACCGACATTGTTGGTATATTGCGCGCCTCGTCCTAGTACCAGCCTTGTCGGTAGATGCCAAAAGACCGCACGGCGAGCGTAGACTCTTTGCAACAAGCGAAAATCTGTGCTGCCAAAAAACTGTAGAGTGCCGGGTTACTAACCCAACGGTGCGAAGGTGAATACAAAGCTTTACAGAGTAGAAACATGCACTTTCTATATAAATTAAGGACCACGTTGCATTTGATGTTTACTAACAGATATGAATTCTCCGCAGCCATCTGTCACTGCAATCTTTATTCTCTGACCGACCAGTTCACGTGACCAAACACCTACAAACGGGGTGTGGCAGGTCCCTCATCTGTCTTTTCCTGGCGAGCTACTCGTGCCGCTTCATTCTTACGTCGCCACATGGCCTTGCGTCGGTCATGCCCGTCCATGAATGCGCGGAACCACTCACGCCGAAACGGTAGCAGCACACGCCCGGTGCCGTTTGGCTGTGGCTCGCCAGCTAGCTGCCGCAGCGTTTCAAAGTAGTCCTCAAAGTCGGGAAAGACAAGGGTGAAGCGCGCCCCATCGCCACGCTCGCGGATCCGGTCGGCCTCCCAGCGGTCCATGTCGGCAGGCGAGGGCAGCGGCGCGGCACGGCCGGCCAGCAGACGGGCCGCGTAGACGGCCTGCCACTCAAAGATCTTAAAGGTCAGGCCGGCACCGACGGCGCCGACAAAGAGTAGTGTCGGGTCGTGCTGCCAGACCACGTGCTGGTACAGGTCCGGGACGCGATTGTTGCGCAGCGGGACCTGGGGCAGAAAGGGCAACGTCCAGGTGTAGCCAGTGCCAAAGAGAATCACGTCGACATTGGGAATGACGGTGCCGTCGACGAGATGGACAGCGCGGGCGATGGGGTCAATGCTGGCAATCGACGGCTGGCGCTGAATGTCGGGATGGTCAAACGCGACGTCACCAAAGTACCCATTGGCGGCGTGGCCGATCACGACGGCATGGATGGGCGCGCGGGCGGTGCCGATGAGGTCGACGGCAATGTCTGCGGCGGAGACGGAGGCGCCGACGACGACAACGTTCTGGCGGTTAGCTTTCGCACTGCGTGTTCTCTCTTCTTCTCCGTCCTACCTTGCCCTCGAAAGGCGCTCGCCCCCGGTACTGCTTGCTGTGCAAAACGCTGCCTGGCCGCCGCTTCTCAAACGCCTCGAGGCCGTCGATCTTGGGCACGTACGGGACCGCATAGTGCCCTGATGCCACGACGACGGCATCGAACCACTCGACCCACCAGTAGTCGGTCTGTACACCGCTCTTGCGCAACGTCAGTTTCCACGCGGCACCGACCTTTTCGGCCCGCTCGACCGTCGTGTTGTATACAAACACATCCTCGTAGCCGCGCCGCTGCAGCAAGCCCTCGACGTACTGCCGCATCACCGTCCACGGCCGGAAGGGTGTGTCGGGCCCGTGTGTGGCCACCGACCATGCGCTGCGCTCCGCCGGGATCGGCTCCTGGCTGAACTCCATCGCCAAGGCGTCGACATTGGTTTCGAGGTAGGGATACACAGACGACTCGGCAAAACGCGGCTGCGTCGACTTGGGCGTCACAGCCGGCAGAGACTCTGTCGCCGCCGCATCGGGCAAGGCCACTGGTGCATCAGCCGTCCGGTCCCCGAGCGCGTCCAGGTTGGTCAGCGTCGGCGGTACCGCCGTGTCGCCGATCCAGCAGCCACCAGGGCCTTCGCGTCGCTCAAAGCCACGGATTAGGGAAAATGTCTTTTCCTGTGCCAATGCGTCCACAGCAATGGCCCCGGCTGGGCCGGCGCCGATGACCGCCACGCGCTTGACGGGCAGAGCCATGGGTGCGGTTGGAGGGAGGGGAAAACGTTGCTGCTTAGCGGACGGCGGACCGGAAATGCAAGCTCTGGTCCGCGGCCGCCAATGGCGCCATCGGTCTCATTATTGCCTCATCCTTCACAACCAAAATGGGCACTTTAATTGACAAACCACAGTTGAATTGGCAATTGCGCATGACGAGGCTCATTTGTCTGTTGCAGTCACGGCTGCTCGTGGCTGTTCATATCGCGTGACACATGTCATGGCTGCCTAGTACTGCCCATTGACAAAATCCACCACAATGACCTTGGCGGCGACAAGTCTCAATGATGCCGCATAGGCCAGATGAACGGGGTCCCTCTCTAGGTAGTAGTTCCTATCCGTGGCAGAGGCAAACTCGACAACAAACCCGTGTGTGATGCCGTTCTTTTTGGTTAGATCAGTCCGGCTAGACCGGGTGAACATACCTGCAAGCCCTCTGGCGAATTGTCTTTGCCGCCTTTGAGTGACACGATATAAGGCACTTTGGAATTCGGGTGGAGGCAACCATCTTTCAGGGAGAGAAAGCCGCGACAAGCCTGTAGTACACATGAGCCCTCGCTCGTCCAGACGAAAAGTCAACTGTCTCACGGCTTCAATCTCCTTGGCTTCGGTATTCTCCTTAAATTGCAACAGCACGGTGTGTGTGATACTCATACTCATAGTGGGCGAATGAGGCAGGAAAGGTGGCACGGGATATCGCCGGGAAGAGTTCAAATTCGTCGCAGAATCACATTAGTGCTTAGTCATGGACCTACAATATCCTACGAATCTCGTGACGACTGCCCGAGCAGAGGCGTAGCAAATCACCTGACTGAGAGTGTATATTTAGAAATTGAATTGATTGGGGAGAGTCCAGAGATCGAAGGGTGCCGGGCTCCAGTTGTCCCTATTGTGAGGCAGCTCACCAGCCACAGGACTTCGAGATCTGCCAAGTCCAACAACGGGCTGTCCTATTCCAGTGTCACAAAGGCGCTGGGCGAATGATGATCAATGCAAGAACCCGGCAAAAATCCCACACCAACACGAATGTAAGTGCTACGGCTTTTTGGCGACACAATGAGGACGTAGTGGGTGAGATTAGCCACCGGAGACGCGGCACGGCTCTGAGCCGTCTTGGCACGTCCCATGACAACACACATGATGTCTGTTCTGGACGATCCAGGTGCATCATAAAAGATATGTAAGCCATGTCTGTGATTGGAGGTGTCGATGTGGAAGTGATGGAGGCGGACGAGCATCTCGGGCTTAGCACCGTGGAGACTTTGTGAGCTGGCGGTGGTATCTTTCCATGGGCTGACTATCTCGGACTGAAGCCAGTCGACAGTACCCAGGCTCAGATCGAGATATTTGATGGGCTCATGGTAGGCCATCCAGGACCAACTGGGTATGCGGCTAGATGTAGCAGAATCAGACGTAAAGTCGATGCGGGTCAAAGCCGTCGACTCGGAGGGGTTCTGCCAGAGAAGGCTGTGTTGTAACAAGCTTCGATCATCATCAAAGAGGCCGAAGCCGCCCCGAGCGCGAAGATCGTGCAGGAGTCGGCGTTGGAGGCCAGCAATGGCGACAGGGCGGTCGGTCGGGTGGGAGAACTGCAGGCGCGAGTACTGGCAGTAAAGTTCCTCGTAAAATTGAATTTTCTTGGCGCGGTTCGCCTTGTCGTCGGCAATCTTGGATGGGAAGTTTGGGTCTCCAAGGAAAGCTGCGAGCATGCTGCGAGAAGTCACTTAGACAGAGTTGTTGATAAAACGTCAGATGTGACTCACTTGTGCATCCACGTCAGTGTCTGGCATCGGACGCCATTGCCACATTCCCAGTATATCTGAGTATCGGAGAAGAAAATGGTTCGGCGTGCGAGAGCACGCTCCTGTAAGACCCAGCCCCGGTGGCTAAGATTAGAGTCAAGCACGTGGCGGCCAAAGTCGTCGATACAGGGTGTAACGTAAAAGGTGGCGCCATCAGAGTTCGAGATGGTAACCAGATCGCTCTCGTACTCGTGATCGGGCCATGGCCATAAAAACCCAGCGGTCGGAGCATCGACACGACAGGCAGCCAGCACACAGTACGCAGCGCTGAAAACTGTCTCCATGCGGGAGGCCTCGTGAGCAAAGTCGCCTCCGTGCCCTTGGATAATACAGAGCGAATCGATCCATAGGTAGCGCAGCCCAAGAGCACGAGTAGTGCGGACGGCGTCGCGGAAGGTTGGCGTCAAGCTGCCTGGATCGATGGCGTGCATATGTGCCGACAGGTTATCCAGGCTGGTGACGACGTGCGGTTCTTGGCCCCACACGTGTGAAAGTGCCGTAAAGCGCATTGCGTCCTTAGGATGGGTCTCATAGAGTCGGATTGTTGGCTCATCGGGAGGTCCGAGATCGAGCAGGCGTGTTGGAAGCTCGGGTATTGTCGTCGTTGTCGTCGTTGCACGAACGCGACACTGTGGGTGATGATCATCGCAGTCGCGCAGCCACTGGCGCAATAGCTCAAAGGCAGCCAAGCTGTCGGGCGGCGGCAGTCGAGGGGTACCCATCTGGATGGCCATGTCTATGGGAGCACTCGGAGGCTCGGAGGCTTTGAAGCCCTGGCGGATGGCCATGACGGGTGTATTTTCCTCGTCGACAATCAGCGAACCCTGTCGCTTGAATCGAAGTGTGCGTGACCGGTCAAGTCCTGTACACAGGCGCCATCGCAGACAGCAAAAGGCGCAGCCATGACGGCCTTGCTCGAGAGCTGCCCATGAATCAGTAAAGGAGCAATCGGGTTGGGTTAAGTCGATGCTGGCGCATCGGATGCAGAGAACAAGAGGTACGGGCGCAGCCAGATATGGTGCGACATCGTGATGCTGGAGAAATTTGATGGCAAAGACGTTGTCGACATAGTGCTCCCATTGGTTATCGAGCTGCGAGGCAATAAGAAGCTGCCACATGCATGGGTCGGAGAGAACGCACCGGGATCTTCTTCGTCAGCAATGGGAGAGCAGAGGAAGTGGAAAGAACCCTGCGAAAGGGCCGAGAAGGAACAGTAGGATCCACCCCAGGAAAATGTCGAAAACAGAAGGAACAAACAGCACACAAACAGTGAAGTAAGGCAGGATCCAGCGAGCGCAGAACAACTTACAATCTGTATCTGTCAACAGCAGTTCATTTAACTATCGAAAAATACTCACATTCTGGTCACATCAGCGCAGAAAATTAGAGCGAACGGGAGCCGCTTACCCGCTTCATTTGATCATCAGCCTTGTTCGTTCACGGCATCGCTTGGACACGCACATACTACCGGTCAGTGGCTCGTTCGCAATTGATATTCAGCCGCCTACTTCCTTGGGGATTGTCAGTTTGACTTCGATTGTTCCTGTTAATTATTCACGTACAGAATTGGACTGGGTCATGATGTTACTGGGCAAAAGGGGCGGGACGAAAAGCTCCTGCGGTTGATCTCCGTCTGCTGGATGCAATGATATTATCGGTGGATTGGCAGCCAAGTCGGCTCCCAACGTCGCAGGAATAATCAGCTGTGCCGCTCTGCTGCTAGCGGTGCTGGCAGACCAGTAACAGCTGTCCTCGCGATCACATATTTCCCTCAGCTTTTTCAACACCTCTGTTGACGTGGCGCGCCCATGTTGAGACTCTTCGAGGCTGACGACGAGCATGCGGTCACGGACAAGTCGCACGAGATCACCAAGCGCAGTCTCTGGTTGGCACGCAGGCTCCTCCAGCAACGATTTTATCGTGTCGACGACAACGCGGTGAACAACGGCCGTGTCATTCTGATGGCCGGACTCATATAAAGGGAGATTAGAGGCGCCCTGTTGTTCGTGCAGGCCACCGTGGGCGAATCGATCGAGCAAGTCCGCGCCGCCCACCAGCCAGAGAACAAATTCGAGCATGACCGCACCGAGAGACCAAACATCGTAACGGCGGCTGAGAGTGCCGTTATCCCTGCTGCTGCCCTCCATCACGGGAACAGCCTCGGGGGCCAGGTAGCGCCGGGTGGCAGCACGGGCTTCGGTACCTCTACGCTGCCCTGTTGACTCCACGTGGCCGCGAGCGAGGCCGAGATCTGCGAGCTGCAGGAGACCAATTTTGTCGCTGTCGTGGTCTGCATCTTGGACCGACCGCAGAATGTTGGATGGCTTGATATCCGTGTGACGATAGTGAAGTGTGCCAGGGAACTCGTGCAGGTATACCAGGACATCTGCCAGTCCAGTGATCTGCGTTAGGGCGGCGTGAATTAGCTCCTCTGTCCGAACCGGCTTCGGATGCATTTGCCAGAAAGCAGCCAAGTCCTTTCCATTGGCCCAGCGGAACAAAAGGTACCGCTCGTCAGCGCCGCGCTGAATCGCCGCAATGAAGTCGATCAGGTGTGGGTGCTTGGGGCAATCTCGGTGGTAGAAGGCACACTCGCGTTCAAAGCTTCCCTCCCTATTGCTTCCCCCCCGCCAGATCTGCTTCAGCGCCACATCACCAGATCGGCCGTAAGTGCCGAACGCCCGGTGCCGCAAATGGGAATGGTGCACCGTAGCCTGATGCACGACTGCAAAGCCTCCGCGGCTACACTCCTTTTTGCAATCGATGAATGGCAGCGGACTAGACTTGGACAGTCTGATCACGTCCTGCATGTCGTCGCAGAACACGGGTGCGAAAAGCTCATACTGTTCGGTTTCCAGATTCTCCGTGTTGATTCCGACCCAGGTCTCATCTTCATCGGACAAAAAGGGCAATTGCTTGCGGTTCTCGTCTGTCACTGGCAGGCTGTGATCTGCAAAAGCTGCGGCCTGGAATTTGAGCAACAAGTCGCATAGAGCATCACCCTCAAAACCAGCCCGCACACACAGTACAAATATCTTCTTGGCTGGCTTCTGCTCGTTCATAACAAATTGCACCAGGTTTACCGTCTCTGGTCCTTGGCCCAAGATTCGCTCCACAATGTCGCCACCAAGCAGGCTGTCGACTTTGCCGTACGGTAGAAAAGACAAGTCTCCGTCGCTAAATGCATCAGACTCCAGTGCATTGTCATATCTCTCGCACAGCTCGTTGATTGCCATTGTATCGTTTGGTTTATCCATTTTGACGTGGTCAGTGTCTCGAGTCTGCTCCGGGCAGAAGAAACCTCGCTCTTAAGGCATCAACATCACAGAGCCTCAAAGATTGGGTCGACTCTATGGCCCCGTTGGGCAGCCATCCGTTAGGCGGCCTCACGTTGATTGGCGGGGCTCTGTGGTCTAGCATCCTTCAGTGGAGGGCTGTCTGCACCCAGCTTTATCTATTGTTTGCATTTCATTCAATTATTTTATATTTCGAATGGCTAACTAACTAATAGGAATTCATAATTCGAACCAATCTTGAAACTGAACCAAAAGCTAACCCGAAAACATTGGGATAGCTACCGTTAACTAATATTTACAGCCGTTGAAATCTTCCCAGCAGAGCGTCCCCGGCATTTCTATACAATATTCATTGCTGGCAATCTACAATCTCATTTGTCAATGTCGGCTACAGACGGAAGGAGACGAATGGATCATACACACACATATGCTGTATTGACTGCCAAACTTTTTCTCCAGTAGTATCAGCAATTTCACTGGATGCAAGAACTTGCAAGGGACACTGATGGTCCTCGGTTGTTTTTCCTCCCAGGTCAGAGATGGAGACGAAGAAGTCGAAGGTGGTGCGATCGCTGACATATTTGGAAGAGGGTTCGAAAATGAGCCGATGCTTAAGTTTGAAGGTTTGGGGAGATTAGTATTTGACCTTTTTCATGGTATTAGTGCGCTCTCCAACTCTTTAAACGCCATGCATCCACATTCCGCCGAGTCGCCTGGCTTGCCGCCTGACCTCCCCTCGCTGCCCGCAATCTGCCTTACCATACTTTTTGACGCCTGTCATGCGCCCCATTGTGCACTTTAGGCGCAAGTCAGCTTCGCATTGCAACCCAAACGGCCCCCAAATTGTGACCAACTTGCCAATGATACCACACCGTCAGCAAGGCGTAGCCACGCGGCTCTGCCGCCCCAGTTTGCACATTTGCGGACAATTGATTAAAAGGCTTATAAGCCAATCTCGTCGTTCATTCTGCATGTCGTGCCTTCGTCGTTCATCTGAAGCCAGTTGACGCACAAGAGAGTCACACAAAGCCATGGCCACTTACGAAAACGAGATCGAAGATAAGCGCAATGTCTGCGGAGGCGACTTACCTCCAGCCCATTTTTTGTATGGCACCTACCAGGAGCCCTTGGAGCCAAATGACCAGCAGCCAGAAATGGAAGTGGAGGTGAGAGGCTCTGGAGATATGTTTGATGTGTCCTCCAAAAACAGGACAGACGAGCTTGCCGACGAAGACGGCGTTCTGGACAACGTTGACTTTACGAATCCACCGCCCCGTTTTGCCCCTGAACTTGCAGGCATACCGTGCCATGACGCACAATCTACCAGTGTAACGACAACCGACCGAACGCTTGTGGAAAGACCAAGCGACACGAGTTCGACCCGGACGACTGAATCACGCATGGACACCAACTTGATTCTCCAGAGGGCCTGGCTAAAGCTGCGTAAAACCCAAAAGTATTGTCCACGCGACGAACTCCGCAAAATCGCCAGCAAGAAAGCTGTGCACAATGGCCTCGTGGGCGCTCTCCCTCACATTGGCCAAAAAGAAATTGTTCAATTGGTCAACCAGATCGTGCCCGAGCCCAAAGTGGAGGAAGATTGTGCTGTTGGCCTACGCCGCATTTTTGTCATCCTCGCCATGATTGGCAAAGTGGCGACTATCATCGATTTTGCCCGAAGCGGTCTCTGCGATGCAGACCTTCCTCTACGCAAAGCCAAACCGTCTGGTTTATGTCGCCAAGCTGACCATGCATCGACACCGTTTCATTTTACCACACACTGGACTCACCCCAAGATCAACCATTTTCTCACCTGGCAGTGGAGGGTATTGTCGCCCTACTTTGCCCAGTGCCCGATCCCGAAAAGAGTGTGGCACTATGTCCTGTCGCCAAGGCAGATACTACCATTCGAGGAGGTTACAATTCAGAGTGGCAAGACGGAACACCACACCGCAGGCTGCTCTGTCCGATGCGTACGCATCCATCCTAGTCATCACGAATTCCACAACAGAAAGGTGCGGGGTGTCTCATTTATCTTTCTGTGCCCGGTTTCTAACACACCCAGTGTCCAACCGGATATTTTGCTGTCAAGGAACTCGTCTCCAGCTCCCACGAGGCTTATCGCCGGGAAGTCGACATGCTGCAAAAATTCAGTGGTGACAGCCACCCACATCTGATCTCGCTGTTTTTCACGTACGAACAGAACAAAAAGTTCTTTCTCGTCTTTGATTGGGCTTACTGCAATCTGAAATACTACTGGCAGCACATCCATCCGAAGCCTTCGCCCCAGGACTTACCCACGATTCGCTGGGCAGGCCAGCAATGTCTCGGGATTGCGAGCGGCATCCTGCGGCTGCACAAGTATGAGACATACGACTCTAGCGATACCAATCTCCTCGGGCCGCGCAAGATTCTCTTGGGTCACCACGGCGACATCAAGGAAGAAAATATACTCTGCTTTCCGGTCTCCCCTCATCCCGAAGACTGCAACAAGGACGAACTATGCCGGCCTGACCAGTTCAATCTGTTGCTGGCCGACTTTGGCGTGGCGGCCTTTAACGAAGACCGCACGCGTTCGCTGGCACCGGACGCCACTTTTAATGCCACCCCGTCATACCGCGCCCCCGAAAGTGACCAGAAAAAGGCCCAGGGCCGGTCATACGACATGTGGTCGCTGGCGATCCTGTATCTGCAGATCGTCACATGGCTGATTGGTGGCTGGCGGATGGTGGATGTCTTTCGCAGGAAACGCAAAGAAATCGACCCTGGCTGGCACAGTTTACCGATTGACACCTTTTTCCGCCTCGACACTAAAAAGCCAGGACACATTGTTAAGCCGGCTGTGACTGAAGTGAGTTTTTTGTGTGTGTCGGCACAGCGCCTCCTTTTGCTGACCCTGCAGTTCATCAGAGGCCTCCACCGCAGTCCACAGTGCACTGATTTTCTTCACGACATGTTGAACCTGATCGAATACAAGATGCTGGTCATCTCACCAGGAGACAGAATCCAAGCCATGGAGCTGCACACAGAGCTGAAGCGCATGGTGGAGAAGATCTATGCGGATCCGGCGTATGCATCTGCGTCGAGGCCGTGGCCCAAAGGCGGGATGTCATAATTAGTCATAATATATTTTGTATCAGCCGCACTTCGGTGAATTGATTTTCCGACGTCTCCCCATCTCTGCGTCGGAATTTCCCTGGCCGTCTGTGGCCTGTCTCAGAACTCGCGGCAGCCCGACAGACAGGATGACGGACAAGATTCGCCTCTTCAACGGCACGGCGCTCGGCTACGATGAGGCGATAGACAGTGAGTCGGACGTGCTCTGCCAGAGCCGGCAATGGAACGAATCGATCGCCTTCAAAGTCAGCCTGTTCCGGCAGCGGGCCGCGCTGGAGAGCCTGGTGGCCGCGCACCTGGCCGTCGATGCCGCCCGCGTGCGCATCGGCCACCCCAAGACGTGGCGCCAGGGTGCCTTCAACGTGGTCGTGCCGATGCTCGTGTTCCACGATCGGCGCGCCGCGCGCGACCAGATGCGCGAGACGGATTCCGAGGGTGGCGGGGCCCGGAGCGTCGACGACAGCGACAATACCGACCCGTCCATATTAACGCGCGTTGTCCTGCGCTGTCCGCTGCCGACCAAGTGTGCCGAGGCCGTGCTGCCGGGGTCGATTCTCGAAAAGATGCGGTGCGAGACGGCCGCCTACGTGTGGATGCAGCGCCACTGCCCGCACGTGCGGATTCCTCATCTATACGGCTTTGGCTTTCCCAACGGTCTCCATGTACGTCTTCTGACCCCCCTCCCGCGTGTCTCCCTCGCCTGTCTCTCCCGCTTGCCTTCCTCGCTTTGCTCGTTTTTCTTCCTGTTCCTTGCCTGGTGCGCTATTCTCGCTATAACCGTAACACTTCTTAACGGCTAAGTTCACTTGTGCTACCCACCTGAATGTCCTGCGCCGTGCCGCCCTGTGGATCCGCCAGTGTCTCGCCTCCCTGCTGCGGCAAGCCAGCCCGTCCAGCTACCTTCCCGTGCGGCCCCGCGACAACCCCCTGCCGTCGGGTTACATGGTCATCGAGTACTTTGGCGCCAACATTGGCCGCGAGCTGCCCTTTGTCGCTCGGAGGCAGAACATGCTCGCCCAACCCGTCAAGATGGCCAACCTCTTCCGTGGCGTCTCCCAGATCATGCTGGCTATTGCTCGCATCCCCCAGCCACGGATAGGTGCCTTCCGCTTCAACTACGACGGCACTATCTCGCTCGACAACCGGCCCATCACCTGCGAGATGCTGCTACTCGAAAACGAGGGTGCGCCCCGCACCATGGCCGTCGACATGACCTACTCCAACGTCGATCAGTACGTTGCTGACATGGCCCGTTTCCACGACCACCGCCTGCTGGCCGCGCCCAACGCCGCCCTCGACCGCACCGACTGCGAGGACCAGATGGCCGCTCAGGCCTTTTTGCACGCCGTCTCCCACCACTTTGTGTCCAGCGCCGGCCGCCGCAACGGGCCCTTTGTCCTCAGCATGTCCGACCAGAACCCGGCCAACATCATGGTCGACGACGACTGGAACGTTACGGGCATCTTTGATCTCGAATGGATCATCTCCGCCCCCGTCAACATGGTCCATCCCCCCAGCTGGCTGGCCTGGGATGCTGTCGACATCAATGCGGGCGAGGGCTACGCTGCCTACAACGAGGTCCGCCAGGCGTTTATGCGCATCTTCCAGGCTGAGGAGCGCCAGACCGACATGCGCGCCCTCGAAGCCGCCCTTGCCAAAGTCGGCGGCGGCGCCTCGCTCAGCGCCGTCATGGAGGAGAGTTGGGCTACCGACTGCGTGTGGTTTTACGATGCGCTGCTGTCGCTCAATGCCATGGTGCACCTGGTGCGGTCGCGACTGAGCCGGCTGTTCCACTTTGACCTGACCGCGCGGTCCGACTTTTACCGCCTGTGGGACCCCAACGCCAAGGAGATTGTGACCAAGAAGCTCGACGACCGGGCTGCCTACATGGTCGATGTGGCGCGGCTCTTTGGGCGAGACCGGGACCGGGATCATCTGCCGTTGGCATCCAAACCAACGGGCGTTGAGACAGCCAACGGCAAGGTTGGTCCGGTTTTGAGTGTGGAAGTCAAGTGAGGACGAGAAGAGCAAAAGAGAAAAAGACCAGAGACGACCAAGACGACGACGAAATGTAATACCTGAGGCTAGATCTACGAGAGATGCTGGCCCCCAAAAGTAGGTTTCGGGACCATTCTGTGGCGTTCCCTTTGAGCGGTTGAGAGCGCTTCTGGGAGGCCGCTTTGGCAGGCCTCTTGTCGACGAATGTATGACATAATTTCACGCACCCCGCATTTGCATTTTCCGTATTTGGCCTGCAAAAGGCTTGCACGCCAGGTGCCACGATCGTGAATTCCCTTCTAGGATCCTTAAGAATCTTCCAGGCTAGAGGGGTGATGATTCAACACTCGGCTTCATTTTGCTGTTTTGTTTCAACACGCTCGTCTTGGCCACGCATCAAGTCGATCTAGGGGATGGGGTGGTGTTGCTAAAATTAGCGAATTAGTGCTTCCTTCCCAGGCAAGCGCCTTACAAACGCCACAGCTCGCTTGCGTATGCCTACTACTTCGCCATGGACGGTGCGCAAGATATTGATTCATCTGCGGCTCGCAGCTTGGTAGGCAGCTCTCAATTTCCTCTACTAATGTACAGAGAAGTGTTTCTCCTTGACTCGTTACCAAACAGCCCGCAAGCGCTTGACCCAACTTCTTCTACGGCCACCATGGCCGAACAAGTGGCCGTTTCGACGGCCTCGTCCTCTATCCCGCGACAGCCACAACCACAACCACAACCAGAACAACCAACGGCCGACCGGCCGCCAGGACCGCCGAAGCAGGCTTACCTCGACAGCCTCGTGGTCCCGTCGGATGCAGAGCTCACACGCATCGCCGAGGTGCAAGCAGACCGTGAGCGGAAGCTGCGGCGGCGCTCGCGGGACGAGCGAAGGCGGAGTTCCAGCGCGGCCGTCGGGCCGGTCACCGGACCGACCCACACCACGCCACCGCCGACTGCGAAGCAAAAGCTGGTGCAGCGACTGGGCCTGTCCGGTGGCATCGAGGGCCTCGTGCGCAAACGGGCCGCGATTGTCATCCAGCGACACTACCGCGGATACCGGACACGGCGTGAGATCAAAGGCCTCTGTCTGGACGCGGACACACGCTGGGTGCAGGCGCTGCGCGAGATGCAGTACCGTCTTCAGTCGCGGCCGCAGCTGTGCCTGCACGACGGCGCGGGTGGCCCGTCCGATGCAGATGCGGCGCCGCCGCACGAGGCATCGAACGCCCGCAAGAACTGGAAGCGGGCGACGACGATTGCGCTGCGGGCAGGTCTGAACCAAGATTCGGACTCGTCCGACTCGAGCTCCGACTTGGATTCGGATTCGGATACGTCCAGCACGTCTAGCGCGCATCCGTCTGCGGCCTCCAAGGCGCGGACGCCCGAGGAGAAAGCGGCGCGGCGGCTGAAGCGTGCCGAGGCCAAGGCGCGGCGGCAGCGCGAATCACTTACCATGGGCCTGCAGTACTTTCTCGAAATGGTGGATCCGCGGCACCGGTACGGCGCGAACCTGCGGCTGTACCACGAGGAGTGGAAGCTAGCGAATACGCACGAGAACTTTTTCTTCTGGCTAGATCACGGTGCCGGCCGGCTGGTGGACATGGCAGCATGTCCGCGGGAGCAGCTGGACCGCGAACAGGTGCGGTACCTCTCGCGCGAAGAGCGGCAGTACTACCTGGTGCGCGTGGACCGCACTGGGCGGCTCTGCTGGGCCAAGAACGGCGCGCATATCGACACAGCCGAGGGCTTCCGCAACAGCATACACGGCATCGTGCCGGCCGACGACCCAACACCAACATACGAGGCGATGCCGGTACTCGGGCCGCCGTCGCCACCGCCGCTGCTGCTGCCGTTGGATGCCGGCGTCGCCCAGCTCGCGTTGGAGGCACAACCCGACACAGCTGTCCCTCCAGACACGACGATTGCTGCGGCCGCCGGGCACAAGGTGCACCACGTGTCGGCCACGGCCGTTCTCGACGCGCTGATGCGCAAGTCGGTACAGAAAAACACGTGGATCTTTGTGGCCGACACGAATTTCCGGCTGTACGTCGGCATCAAGGACTCGGGCACGTTCCAGCACTCGTCCTTTCTGCAAGGGTCGCGCATCGCGGCGGCGGGCTTGATCCGCATTCGCGACGGGCAGTTAGCATCCATTTCGCCGCTAAGTGGCCACTATCGGCCGCCCGCAGCCAACTTCCGGGCATTTGTGCAGTCCCTCAAGGAGGCGGGTGTCGACATGAGCCACGTGACCTTTTCTAAGTCATACGCCGTGCTGGTGGGTATGGAGGCGTATGTCAAGACACGGCAGCGCGGAAAGGATCTACTGCGGAAGCTGCAGCGGCACGGACACATTGAACAGGGCGAAGAGGGGGACGGGGCCGGCAAGAGGAGCGAGGAATGAGGAAGAAAGAACTCTGTTGGAATGTCTATTTTTTTCTACTGAGGCTTGTTCCTGGCCTATTCTGTCGGATATCCTGTAAGATACTGTTCTCCAATACCCATCTATCCTCTTGTTTCATACATGCTCGCCGTGCCTGATCGTCGGCCTGTGCCTGGCCTGTGCCTGGCCCGAGCACCGGGGGCTTTTTTGATGAACCCCAGAGAACAAGAACAGGGGATCCACAGCGAGAGGGGCGCCAGTACGAGGACAAGTACGATGTGGGACGACATAGCCCCGGCTCCACTTAAAATCTTTGGATCATCTCCCTTCTGCGGCCTCCGACATTAACTCCACAGCCGCCCATTTTCGGTCACCTCACAGGTCGCCCTATTGCGCACCCTTTCATCGAAACCCCTGCGACAACGGCCACAACCGGCGGCGCATCTCTTCTTCCGTCTCGCATCCACGCCCACACGCCGGCGGAATACAGACACCACACGCACACACGTACATGGCCTAATCAATGTCAGCGTCGACGGCAGCAGCGAGGTCGACGGCGGCGGCGGCGACAATGTCCGAGAGCAAGGTCATACCGACGGCCACAACGGCCACAACAGCCACAACAGTCACAACCACAACCACGACAGCGTCCGCACCCTCCATTACCACCACCACACCATACAAAGACAGCGAGAGCATCAGCATCAGCAGCAGCCTCGACGATGGGCCGACGCCATTTCCGCCGTATCAAGAGCGTGCCGAGAGCATCTACTCGCTGCGGGACGACGGTGTACGGCCAGCACCGCCACTGCCAGCACTGCCCGCGCTGTCCACAATGCCCACACGGCCCGCGCTGCCCGCGCCTCAGACCCTTCCGACTCATTCCCCGGTCCTGGCCTCGCCCGCACCAACGCCGCGCACGCCCACTGCCTTTGACTGGCCAACCCCGCCTCCGGCTGCTCAGCCGCCGCCCTACTGGACGCACAGCAGCAGCAGCAGCAGCGATGGACCGGTGGACGAGACGCACTTGCAGAGCAAGGGAAAATCAGACTGCTGCGCCGCGTCGGACAAGCCGGCCGACAGCCCAGAGTCGGCGCCTGCCGGACTCCCGACTCTGACCGAGGACGCGACCACAACCACGGCCGCCTTGGATGCGGCAGTGACTGCGCCCAAACCCCCACCAGCCATGCGCATTGGCGTCCTGTCGCTGCCTGCCTTCCGGCCGCCGTGGTCGCCCGTGTGGCCGGGCAGCCGAAGCAAGGAGAGCACGCGGCAGAGCCCATCCGATGACGCCACAGCCGACTGGACGCACCACAGCGACCACGACGATCTACGTGAACCCAGCAACCACTATAGCGACCGCTACAACCCCGCGGCCTCTACGTCGTCGGGCCTCATCACCCTGCAGGACAATGAAGCCGAGGAGAACGAGGCCGAGGCCCAGTACGACTATGACTATTCGCAAGAGGGCGGCCTCGTGCGCCGGCCCGCGGCGGCCTCGGCCGTGTCACGGTGCTGGGCGCGGCGCGTCGACGTGACCGGATTTGTGGTGGTCAGCGGCAGCGGCTTTGGCGGCGCCGTCCTCGGCGGTGGCAGCGGCGGCGTCGTGCTCGGCGGCGGCAGCAGCACGGGCGGCGGCAACACGGGCAGCGGCACGGGCTCGCACAGCCTGGGCTCGTTTGTGGTGTGGACGATCCGGGTGCAGACGCTGCAGGGCGGAGCGCCGCTGCTGGTCCACAAGCGGTACAGCGAGTTTGACACGCTGCGGCGGCGGCTGGTAGCGAGCTTTCCATCGGCCTGCGCGGCGGTGCCGCCGCTGCCGCCCAAGAGCGTGCTGCACAACTTCCGGCCGCGCTTCCTCGAGCAGCGGCGGCTGGGGCTGCAGTATTTCCTCAAGTACGTGACCGTATTACCCCTTCTAGTCTCTCCCTCCGCTAACCGGCAGCTGCATCCTCCTCAATCCTGAATTCTCCGGGTCGCCGGTGTTGAAAGAGTTTCTGTTTTCGTAAATCGCCGCAGTATATCCCTGTGCCTGTGGGTGCATAGCGAGTTTGATTTTGGTTGTCTCTTTCTTTCCAGAGCCTTTTCTCATCTTCTCTTCCTTCTCTTCCTTTTTGTCTCTCCTTTAACCACTTTTACACTGTACATCTCTTCCTTCAGGTAGCATCTAGCCGATAATCTAATGGCACGGGCTCCGTGCCGAAAGCGGCCTTTCAATTTGTGTTGAACAAGTGTATCGTCTTTGCCTGCGTGTTAAAGAAGCCCCAGCCAACGCCACCGCACTCCAATGCTTACAAAAAAAGTATCCTGCCCTAGTCTATTAGGAAAGCGAAAAGTCAAAAAGAGCAAAAAGGAGAAAACAAAAGAATACAGCCAAAACCAGAGCAGAACGGAACGCAACCGACAATATATGCACGGGCCTCCTTTTTAGTCATGGGCCTCCAAAACGTTTGGTCCTCTAGTCCATTGTCAGAGCTCTCTATCCATCCCCCGATTTCCATCAGTCCGTCTTGACGACCGGGGTCGCACCGTTGGTGTAGACAGTCTCCTTCATCAAGCGGCGTTCATTCTCGAGCTGCTTCTCGAGCGGAATTGTGAGGGCGTTGATGCCGAGAAAGTTGCAGATTGCATTGATCACCAGGTACGCCCAGCGAAAGTAGACGACGGCGGCAAAAAACAGGTAGGCCCACAGGTAGGCCAGCTCGGTGCGCGCGCTGATGGGCGCCATCGGCTCGAGGCCCAGCCACGGCCCAAAGCGCGGCAGATTGGTCAACAGCGCGCCGCCCACAAGTGGCGTTAGCATGACGGTCCAGTAAGGAAAGGGCTGGCGCGTCAGGTGCGCCAGGATCATCTTAGTTGTCATGCGGCCAAAGACAAAAGACATGGTGACGCAAAAGAGCACCAGGTGGTTGTCGGATTGGATGTGCGAGTATGGCGCGTAGATCCAGGCGCCAATGGAAAAGGTAAAGACCGCCATGGGCGTCCACTCGAGGAAAACGGGCGCAATCGGCAGCCCACGCGCCCGCCGCGCGCGCACCACATTGCGGATGCAAAAGGGAATGTGGCCGACCAGCAGCGAGCCGACAATGAGCGCGATCCAGCCGTCCCGAATCGAGTAATGGCCAATGGCCGCCAGCAGCCCCTCGCCGAGCACGGGCGTGGCGTCCTCATGGCCACCGAGCAGCTCGACCAAGGGCGTCGTCCACACGCCCGGACCGCTGTAGCCGGAGATGATCATGACGGCACAGGCGACGAGCAGACCCTCGGTCGGGCCGTTGATGTAGCCGAGGTAGAGCGTGTGCGAGTGGTACGTCTCCCAGGTGGAGAAGAACATGGGCAGGCAGGGACAGAGCGCAGTGAAGACACCCGAGGTCGATGTACCAAGGCCCATGGCGGCCGTTTCGAGCAGGCTGGCCAGTGTGCAGTTGAGCGAGTCGATGCCGTGGTCAAACAGTTCGCCGAGGCCGCTTGATGTGCCGGTCCGCCGCGCCTGCTTGCCGTCAAGGTTGTCCATGGTCTGGTACATGAACAGGCCAAAGGCAAAGCTGTAGTAGACCCATGAGGGTGCCTGTCTGTCAATGTCTGTTCCCTTGTTCTTCCGCGCTCTCCTCCTTTCCTCCTCCACGTACCGGTCCCACAAGGTCAGGCAGAAATAGCAACAGCAGGCCAATGTTGGCCAGGATGAAGCAGAAACCTAGCAACGTTACCATGTTGGGCGCGAGCCATAACGGCAGCAGGTTGACCGAGGCAGTCCACTGTCCCTTTAGTTTCTCTTTCCTGATCCACGTTCCATGTCCGCACGTGCACATACGTATGGGTTGAGAATGTATTTGGACACGGGCGATTTGTCGACGCTCGAGTACTTGTAGCTCTTGAGGTAGACGAGTGCCTCGTCCGATATGCTGTCAATGGCGTGTAAGCCTGCGCAAGGGTCAGCAAAGGCCACCGAATCGTGTGCTCTCCAGCCTTGCAGCATAAGGTCGCGCAGAGACCAGACAGCCGGCTGGAGCGTCCCACGCACTATTCATGGTGCCAACGTCGTCGCGGCAGGAGACTGGCGGAACGGGCGCGGTGCAGCGTGCCGCAGGGAGGCCGGCGAAGAGAAAAAGGTCGAACCGCGTAACGAGGCAGCGTCGAAAGATGCAGGATGGGAAAATCGCAGCCTTCCGCCGGTTAGAGTAGCTTTTCGCTTTTCGCTTTTTGCTCTTGGAGATGCCGTATTCGGCGAAACGACGTGCCGGCCGTTGGGGCGCTAGTGGGGACACTTTTTGGGCAGGAAACGCAAGAGAAGGAGCAAGAGACGGAGCAAGAACCGGAAAGCCCAGAAGAAAAGGAATCCGAAAGCAAGACAGAACGCTCGGCTCAGTAGCCGCGACGCCGGACGGCTAACGACTCGAATAGGTACTCCGTACGACGTACTACCGCAAGTATACAAAGTGCGCCCTCCTGCGGCCAATTTCGTCCCAGAGATTTACGACCCTCTGCCAGCAAATGGCAGCTGGCAAAGTCGCCAGCAAACTCCACGTTGCGAAAGCGGACCCGTTTCTCCTGAGCCAAACACTGGGGCCAGCGAATCAGCGACTGTGCGTAGCGGCTTGAATCAAAGCGCTAGCCTCAACCACTGCAATTGACACGTGAAGAAAAGGGCCAAGACTGCGGCATCGCCAGGCGCAGGCAGCAGCTTTCACCGCTTTGTGGGAGTGCGACGATTTTTGCGTGCTGTTGCGGCTGTGGCTGTATTCCATTGGCCATGCAGCGCCAAGAGACAGCACGACGACGGCGGAGGCGGTAGAGAAAAAGCTGATACTTGCGGGAAAAGAGGACGAGAATGTTCCACCGGTCATGTATTGTGTAGTCGGGACAAGCCACGCAGTTCAGTTATTAAGTGTACGTAGATGTAAAGACGCCGAGGCTAGCGCCAAATGCAACCCATTAGTATGATCTCTTCCCCCGCCAATCTCCTCGCTGTCTACAGCAGCAGCGCCATGCCGGCAGTCAGGCCGGCCAGCGTGACCATCACGCCCATGACGCGGCCGCCATCCAGGAGCGGCACCGCAAAGCTCGTCGAGCTGCTGCCGGTGCTGGTGCTCGTTGCTGTCGCGTCGGTCGTCGTCTTGGCGGTTGTCTTGGCGGTCCCCGTGCTGCCAAAGGCACTGTGGATGATCGTGGCTGAGTCGACGGTGCTCGAAGCCGAATCGCCCGTGGCCGTGGCCGTGCTGGCCGTCGTGGTCGCATTGCCGGGGCTGGGACTGAGGGCGCCGCACGGGTGGTCCTCGCGGCAGGCGCTGGAACATGTGTTGTCGCCCGCGCAGGCCGTGACGCATTGGTTGCCCCATTCGGAGCAGACAAAGTAGGGCAGTGTCAACGAGTACTCGCTAATGTTGGGCTGGAGGCCGTCGCTGCAGACACAACCGTAGGTGAGGGTAGTCTAGACACGATTAGCAAGGAAGGACGAGCATTCATATTAGCCACAATACGCACCGCGTCACACGTGTTGTCGTCGGTCGCAGTCGTGTACGGCGCCGTCTGGGAGCAGATGAGGGGACAAGTGCTGATCTCACTGGCACACCAGTACTGGCGGGTGACGAGGTCGACCGACGACGGGTCGATGTTGTAGTCAGCGCGGACGCTCGTCAGGAGGGAGGCGGCAGCCAGGAGGAGCTTGAGGGACGGCATCGTGGCGATGTGTGATGAGGTGGTGAGAACGATGGTGATGGCAGGAGACAAGAAAGTCTAGAGCTGGAAGAGTCAGTAAGCATAAATACAAGGCCATGAATCGTTGCATTATCCAGCTTCCCGGCCAGCCGTCCGCATGCCCGCGAGGCATTCCAGACTGCACAGTAACGGCGACGATGACAGGATGAGACCAAAACAGAGGGGAAAGCGAGACAACGAGATAGAAACTAAGACAGCCAAGACTTACATTGCAAGTCAAGAAGCGAGCGTTGAAAAAGGATTAAACGAGTAAGCCCAAAGGCTCTGAAATGCGCAAAAACAAAGACACCACAAACGAAGGGGGAAGAATCGAATTCTTGGATCGGCCAGCACGGAAGAAGCACACAGGAGAGCACCCAGCAACGAGCAACTCCAGGAGCGAGCTCTTGTACATAATAAAGACAAGCTTAACCCGGCGCCCGCTCCACCGACTTGCATTAGCCTTGAGCCTTGACTCCTCAACCCCCGGTGCGGCCGGGGTCGCCTCATTAACGATGGGGTCTCTGTGGCACGCAAGTACGCTACGTTGGAGGAAAGGGGGCCACGATCTTCTGATAGGCGGAGAGGAGGCAATACGGAGTAGCATCTTAGCGAGACATCAGCTAGAGCTATCCTGAACACCACATCAATGCTTCTACTTGTACGGGACGCTGAAGAGTAGCAGAGACAGTCCGGTTGGAAGCCAACAAGTCTACAATTACGTGCCGTATTCGTATTTTACGCTTCGTATTCCGCCACTGGGTTCGGCTCGCTGCCTCCGGGATACCCATGCTTCGTACTCTGTACGGCTGATGGTGCAACACAGGCAGCCAAAATAGATGGATGGCCAAGGCTGGGCCGTGTCCACTTGGTTGGTCCACCCGTCTGCCGAGATATCCATCAATATTCAGGGTACGGAAAAGAGGCGGCGCAAACAAAAGGTTAGGCGCGGTGGTTGGTCTGTCACCTGGACAGCTGGAACCAAATTATTGACCTGGAGCGAAGGATTGCTCACCGCGCTGGGGTTTTGGGGGTTTCTGTTGTCTTTGCAGGCTCGTTTCTGCGGCTACTCGTAAAATATGCATTTATTAGCGCCCGCAACACAAACCGAACTACTGTGGCGTAGCGTCCATTTGGGCCGAAAGAGGTGCGAACACGAAGGAGACGGGCTGGACGGCGACGGCTGACGGCGCTGCAGGCGGAATACGAGAGGTTGGTCATATAGTCCAGTGGCTAAGGCGGCTGTGCATCCTGTACGAGGGACGGACACAATGGCGGGCACAAAGATATCCCCTCCTGATTGTACTTTGGGCCTCTTCCAGACACCTATACAACAACATTGAAGCTTAAAAGCCTATGCTCTCGGGCATGCCAACCACTGCAGTGTCTTCTCCACAAGCACCCATTCATTTCTCTCCACATACCATCCAGGCACTCTGTATATATGGTCCGAAGAAGTACTTGGCATCTAATCAAGTAACATACACCCACTCCCATTCGTATTTCCTCCAAGATCGCCACTCTACATGTCTCCTTGCCGGCTGTCAGGTAACTGGAACACAGTGGCATATTCTGTACTATGCGTGTATCTGTAGTAAAAGGAGAACGCCCGGGAATGAGATGATGAAAAAAAAAGTGGAGGGAAAAATAAATAAAAGAAATACAGGAAAAGATAAGAAGAGAAAGGGAAAGAAAAAAAAGAAAAACTCCTCTAATACCGTATGTTGTATCCTTCTCCCGCGCCGTTGCTCCGTGTACGGAATCAGCTAACCCGCTGAAAACAAATGAATCAAAAATCACAACCGCCAGCCGGCGGCCCTGCTCTAAGAAGGTGCGTGCACCAAGTTCTATCGCCTGGACAGGCCGTTGGCGGCCGGCGACTGTCTGCGTCGTCACGTCGACTCCATCTTGCCATTGTCTGCCGTCGGTGATGATATGATGCGACTCGTATGGACGACCCCTTTCCGACCATGCAGTGCCAGGCCCCGAGTGTATTAGGAGAGCCGCATGTTGGCGTTGCTTCGCCGTTCCCGTTGTTTGCCATTCTTCCTCCGTGTGAATGTATTCCTGCCATGTGGGCAGGTTCATATGCTCAGCTTCTTCTTCATGCGTCCTTCTTGAGGGTGCTGATGAGAATGGGATGTTCGGCGTCAAAGGTCGAGCCGCTAGCGCTGATGCCACTCGGCTTCGCACTGCTCGTCGTCCGGCTGTTCTTGGGCTTGCGGTTAGCCTCTGAAAAGGCGGATCGTGGCAACGCCGCAGCAATGGACTTTTGTAGCTGGCGGCAGAGAGCAGGAGATGTCATGGTGGCTAAGGCTTGTGACTGTTTTTGATGTGCTTTGTTTTGTTGTCGATTTTCGCTTTGTTCTCCGTAGAGGTTCTCGGTGGAGGTTCTCGGTTGGCCTGCTTGACCTTGTCGTAGACGTTCTCGGTATGTTCTTGTTTGACTGATTTCGGTAGCTTTTTCGGTCTGCCTGTTGTTCAAAGCCTTCACTCTTACATCCAGAGCCAACAGTCTGTAGCCTAAATACTGCTCGCAATACTTGCCTAGTAGCGTCCCGGGGGGGCAACTCGTCCAGCGAATCAAGGCGCTCTATTCATTAGCCAGGCACTAATTGTGGCCTGTTCAGGCTCGTCGGGACTGCTCGTCTGCTCGTTTTGGCTGGTTTCTGCCTGCCCCTGGCGATAACTGCGGAAGCAACCGCGTATTCGTGCTCACCCTGATTGGCCAGAATGGACCTTGATGGGGTTGTTGTTGGCTGATTCAGCAGGGATGGCGCCACTTGCGGGTCAGTCTGGGCAAATCACACGCCATGCAAATCAAATCAGAGGACATGGCCAATGGCGGCCCTCTCGAACAAGTCCATGAAGCCAAAAAGAAAAACGGGCATCGTATGTTTGGTCAAAGACGAAAAGGCTGTTCCATTTGGTCCTCGTCCTAGTCGTACGAGGGTGGCAGTCTAGACTACCAAACGACGAAGTGGAGAATGCAATCGCATCTGATTATCGAGACGAATCCTGTCGGCATTACCATTGGCCAGGCCGCCCAACGCTGATAAACTTGCAGGAGGGATTTATCCTGTCCAGACAAGGCGTGGGCTATCTAGAGGGGATCATCCAGAGCTCTCCCGACGGCTCGTCCCGAAGACGTTACGCCCCGTATACTTGTCTGGCCCAGGGTTCTATGGCTCTGTTTGGTACTCTTGGAATACGACTTTATGTAGAAACTGCAAGGAGGGCCGTTGATGGTTCCCGGCGACAAGTACGTGCAGAATGAATCATTATGACGCCCAGGTCTGTTCTGCTCATTGCTCAATCGCTTCTTTTCTCTCCAACCCGGATACCACGAGCAAAATGGACTACTGCGGCATTGTCCTCAACATATTTGGCCAGCAGGGCATGAAGATTTACACGCTAATCGCCCTCTGCTTTGCCATGCCCGATGGTACGTCCTCGGTCAGCATCACCAAAGTCCTTACGGCAGGCCTCCAGCAGCTCGCCACCGACTTTCCCTGGACTGCCGGCCAGGTCGTTCAGGAGGCCGGCATCTACAAAATTAAACCACTGTCACGCACACACTCCCAACTTGTTGTCAAAGACTTCCGAAGCAGCTCTGTGGCACCATCCTTTGCCGTCCTCCGCCAGGCGCGCTTCCCCATGCGCCTGCTGGACGAGTCGCTCATTGCGCCCATCCCTACCATCTCGTGCACCCCATTGGCCATTGAGCCCGTCCTGATCGTACAGGCCACCCTGCTGGTGGGCGGCCTCATCCTCGTCGTTGACGCCCACCATGCCGTAATGGATTTTTCCGCCCAGGGCGAGATCATGGGCCTACTCTCGCAGGCGTGTCGAGGCGTGCCCTTTTCGGCTACCCAGCGTGCCGCTGCCGACCTAGCCGATCAGGACGCCATCCCGCTGCTCGGTGCAGACTACGTGCCCGGCCCGGCTTGACTGCCAGCGGCCACGGGCAGCAGCGGCAGACCTAGCAAATAGCAGCGCCCCTACATCTTACGTTTGGGCCAGCTTCCGGTTCGATGCGGCGGCACGCGTTGCCCTCAAGGCCATCGCCACGGCGTCCCTCCCGCCTGGACCGGCCACGTTCATCTCCACAGACGACGCTCTCACGGCCGCCCTCTGGACGGCCATTACCCGGTCCCGGTTGCCGCGCCTGATCGACCCGACACGGTCAGTCACCCTCGGCCGTGCCATCGACGCCCGGCAGCTGTACGGATTGCCCAGCACATACCCAAGTCTAGCGAACAATATGGCGTACACGACCGGAACAGCTGCAGAGCTAGCTACGGTGCCGCTAGGCGTCGTGGCCGGACGTCTTCGGGCAGCCCTGCTCGACAAGATGGCGCTACAGTTCCGCTGCAGGGCCCTGGCGACGGTACTGAGCCGTGGTGCGGCTGACGAGATCGGGTTGATGGCGGCGCTGGATCTGTCGGTGGATCTGATGCTTAGCTCGTGGAGCAACGTGGACTGTTCAGTCCTGGATTTTGGGCTGGGGTTGGGGCTTCCCGAGGCGATTGTGCGGCCGCGGCTAATGCCCGGAGAGTCTGATTATTCTGCTGCCACGGGTATCAGACGGGTCGCAAATGGCGGCGATGTCGCTTCGGGAGGAGGACATGGAGCGGCTCAAAGGGGATGAGGCGTTTGGTCAGTACGCGTCATTCATAGGCTGAAGAGAGTGGATGCGTGAAATGATGAGGCCCATGAAAGAAGAAACTGCAGGCTGGCAAACGATCGTCTTGACGTCACCTGAGTCACGCCCATAAATACTGAATATCTCTCCCAAATGAAAAGATCTTTCTGATCATGCAAAGCAAAAGTTTCACCAAACCGAGAGCACCCAAGGACACCATGAAAATGCGAAAAGGGTGTAAGAGACAAGATCCATCCAGCGACCGACCTCGCCCACCGACCTCGCCCATCAGATTTGCCATCCACTTGTCCAGCCATCGCAAACAGTCATAGACGCACGCTCCAGAAGTAAATGCCACGTCCTGATCGACACAGAGGGGTATCGGCCGACCGCTCTGGGGTAATGCAGGGAAGTTTGCCCTCGCCTGGAAGCCTGCCTTGCTCTGAAGCCTAAAGGACATTTGCGAAGATGTGTCAGTTGCCAACATTATTTGCCGTCAAAAAACTCCGGGACCGAGCAGAAAATGCATAGGAAATGTCCGACGAATTCCGTCTTGGTGAATGCCGGATCAGGATACTGCGTCTTTGATAGAATTGGGATGAGACTGCACAGCAGCTATCAACCCTCCCTCGGACCGTACAGATTGGGTCTTGGGTGCCTATATCATTGCCGATAGTTTCATTCCTCACCAGTAATTCTGGGGCTTTTGCCTTCAAAGTGAAACTGGAACGGATACTGGGAGGTCTGAGTGGCGTTACGTGAAGGGAGCTCCGGTTATCGGGAGTATGCCAAGCTGTGCGCTGTTTCTTTTCGCAAATAAACCATCGACCCAAACACAGATCTACACCAGAAGGTAGACAGGCCTCGTGGTCAACAGCGGTGTCTGTATGCCGGAGAGACGGCTTCCATGTGTTGAGCACCTGACAACCGTCTCCGGCACCAAAAAAGCAGCTCGATGCTGGACACATCGAGAATAGGTTTGGGAGGTCCATCGTAGAAGTCACCAGTGAACGAATACCTGACAAGTAGATGAAAAGGGGTTTCCAGTTGGAGTATTTGATTTGTCGCCATAGTATGGTAGAGCCATTCCAACGAGAAGGGGAGTGCCACTTACATAAATGTATCTTACATCCGAAATAGGTCTTATTGAACAGGTCCGCTATTCGCTACCGTACAAAAGCATATAGGTGTTACTGTGCTGCCCAGAACAGTGCGCCAGATTAGCGCTTGCTTTTGCCGTTCTCAACAGCGCATTCCAGTGGTTAGCGAGTGCCAGCACACCGTTTTACAGTGCGGAAACTGCATTATAAATCCGGTACAGCAGAGAACACCAGCGGCCACTCATATGCACTGTCTCTTGATGCGAGAACTCTGTATTACTTCTTCACATATATCATCTCCACTATCCTCACTCGATGCGTGTATCATCTGGCCAACAATACTCGAATCGCTCGTAGCAGCGGCGGCTGAATAGGACGTCGTTTGTTGAATAAAATTAAAGCGAAAATAAACGAGAAAATAGAAATATAGGGGAAACGCCGCAGGGGCAGAAAAAACTTCCGACCATCAGCACAACGGCCACGACAAACGACAGGCCGACTCCAAGCAAACGATATTCTATCCAACGAGGTCCTCTGCATCGAGTGATGTTCGCATCACCATGCTCGAAACAATGTCGCTCCTGCCCATGGCTCCCGGCACGCGTTCGCGGCGGGCCGACGGCGTCCGGCGGCCGATGCCTCTGCTGCCCAAGCCAAAGTCGCCGCTGGGACGACAGCGCCTAATATCGCCGCACCCACAGCACCCGCAGAACCCGCAATCCCCCCTACAGTCCCTGCCGTCCCAACACGTCCAGCAGCATGCGCATCTCTCGACGGCCTCGCCTGGACGCAGCATCCAGGATATCCTCAATCATGCGAATTCCATGCGCGTGAAGCGGAAATTAGATACGGCAGTGACATCAGGCGACAGCAGTACCCCTTCCGACTGCGATTTCGATGCCGCTCAGCGCAAGCGACCGCGATTCGCCGTTGAGATCGTAACCAAGCCGGTCCTGATTGCTCCGACAGCCGGAGCGGCTCTAGGTCTCTTCACGCTACCAGAAATGGCTGCGCCGCCAGCGCTGTCGCCATTGTCACCACCCCCTACAGCACTAAGCCTCCCTGTATCACCACCCCAAAAGACAGCGTCCGGGGCCGCCATTTCGCCCGCCACAGCGCCCTCATCGGCATATACTGCCCCGACGGCTACCTCGACAGCCACACATTCTTCGTCGGCCTTGCGCAGCAAACATCAACATTCCGACGCCATCTTACCGCCTCGCCACGCCGGCCATCCCTCTGCCCGCAAAACGTCCCAACTGGCGGTCAAATCGAGGGAGACGGCCGTGAAGGGCTGCAAGCAGGAGCTCAAGAGTCCGCACGTCACCGCCGAGTCGGCCGTTGTAGCGGCCGCGGGTCCACCACAGGGAGGCCGCAAGCTTCGGTCGCAGCAGGCGACGCGCTTCAAGAGCGACCTCGCTGCCTACTTTCCCGAGTACGACGAGGTGATTGGCAACGAGCCGCGGGAGGAGCGTGAGTCTATCTTTGGTTGATCCCTGTGCCCTGAGGGAAAGCCTCCCGCTGACATCCCCAGATATCTTCAATATCGACACCCCCATATTACTAAGCGATGCCCCCCACGCCGGTGACGTGCCGATGCCCAGCGGATCTGGGGTCGTCCACGGTTACTCGGATGCCCTCTTTTTCGACCTCGTCGATGCGCACGTGGTCGACTTTGGCTTCTTGAACAACCAGCTCAAGGGCCGCGCGACTGTCGATCCTCTCGCCGACGCTCTTTACGAGCCACATCACAAGCGCGCCGAGCGGCTGGAGCGATCGATTCGCAACGCGGAAAAGGGTCGTGCCCAGCATGAAAAGGACCAGATTATTCGTCTACTCGACGGCCTGCTGGGCCACGACTGGCTGCGCATCATGGGCGTTAGTGGTATCACGGAGACCAAGAAGAAGGCATTTGAGCCCGCCCGCACATACTTTGTCCAGGGTTGTCGTTCCATTCTCGACAAGTTCCGGCTCTGGACTCTTGAGGAGAAGCGGCTGAAGATGGAAAAGAGCCGTGCCCATGCCGAGGAGCTGCGTACCCAAGAGGCGGCTGAGGGCGCCGGGCCGGCACAGTCCAAGGGCCGGGGCAAGGGAGGCCGAAAAGCAGTCCGTACCGTGGCAGAACGGCCAGACGGCCGGAGACGCCGAGAGCGGGTGAGCACCGATGCCACCACAACCGCTCGGGGTGAGGCTGACAAGGCCAAAGAGCGAGTCGATGCAGCCGACAGTGCTGGCACACACAAGGAGAGCGAGGAACTCGACAACAACGGCGATGATGAGCAGTTTGACTCGAGCGACGCAGACGCCGTGATTGCCAAGCAGCTGCGCGCAGAGGCGCTGGCCCGGTCCAGAATGGTAAATCCTGCGCGCAAGCGTCGGAAGATGCAGTCGTCGCTGTCGTCTGGCGGTCAGGACGACCAAGATGTGGCGCCACTGCCGCCCAAAGAGGTCGCATCCTTTTTCCAAAAGCGGTACCAACGCGAGGCGGCACTGAGCCGGAGTCGGCGTAAGGGGCGGAAGGTCATGGCTTGGGGGCAACCAGTACCAGAGCCGGCCGAGGCAGATTTTGAGCTGCCGGGTGAGATAATGACCAATCTGAGAGAGGCAAAGGACGAGTAAAAAATGGTGGGAAAGAAGCGGTACTGCGCAAGCGGAAAAGAGAACAAGGAAGCGAAATGTATTCTGGGACAGGCGTCATTTTGGAAGGAACTGATCGAGTTGATCGAGGAAGGGTAAAAGGGTGAAGGTCAGGGCAAAGGCCAAGGTTCGGGATCTGCTGTTCGTGCAGCTAGGGAAGGTTAGGGGACTTGTAACCGTGAATGTACTGTTTGTAGCAACGGTACCAGATGCTACTTTTTCAATTGTGGTAGTAAGATCACCATGGGAGTCACATTGGAGCCTCGCAGCCCAGACCCACTTTTGCTAACATAGATTGGTCCGTGCGCTTACTGCGTGTGTTTCGCCGGGCGCTGCTGTCTCTTTTGACCCTTTGCTCAGCATCCAGCGTGACGATAATTTTTTGGCGGCAGCACGCCGTGGCAGCAGTCGACTTTCCGCACACCGATCCACGCGGCGCAACATTGTTTAAGCCGGCCCGAGCTGCTCTTTCTTTCTGTTGGACGGCGGCGGCCTGCACGATCGCGATGCTCTCGGCGCCTTTTCGTCGCGTCGCCACTTGACGAGCTGTTTGCCTTGGGCCTCTGGAGCTTCCGAGCCTGGCTATTTGAGATCCCTCCTTTTGCTCGCACTTTCCGACGACAAAACACACAACGATGCCCGGAATACTACAAGACGCTCGCGATGGCCTGGCGGCCGGCCCCGACGAGGCCCTGGCAGCAGACGGCGCGCCCGAGGCGGAGCAGCCAATTGAGGAGTTTGTCGTGGTCAACCAGGAGGTGCTGATTGAAGTCAACTTCCGTGAGCAGAGCGTGCAGGGCGAGAGCCGCCTGACGATTTACCTCACAAACCCTGACGACCCTCCCGACGAGGTCGCACTCGACGCGCGCCAATGCGAAATCGACACCCGTCGCATCCGTGTCAACGGCAAGGCCGTCCGCGCCACCTACCGCGACCCCTACGAAGCCCTCGATGTGCCACCGTCGTGGTACCTGGCGCCCGCCAACTTCCCTGTCCTCAAGAACCGCATGCGCGGCCTGCTACCGCGCCGCCGCCGCGATCTACCCGTCGAGAAGCGCGAGCAAGTCGGCTGCACCCCGGCCGACCGATCGCTGCGCGTGGCCTTGCACCCCGAACGTCCACCGGCTAGTAGTCCGTCTACGGCACCGGGCAAGCTCCGCGTGCGTCTGTCCACGACTGGGCTGCAGGAGGCGGAGCCGGCCAAGGCACACGTCCCCGAACAACCGACCAACGGCCTCTTTGAGATTGTCGTGCCCTTTCGCACGACGCACATCCGCGATGGCTTCCAGTTTGTCGGCGTCAACGACAACGACGCCCGCTTCCCACACGTCTACACGCGGCATGCAGCAGAGCCCGGGTTCGCGGCCTGTCTCTTTCCCTGCATCGACGACCCCGGGGCGCGCTGCTTCTGGAAGATTCACATCAAGTGTCCGCGGACGCTGGGCGACGCGCTTATGCAGGAGCTTGCATCACACCAGTCATCGGGCGGTGCCAGCCATCCCTACGATGCCAGCAACAACGGCCAACGGCAGCTGCAGCTGACTGAAGAGGACAAACTGCTGGATATGACGGCCGTCTGCTCAGGCAATCTGGTGGGGGAGCGGGTGGATGAAACGGACGAGACGAAGAAGGTTATGACGTTTGAGATCACCGACCATAACGCGGCGGCTCAACATATTGGCTTCGCCGTCGGACCGTTTGAGCATGTCGACCTGTTCTCCGAGTTCCGGTCGGAAGAGGCCGATGAGCGGCTGGGCGCGAGCGCGCTCAAGATCCACGGTTACTGTCTGCCCGGACGGCAGGAGGAGGTGCGCAACACGTGTGCCGCCATGGCGTACGCGGCAGACGAGTTTGCCATGTCGTACGGCCGGTACCCGTACGACAGCTACAAGCTGTGTTTTGTGGACGACATGGTGGGCGAGACGACGCCGCTGCTGTCCATGTCGCTGTGCAGCAATCGGTTGCTCTTCCCGGCGGGCCTGGAGGACCGTGACATTGAGGTGACGCGCAAGCTGGTGCACTCGCTGGCGTACCAGTACTTTGGCGCGTACATTGTGCCGAACCAGCGGACAGAGCTGTGGCTGACGGTGGGCATTGCCTACTACATGACGGATCTGTTCCTGAGCAAGCTGTGTGGCAGCAACGACTACCGCTTCCGCATCAAGACGATGGCAGACCGGCTGGCGGAGGAGGACCGCGGACGGCCGTCGCTGCACGAGCTGGGGACGTACACGTTCCTGGGCAGCTTTGAAATGGACTTCTTGGTGCTCAAGGCGCCGCTGGTGTTGTTCATCCTGGATAAGCGGCTGACCAAGGCGGCCGGATCGGCGAGCGCGAGCCTGGCACGAGTCATCTCCAAGATCATCGGCAAGGCCAACACGTCGGGGTGGGATGACAACAATGCCGAGATCATCTCGTCCGAGACGTTTCGACGCGTGTGCGAGAAGACGAGCCAGTACCCGCTAGAGGCCTTTTGGAATCAGTGGGTGCTAGGCGCGGGCTGTCCGTGGCTGACGATTAAGCAGCGCTTCAACCGCAAGCGACTGTGCGTGGAGATTAGCATCCTGCAGACGCAAGAGACGGCGGCGGTGCGGCGGCAGGCGATGCAGCACGACGACTTTTGGCGCGCACTGATCGAGGCCAAGTACGGTACATATTCGCGCAAGGTGCAACGGCTATTTACGGGCCCGATGACGATCCGCATCCACGAGGCAAACGGCACGCCTTACGAGCACATTGTCGAGATCCGCGAGGATGCGGCCTTTACCGGGGGTGCCAAGTTTGACATTCCGTATAACACAAAGTACAAGCGGCTTAAGAGGAACCGGCGGCATCGGGAGCGGGCGGCTGCGGCAGCGGCGGCGGCGGACGCGACAGGCGAGAACAACGATGAGCTGATCGTCTTTTCGTTGGGCGACCGGCTGGACAGCCCCGAGGACATGCAGCGGTGGGAGCTGATCGACTGGACCGAGCAGGACGAGAAGAACATGGACCAGGAGTCGTATGAATGGATCCGCATCGACTCGGACTTTGAGTGGCTCGTCAAGATGCACACGAACATGCCGTCGTGGATGTACCTGTCGCAGCTGCAGCAGGACCGTGATGTGGCCGCGCAGCAGGACACGCTGCTGTACCTGACGCGCATCCGCGAACACGCCATGGCGGCGACGATCCTGACGCGCACGCTGTACGACGAGCGGTATTTTCACGGGCTGCGGACTATGGCGGCGCAGGTGCTCTCGCGGCAGGCGTGGAAGGCTGATGCGGATGGCGAGAGCAGTGGTGATGGAGGTGCCGCGGCGGGAGCAGGTGCTGGGACCGACGGAGGCATTGTGTTCCGGGGCATGCGGCAGCTGATGCAGGTGTTCCGCGAGCGGTTTTGCTATCCGGACCAGACGTCGCGGCCCAACGACTTTTCCGACCACCAGCGGTACCTGGTACAGTGTGCCATGGTGGAAGCGATTGCGTCGGCGCAGTTTGACGACCGGCATCCGCGCGAGGCGCAGCGTTTTCTGCTGGACCTGCTGCGGTTCAACGACAACTCGCAAAACGGCTTCTCAGATCACGTGTATGTGGCCAAGCTGCTGGTGGCGCTGGCGACAAGTTTCTGTTCCAAGGAGGGAGCGGCTGGCGGCGTGCAGGCGAAACCGAGCAAGACGGGTGACCGCAGCATGGACATGGTGCTGACCTTTGACGACGCGATGAGCGACGCGGGCTCCGATCTGGGCCTGGGCGGTCTGGGCGGCAAGGGCAACGAGCGGGCAGCCGAGGATGTAGAGGGCCAGCAGCTGCTGGCGGAGGCACTGGCGGAGATTGAGCGATACCGGCGGATGGACGAGTGGACGGGCTCGTACCAGAACTTGTGGACGACGGCGGCGCTGGAGGGCAAGCGGCTGCTGATGCAAGCGGGCGTGATTCCGATGGACGCGCTCGAATTTGTGCGGTACCTGCAGGACGGCACGGTGGACGTGGTGCAGGTCAAGGCATTTGAGGCGCTGGTCAGCCTGGGGCTGATGCTGCGGCCAGCCATTCTGCGGCTGCTGCTAGCGGCAATGACGTTGCACAGCTCGCCGTTTGTGCGCGACCAGCTCTTTGGCGTGTTCTGCCGTGGACTGGCGGCCATTGCGTTTGGCGAGGTCGTGACCGACGAGGAAAAAGCGGCCTTGGCCGCGCGGGAGCGGAGCGGAAAGAAGGACAAGGCTGACAAGGGCCAAGACGGCAACGGCGATGCCTCGGACTCGGAATCCGACGGCGGCCTCATTATCGAGCAGGGCGACGCCATCATCCGCCAGCACCAAGAGCAGCACGCGCGGCGCGAGACGATTGGCGCGGCCGTGCGTGCGCTCAAGACGGCCGTCAGCACTAACCGTGCGCTGTTGGCCGCGCTGTGGGACGCCATGCTGTCGCCGGCCACGGGCTGCGTCGAAAAGCGCAATCTCTTGGAGCTGCTCGAGACGCTGTTTGACGGCGAGACGGCCCTGCTGCTGACGGTGCGCCACCCGACTATGTGGAAGGCGGTGCGCCGCACGCCGACCAGCTGTATCCTCGACTTTCAGCGCGTGCCCCGGCCGCTGCGGCCCAAGGTGGTCCCGATCGCCGTGCCTGTTCCTTTGGCGGCGGGCGTGCCGGCTGTGGCTGGTGCACCGGTTGTGGCTGGTGCGCCAGCAGTGGCTGTGTCGGCGCCGAGTGTAGCTAGTGCTCCGGCCGTGACATCGGGCGCTGTATCGAAGCCCGCAAGTGCAGCGACGCCTGCAGCGGTGACACCGGCAGCCTCGGCGGCCGTCCTGCCACCGCTATTCCCGTCGCCGGCGGGCCTGGGCGCGCCAGTACCGGTCACACCTGCAGCGGCAGCATCTGCTTTGGCAAGAACCCGTCTGCCTGACGAGCCGCGCAAAATGGCGGCGCCCAAGATCCGGTTGCAGACGGGCCGGTCCTCGCTCAGTAATGTCTCGGGGACACCGACGTCGGCCAGCAGCACACTCACCGTGGTGCGCAAGCCATCGGGTAGCATGCATCCGCCAGCGTCTTCCTTGGGTGTGCCGAGCGCGTTGGCTGTGGCACCGGCGTCGACGCCAACGCCGGCTGTGGCGGACTCGATCGCCGTGCAGCGCCGCAGCACGGGATCCTCGGCGTCGCCCGACACGGTCAAGGGCAGTCCGGCAGCGGCCATACCGGCGGCGGCGGCGGCGGCGGCGGCGACGACAGGACCGACCGCCCTACCGTCTACCAAGAACCGCACGCCCTTGACGAGCGGCAAGCGGAAACGCGAAGTGGACGATGACGGGCCGCCCACCGCGTTGGGAGCTCTGGGAGGGCCTGGCGGGTCGTCTGGTGGACGCCGCCGCAAAATGGTGCGCATTGCCGTGCCGCGCAACTACTCGGAGCGGCTCAGCCCCAAGGCGGCTCAGTGGCTGCATACGCCGCGGCGCAGCGCGGCAGCAGAGGTGTCTATCCGCGCCGCTGGCGTCTCGCGCGTGGGCACGCCCAAGGCTGGCACTCCCAAAGCTGGCACGCCCAAGGCGGGTACACCCGCGCGCTCCGACTCGCCGCGGATAGCCGACCGCGACCGCGGGCGCACGTCGACACCTCTGTCATCGGGCCGCCGGCCAACACCGCCGCCGGGCAGCCATGCATCAGTCTCCAAGGTGGCGAAGCCGGCGCGCAAACCGCTGCCGACGGGTGGTGTGCGGCCCACGGCAGCGTCAGTATCAGCAGCAATGGGGCCAACACCGGCAGCAGCCCCAGGTCCGGCTCCAGTTGCAGTGGCGGTACCGGCACCATCGTCAGCGCCGGCGCCCTCGGCCACGCCTACGCCTGTCCACAAGCCCATTTTTATAAAGTTCAAAAACAAGTCGGCATCCTGAGGATGTGGTTTCGGTTCAGTGTTGTTTCTATCAGTGTTGTTTCTACCAGTGTGCCATTACGAGTACGCAGTACTCTGGGTGCGGGTCGGGTTTCATCGGTCTTTGTGGTCCCTGTTATTTCTAGTCTACATCTTTTTTTTTCCGGTTGTTTTGTTGTGTGCTGCGTGTGGGCTAAGAACAGGACTAAAGGGCTTCGTTTGTTTTCGGTCAGAAAAAAGCGCCCAGCAGAGTTCGGATAGGTTTCGGTGGATGGTTGAGAGCCAAGAATGGACAGCCGATTTCCAATGTTTAGATTGTGACGTAAAGTGACCGGTGCTGTGTCCAACTGCATAGCGCCTGTTGGACAGTAGAGCCAGGTAGATGGTCAAGAGATGCAGACAGATGCAGGACAGATCACCGTAGGCCTTCCTCACCGCCGCGTTCTGCCACCGGCCACCGCGCCTCGTCCGGTCCCGGCCGTCCGCTCGTCGCGACTGCGTGTCGCCCGGCCTTCTGTCGTCATCGCTGCCGCCGCTGGGGCATCCACCCGCTGTCGCCGACTACCGGCAGCGCCACCTGCAGTCGGTGCCGCCAAAGAGGCCTGCGACGGCGGCCGCGACGGCGGTCCACGTCGTGCGGCTGTCGCGCCGTGAACACGCCGTGGGGCGGCCAGTGGTGCCAATGACGCCTCTGGCGCCATTGGCGCAGTGGATGCATTGGATGCATTGGATGCATTGGCAGCTGCAGCGCCCGTCAGGGGTGTCCGCTGCGGGTGTCGCGTCGTCCGCCGCGGGGCGTGGTGCGGCGGCGGCACGTCGTCGGGTGGGGGCATGCGCATGGGCGGTGTGCCGAGCAGGGCGGCGGCGGCGGCGGCGGCAGTCGTGGCGGGACCGCGGTGGCGGAGCAAAGCGGGAGGGGCTGTCGTGGTCGTCGTCATCATCGCGGCAGCGGGTGTGGCGGTCGCTGCGACGGCGTCACGGGCATCGTACTCGATATCCATCTGGCCGTCCGCGTCGGGTGCGTCGTCGTCCAGGGCATCGTCGTCGAGGTCGCGTTGCTCCAGCTCTTCCATCTCTTCCATCTCGTCGACCTGCAGGCTAAACGGTCGTTCGTGGTCATCGTTGTCATCGTGCTCATAATGCTCGTCCTGCTCGTCCTGCTCGTCGTGCTCGTGCAGTTCGCCCTGGTCATCGTGATCATACAAAGCGTGCTGCTGCTGCTGTTCCTGCTGCTGCTGTGGAGGCCGCTGCCCGGGCCGCCGTCGCGGCGGCGGCGGCCGCGCAGGCCATGGGTGGGACGACCCAACGATGCGGCTGTGGTGTGTCTGTGCCGGTGGTGGTGCCGGCGCGTCGCCGTAGAGATAGTCGTCTTCGGCTTCGTCGCTGCCGATGGCAACCGGCGGCGCCGCCTGGCGCCGCCGGCGGTCTTCATAGGCGGCAATGTCTTCGGCGGTGATGCCGAGGACAGTGGGCGGACGGCGGAGCATGGCCAGAAAAAAAAACAGGGAAAAGGGAGCGGAGCGGTGCAAACAACAATTGCCACGAGAAATCGCACGACGAGGCCCGTTACTTGTTGCGCAAGGCTGATGGGGTGGAGAAAGCGTGTCCCGGATCGGAACAATATTGTTGCGGGAAAGCATCGCGGGAAAGCATCCACGACCAGCTGGCCGCCGCGCCAAAACACGGTTGTCCCACGCCGCAACCCCCTACACCTAGCCCTTGCTTACTGCGTGTCTTGTATCGCCTGATCGATACGGCCCGTTTGTCCACGACCACCTAACCCCGTTGCTCCGCCCACATCCCGCCACCATGGCCGACGTCGACATGCAGGTCGACATGCTCGTTGACGAAGAGGTCGTTGCTGCACCGCCCGCCGACGCACCCGCTGCGGAAGCGGCCGAGGCGGCTGGCGAGGCGGGCGACGCCCTGGATCCAGAGGCCCCTGGGGGCTCCCGTACGGCGGACATGCAGACGCACGCGCACGCCACGGCCGTGCGGTCGATTGAGGGCTGGATCGTGCTGGTGACGAATGTGCACGAAGAGGCGGACGAGGAGGCGTTGCACGACAAGTTTGGCGAGTTTGGCGAGATCAAGAACATGCATCTGAATCTGGACCGGCGGAGTGGCTACGTCAAGGTGCGTGGCAGTCGGCAGGCGACAGGCAGCCGGGAGCGAGATGTTGGCTACAGGATGCTGGCTACAGGATGCTAACACACCCAGGGCTACTGCCTGATTGAATACCCGACGCTCAACGAGGCCCGCGCGGCCATTGACGGCGCACACGAGACGAAGCTGCTGGACCAGACGGTCCAGGTCGACTTTGCGTTTGTGCGACCGCCGCCTAACAAGGCGGGTGGCGGCGGGCGGGACAGAGACCGCGGCGACCGAGACCGTGGCGAGCGCGGCGACCGGCGTGACCGGGACCGAGACGACGGACCGCGGAGGGGACCTCCTGGTGGCGGGCGGCGGCGGAGTCGGAGCAAGAGTCCGGCCGCCGACGGGGGCGCCTGAACGGGGGCCGCATGGCACGGGCTACAACAATACGTGGTATGGGTTCTGGCAGACCGACTGCTGGTGCGGCAGCGAGGAGACAGAATGGCAGCCGACGACCAGCGACCGTGTCGTCTGTGGAGACCAAAAACGACGGCGCAGTGTTTGTTTCGACAGTCAACAGGACAGTGGTTCCCAACCAATGATCTAGGAGAGATATATCAGCCTGCATTCATCGTCCTGGGAAACCACACGGGGCGGCGTCTCACGATAGCGAAGCACCCAACACGAGCAAGTTCTGGCCACTTTCTGACCAGAAACAGTGTAAACAGTAGAGAAAACAGTGCTTCACCAGGTACCATGAAAGTATTTGCTCTGTAAGCTGTTGGCTGTCACAAACACGGTCAATCTGCCAAGGAAGACATTTACATGTTCCAACAACACAGAAAGAGGTTTCGGCGATTGAAAGATTTCTTCTCTCTTTTCTTTTGCATCCACCGCATCCACCATGTTCCAGCTCCTCATCGACCTACTCTACGCCTTTGTCTACTTTGCCCTCTGGCGGCCCTGCAAGCGGCTTGTGCGCAAGTGCCAGCGAGGGCCGTTTCGGCGGCCTCGGCCTCGACAGCCACCCGGCGCCAGCGGTCTGCTCCAGCTGCCGGTCGAGCTCGTCCTGGCCATTGTCGACGCGCTGCCCGCGGCGGACCGCGTCTTTCTGGCGCACACGTGCCACCCGCTGCACACCTTGTTGCAGGCCGAGACCGCTGCGGCGCTGCAGGCCGTCCGCGAGCTGCCGCTTGTGGATCGCATCGCCTTTTTGACCACCGCCGCGCACGACCAGGTGGACCGCTGGTGCTGCGAGGCTTGTGTGGCCCTGCATCCAGCCTTGGTGCAGGACCAGTACAACACATGGATGCACATCAACGAGAACATCTTTGTCTCTCTCGGCTACCCGTCCCGACACGATGACTTGTATGCCAGGTGGATTTTCCGTGGAACAGAGCACCATCCAGCGTCGTCGTGCGTCAAGCACCGCCATGTACAGCTGGCCTTGAAGTACGCGCGGATGCAACGAGAAGGCGACCAGGGCTGACACGAACACGGCAACTTTTGCTTCTACCACCGGCACTACTTGCGCCGCTTACTCGGGCCGTCCTCTCTCGGCGTGAACGTGGGCCTCTTGTCCACCATTTGGTTCTTCACGATCCCATGCTCGTTTTATCGCAAGATCGTCACCGGCCCCGATGGGCGGTACCATTATCTCTTGCTGTCCGTCTTCTCCGTGGTGAATACCAAAGGGCTTACCAAGTATGGTGGAATGGACCACGCGGCGTACTTCTGCCCGCATCTTGGTATTGAATACGGCTCTGAATCAGTAGGAGAGAAGCTGGATCCGAAGCTCCGCCGGAAAGGGACTACCATTGGCCTTTTTATGATTACCGTGTCGTATGGGGGGAAAACATGCACAAGAAGACAACCCGCAAGGTTGAGATACACTCAAACTGCGGCCGCTGCCCAACAGACCTTGTCTTTTGCAGGAATGCAACGTATGTCTATCATGATTTAGGCACGGAAGGCGCCCCAACCGACTTAGCCTAGCGAGTGCACTTGCCCGGCATTTGTGCTTTTGGCACGAGGGTGCGAAACAATGCCTTTACCGGGCCAACTGTGTCACACATGCCCGGAAGCATCCGCACACTGTACGAGAGCGACGGAGTCAGTGGCCGAAAAAGTCGTCAAGGTACAACCAGAAATTAGTAAGAGGTAGGTAGCACCTACAGGGTAAATGGAAGTCGGCCTTTTGGCTTTTTTAGTTTTATAAGAAACGTAGAGACAATGATGCTCGGCAATGCTAGTTGCCAGGCACCTTGAATATCAAAGAACATTGTAGCTAATAAGATACGATTTTCAGGGATCGCCAAAGCAACCGCTGATGGCTCGTTAGTATTCTGAGCCGTAGGAAGGACCGTGTCTGCAAGAGGGCGCCTGCCTTTTTTAAAACAACAAATCGCACTGCTCATCTTCGTTCTCTTTACCCGCAGCAACCGACTTTTCATTACAACACACGCATCGCCCACCATGAGCACAATCGAATAGGTTTCGACAGTGTTTGCTGTATGGACGGGCACGATGACTGCTGTCATTACCATCCTCTAGTTTACGGAGGACCATGGCCTTTTACCCAGGCTCACCCGCATATGCGTCAAGGAAGAAGCTCGTCGGCAGCAGCTCCGCATTGAAGAAGAAAGCAACAATGCACCCGCGCCCGCCGCTACACCTGCGCCCCTTGCGCCCGCCACCATACCCGCCGCCGCTACCGTCACCACTTTCGGCATCGTCGGCGGTATGCTGAGCTCCCTGCCTGGCCCAACCATCCCCGCCTCCGCCAAAAAGTGTTTCGAGCGGCACAGTGTTATCCGACGGCAGAGAACTAGACCGAGAGTGGATATGGACAAACTAGCTCTGCAGAGAAAGAGCAAAAAGAAAACGTACAGCAGCGGGTATTCGCTGGTCGTCACCGACCCAACTACTAATCCGCCGATTACTGGTTTAACTAGGGGAGAGCGGACGGGATCCCGTGTTCTCCAGTATCTATGGCCGTACGTGACAGTTTTACAGACGGGCTAGTATATAGGACCACGTTTGGCGATATCAATGAGAACCAAGCTTGGTTTGTGCTTAGTTCATTATGCACGATATACTGCTACGGCCTGCAAGGATCGCCACAGGCGCTCTCTGCAGGTGCGGCGGTACGGAAGTAGATTTCACGACACCTAAGCGATTACTTCATGGTGGCTGTCCTATTCTTCCTTATTCATTACTTAGCCTGACCTGATTGTCTCCATTTTACTCCGGGTATCAGCGTTGCCAGTGACTTACCCGTTCTATCAATTACGCCTTAACGTCGTAGAGCACGCGAAAATGCAGCCCGTTGTGTCTGTTGCCGCGAGAATGCAAGACCCAAAACTAAACAGTAACAGTCGTAACGTCATCATCTCCGGTCGTCCGCATCCATATCTCCATTTTGCGCATTTTCCTCCTTTTTCCGTCCCAGGCTCAGCAGCCGCTTCAGCCCCGTCAGCCCAGCATGCGTCGCCGCCGCGTCCTCGCCCTCGTATGCGTACCACAGCCGCGGTACCAGCAGCCGATACGGCACCGTGATACCCGTTGGGTCCTTGGGGTTCACCTCCACGTTCAGCCGAATATCCAGTCCGCCCTCCAGGTTGACCTCGAACTCCTGTGCCCGCTTCGCATGCCGCGACGACAGGTCCGTCGGCGTCCGATAAAACGGCCGTATCGGCGGGTACGGCTCCTCGCCTGCTGCCGGTTCCGACGCCGTCTGCCGCCGCGCCGGTTCCGGCCGCCGCTTCACCGAAAAATACGTCTCATCGCCCGTCTCGTACTCGTCGTGGCCATTTCCGCCAATCGCAGTCGCCGACCCCGCGCCGCCGCGCATCCCAGCCGCCGTCGCTCGCCGGCCGCCGCGCCGGGCCACGTCTTCGCCGCTGCTGAACGAGCTCATGTCGTCGTCGTACGCCACCGGCGCATTTACCCGCCGGCTGCCAGCCATGGTCGATGCGCCATAGGATGCGCCATATCCGGCGTGTCCCCGGCTGTTGACACCGCGTGGATTGTCCTTGGGTGGCACCGGCGGCCGGCCGTCTCGTGCCGCGTTCTCTTCACTATTGGCTTCGCTGTTGGCCTCGCTGCCGTCGGCCGGCCGCTGGCTGCGCGTACTGAATCGCCGGAAAATGTTGCTGGGCCGAAAGTCTTGCGACAGCGAAAAGGATCGCTTCACGCTGGTCCCCTTGGCCTCTGGTGGACGCCGTGCAGCATCCATGGACGAGCGACCGCGGCTCATCGAGCGTAGCAACCCGCCCGACTGTGGCGGTCGCGAATCGCCCGACAGCGGTGGTCGCGAGTCGCCCGCGCCGCCCGCCCGACGCTGCTGCTGCAGCGAGTTACGCCGCAGCACGTTGCTGCCGTTGCGCCGGACCACGCCAGGCCCCTTCAGCTCCGTCGTCGACTGTGCCGGCGTTGCGGCCGGCGTCGACCCCGGCGTGTACGGCTGGATGGAGCACCAGTTGCGGTGCGGCAGCAGGCGCTTGTTGTTGCGCGGCTTGCCGTCAACGCCGTGTTCAAAGAGCGGGATCATGTCCTCATCCGTGTCGTGGTCAAAGTGGTGCACCTTGTTGCGCTTGTTAAGCACGTCGGCCAGCAGGTCCGGCGGCGGCGTGTTGACAATGGCCGACGAGATGATGTTGGGCATGTAGCGGAAGTCCTTGTGCTTGGCCACGCCCAGCTTTGGGTTGGCGTAGAATTGCCCAACAGCCGCCAGATGCACGTCGCCGCTGAGGATCGTGATGCGCACCGACCGGTCCGCCGCTAGGTCCTGCAGGTCCTCTATCAGCACCTTGCGCTCGTCCTTGTGGTCCTTGGCTGTCCAGTGGTCGTCCAGGTCGTCCAGCACCTCGACGCCGCCGTCAAACTTGTTGAGGAAGCCGCCCAGTATGCCCGTCTTGCCCAGCGCCTTGATCGGCTCCATCAACCGCGACGTCAGAATGTTCTCGAGCCACACCAGTCGCGGGTATGCAATCGGCACGCCCAGCAGCACAATCAGGTGCTCCGTTGTGCCACGCTCCACCTCGGCATAGCACCTATCCATAACGCGCTTCCACGAGTCCTCGCTGATAATCTCGTCGCGCATCCGCTCCGTCCGGCAGTCGACCGCCAGCAGCGCCACCTTGGCGCCCAGATACACAAAAACGCTGTGGCTCAGCTCCTCAATGTACGGGCCGGGCTTTGCACCCAAGATCCAGCTCGGCTCCGACTCCTCCGTCTCACCAATCACGCTCTGGTGCTGGAACAGCATGTAGTACTTGAACGCCACATTGCCCAAACCCGAGAAAACGGGCGAGTTCATAAAGTGGTGCGGGTACGACCCGAAGCCGTCAATGATGTCGTGGTCGTCGTACATGTTGACCATTGGGATCTGCGAGTTGGCGAGCCCAAAGAGGCCCTGGGAGAACCACATGGCATAGCGCTCGAGGTAGAAGGCTTCAAGCTCGTCCTGCATTGCCGCCGTAAAGGGGGCGTTGCTTTTGGCCACCGGGTTCTTGATTGTCAGCCACTCCTGGAACAGCGTCGTCTGCTGTGTCACAATGTCATTGTAGATCTGGTCGCCGCCGCCAATCATGACGTGAAAGGGTTGGGTCTGATGCGTGTTGAGCACGTCGCGCCAGAGGGGGTCGGGGCCGCTGAAATCGTCCGAGTGCACGCTCAAGCTGAAGCCGTTGCACGAGTGGAACATGATGTGCATCGCCTCGTCCTTGGCCGGCACCCAAAAGCCCGTCGATGGGCTGCGGTTGATGCGGTATGCAATCCGCTGCTGCTTCTCCCGCAACTCCACCTCAATGTTAAACCGCCAGAATGTCACGCCGCGCTCCGCATGCAGCCGGAAGCCACGAACATCCTTGAACTGGCCTGCTCGCTCGCCGTCCATCTCGGACCGCTTCAGCCGCGCCGAGAAAGACCCGGCCGGCTCGGCCGCCCCGTCTGCGCCCTGGCTCTTGGTCCGCTCAAACAGCCCGGTGTCTGTCTCATCACGCGATACGTCCTTGCCCTCGGCCAGCAGCTCAACCGGCCGCACGTACAGTGTCTCGCCCTTGCGGCCTAGCTTGGGGTGGCCCACCAGCGGGTCAACGTACTCGGGCGGCAGCGCGCCCGACACTTCGCTCGGCGGCGGTGGCAGCAGCTCGAGCGGCTGCACAAACAGGCGCAGAGTTGGCGCAATGGCATATGACGAGTCCGAGTTCTGCGTCACAATCATGACGCTTCCCCGCCAAAACTCCCGTTCAGACGTGCCGTTGCCGCCGTTGCCGCCGTTGCGCTGCATCCGGCCCGGCGACCGCTCCTTGCGGATGCCACAGTATCGCAGCAGCGGGCCACACACCAAGTGCAAGGGCGGTTTGAAGCGCGTCGGGCCATTAGCCTCGTCGTACTCGCCATCAAAAGCCTCTGCTTTGCGCACCCGCGACGTGCTGCCCCGGCGCTTCGCACCCGGCTCCCACCAGGCCTGGTCGGGCTCTTCGCTTGCCGGCTCGACAGCTGCAAAGTCCAGGTTCGTGGCCTGCAGCGTGCCGACTGTGGCCTTGCGCCACTCATCTAGGAACACAGGGCGGTCGTACGTGCCCTGGCCCGGCTTCATCTCTGCCTTGGAGTGGTACAGCATGTTGGAGATGTGATGGTGGTGCGGGCTGTCGAAGCGGCGTTCCTGGGCGCGCTCGACGTCGTCTGTAAAGCGTGCCGTTTTCTTGGGAGCGGCAGAAACAACCGGAGTCCCCGTCGCCAGGTCTCGGCTGCCATCGGTCGTACTATCAAAGCCCATGGCGGACCGGCCAAGGTCGACATCCATATGGCCGCTCATGGACGGCCGTCTCCGGCTTGCAGACGTATTCGGCTGAACAGACTGGATTGGCTGCACGGGTTGTGCGTAAGGTATTTCCCGTGTCTGCTGCGGCTCCGCGTAAAGATGGGCATCCAGCGGCGGCGAGGTATTCGTCTGTTGCGAGGCCTGGAGTCTTCGCTCGGCGGCCTTTCTCTTGGTGGCCCACGGGTCGCCGCCCGGAGGCAGCTTGGTCAGCTTGGCACGCTGGCTACTGGTCCGCTTGGGCACCATCGCGTCGGGTACGACAGTCGATCGCTTCGAGTAGTCGCCCGCCGCAAGGACCCGCTGCTCGCTCTGCTGCTCGGCACGCTCGCGGAAGCTGAGGTTGCGCTGGGGAATCCCAGACGCCGCACTGCTTGAGTTTGCAATTTCACGAGTGTCCTGCGTGTCATGCTTCATGACAGGTAGCTCTGGCTCGGGAAGGGACACAGGTTCGGGCTCGTACTGCGTCACCGGGCTCTGGTGGACGGCGATGGGCGAGTAGCTTTCCTCTACCGGGCTGGCCTCTGGCTGCAGCAGTGGCCGTGGCTCGTGGTCGTCGGGAACGGAACGCTCCCGGGCCTGGGCCTGATACTGCTGGACCGCATGCACCAACTGGGCGTGCTGGACCTGCTGGGGCTGCTGGTCATACGGCAGCGGAGCCGGCTGGGGCTGCTGGTATTCCTCCTGGGGAATGGGCATAGGCTCCGGCTCCCGGGGCAGGGGTTCCGGGGACATGGGCTCCGGCCGTCCTGGCCGCGACTGCGGCGGTGCATCTCTGGTCCGCTGGCGCACAGGCCGGCCGGCTCCCTGGCTCTCGCGTTGGCGGGCAATCTTCTCGGCGGCTACAACCCTAGCGCGCTTCTCTTCCTTGGTGATGCTGTCGAGCGTCAGCTCAAGCTTCTGCAGCGGGGACCGGACCTGTTCCAACTTTTTGCGGCGATTAGACGGGCCGCCGCGCGTGGAGGAACGGCGCACATAGTCTCCGGACACAGAAGGTGGGCCAGAACCCGATAGTCGCGCGTCGCCAATCTTGCGGCTCACGGCCGTGGTGTAGTATTGCTCAGGGTTGTCGAGGTCCATCGAGTCCGTGGCGGGCGACAGCTCCCGATTCCTAGGGCTAGACGGGGTATTGGAGATTATGGGGGGGAAGCCGTAGTATAGCACGTTTGAGGGAGAGCGGTAGCCAGCTGGCGGTGCTCGCACATCTGGCGCAGCGGGTAGTGACTCGGTGTCGTCGACGTCAACGAGGGGATCTATGTGATACTGGGTGTCGTGTTCGTACTCGGTCGCGTCGGTGTTGTTGTGGCCACGGCTGCTGCGTCGCCTGCCGCACTCGGGGTTGTCCTGAATCTGTCTCTGCTGTCGTTGTTGCTGTTGCTGCTGTTGCTGTTGAGGATAACGATCTGCGCCGTAGGGGTAAGAAGGAGGCCGAGGCGCGAGGCCCTGCGAGGGGAAACTGGAGCTGATGGGCGAGGCAAAGGGGCTGAGGGTCGACTCGGTCGGCGCATCGGTCACTGTCGTCTGTACAGAGGCACGGTTGGCCCGGGGCATTGTCTGCGTGGCGGCATCGAGCGACAAGCGACGTTCGGGCTGCTGGCTGACAGAAGGCCGTCGGCTGACTGCTGTCTTGGGGCTGGGCAGCTCTCCCCAATAGGGCGTGTTGGCCGCCATGTCGCTGTTGGGCTGGGAGGAATGCAGGGTCTCGGGCTGTTTTTTTTTCGGTCTTCGGGTTCCTGACAGGTAAAATAAAATATTTCAATAAAAGTTATTTTTCGGGATTTCTGCAGGCATTCAGCCGAATGATGCAAGAGGGTGTCGCAGATGCAGAGAACAGGCCATAACAGCACGGCGTGCAGGAATACGAGGGAGAGGAGAGGCGGAAAGGCAGAAAAGGCGGAAATACTAAATGCTGCAGAGCTGGCCAAAAAATCGGGAGGTTGACGATGCCAGGGGATGCTTTCTTTTTCGATTATTTTACTATTTTTACGGATTTTACCCCCAGTCTTGCCTTCCGGTTTGCTGCTGCGTCCTGAACCCTGTCGCCGAAGCGGAAGCTACGTCCTTGGGTGGGCCTGCGACGAGGAGGCTGGTGTCAGGTTGCGGTGCATTTGGGCGCGGCTTATTGGGCTGGAAGATGCGCGTAAGGACTCCGTTATAGTGTTTAGCTGTGTCTAGAGGCGGCGAATCTTACGATCTCAGACGCGAACAGAATACGAGCAAGACAAGCCATGCAAGCTCTTCGGAAATGAAGCTGTCCGGGACCAGCCGTTGTCTCGCAGCTAGCTGGAAGGCTGGGCGAAGCTACGAGGACACTGTAGTGGACACTGTAAGATTCTTGTACCTGCGCGCCGTCGACCTGCTGGCCAGCCACGTCCTGTTTGCAGGCTCGCATTGGGCTTTCAGCCTTTAGCAGGGGTGCGAGACTTTGTGCACTCTGGAGGCAACACGAATGTTGTGCGTATGCAACGTAAAAGTAGAAGTGCGAGAACTATACGGTAAACACAAGTCCTTGCTGTTGATTAGTAAGCACTCGCCCGGAGCCCAAGCAACACGGTGAAACTCGTCGGCAACAAGTACGTGGATTCTAGCCGCCGGCGATCGTGAAGCTTGTCCTACTCGAGCTGCAGTCTTCCAAACGGACTCCGTACGGGGCAACGAACTTGTTTGAACCCCGTCGCCGTGCACCGTTCCATTCCATTGCCATTCCCACGTAATCGAGCCGCGGAAAGCACGTGCCGAAACTGAGACCAGCCTAGCCAAAGGCTTCCCACAAAGGCCACTTAGCCAAAACCTCGTCCATCGACAACGCGCTCCGCATTGCGCCATTCGATTTCCTTCTTCAGCATCCCTCCTTGGGCACACTATCTTCTATCTTACTAATTGGGGGCGTCTTATACCATCCAGGCCTTGCCAGCTCCTGCCGTTGTTTCCTCTTCTGCATCTCCTCTTCTTCGCCAGCAGTTTTAGACGGAGCGAATTCGCCTCCGGAAAAAGAACAAAGAGCGCCACGGCAAAACCCATCACCGCCGCTCCCCTGCCCTCCCGCATCCGTCGATCTTGACAGCTGTCTGGAGCTCCTCGATGGGATTGATACGGCTGGCCTGAACTCGAATCCGTGTCCCGTCTTGTGCCTTCGTTCTGTCTCTCTCTTTCGGCTTCTTTGGCTTCGCCGGCTTCGCCACCAATGAAGCCGTCCTCCCTCCTCGGCCTCGCCGGCCTCGTTGCCGCTGCGACCGCATCTTCCTCCGCGTCCGCCCACGCGTCCGTCCGTCGCGACTACCAGAACAATGACTACTACGTCCTCGAACTCGACATCGACACAGCGCCCGACCAGGTAGCTTTGCAGCTCGGACTCGTGCACGAAGGCCAGCTGGGCGAGCTGGCCGGCCACCACATATTCTCGGGCAGCAAGACATACGACGATCTCGTCAAACGCGAGCTGCAGCAGCGGAAACGGCGGAAGCGCGCAGTCGGTGGCATGCTGGCCGGCCGCAGCCCGCTGGACGGCGTGCGTTTTGCGCAGAAGCAGGAGCAGCGGCAACGGCTAGAGAAGCGGGTGATTCCGCCGGCGCCGGCATGGGCGGCCGAGACGCGCGACAAGGGTGAGCCGGCCGACGCGGCCGCGGTGCAGCGGCAGGCGCTGGTCGCCTCGACGCTGTCAATCAAAGACCCTATTTTTCACGATCAGTGGCACCTGTTCAACACGGTGCAGGTCGGCCATGACGTCAACGTGACCGACGTGTGGCTACAGGGCGTGACGGGCCACAACACGACCGTGTCCATTGTCGACGACGGCCTGGATATGTACAGCGACGACCTCAAGGCCAACTACTACGCCGAGGGCTCCTACGACTTCAACGAGCAGACGGCCGAGCCGCGGCCGCGCCTGTCGGACGACCGCCACGGCACGCGGTGCGCCGGCGAGGTGTCAGCCGTGCGCAACGACGTGTGTGGCGTCGGCGTGGCCTACGACTCGCGCATCTCGGGCATCCGCATCCTGTCCAAGGCGATCAGCGACGCGGACGAGGCGGCCGCCCTCAACTACGACTTCCAGCACAACCAGATCTACTCGTGCTCCTGGGGCCCGCCCGACGACGGCCGCAGCATGGACGCGCCCGGCGTGCTGATCCGCCGCGCCATGCTCAACGCCGTGCAGCAGGGCCGCGGCGGCCTCGGCTCCATCTACGTGTTTGCTAGCGGCAACGGCGCCGCCGCCGAAGACAACTGCAACTTTGACGGTTACACCAACAGCATCTACAGCATCACCGTCGGCGCCATTGACCGCAAGGGCGAGCATCCCTACTACTCGGAAAAGTGCTCTGCCAGCCTGGTCGTCACCTACTCAAGCGGCGGCGGCGACGCCATCCACACCACCGACGTTGGCACCAACGCCTGCTACAGCGGACACGGCGGCACGTCAGCAGCGGCGCCGCTCGCGGCCGGCATTTTTGCCCTAGCTCTGCAGGTGCGGCCGGATCTGACGTGGCGCGACATGCAGTACCTCGTGCTCATGACGGCCGTGCCCGTCCAGCTCGACGGCGGCGACTGGCAAGACACGTTCATCGGGCGCAAGTACAGCCACACGTTCGCCTACGGCAAGGTCGACTCGTACGCGCTCGTGGAGGCGGCCAAGACGTGGACCAACGTCAAGCCGCAGGCCTGGTACTACTCGCCCTGGATCCACGTGAAGCAGGCCATTCCCGAAGGCGACGTCGGCCTGGCCGTCACCGTCGACATTACCCAGGACATGCTGACTGCTGCCAACTTTGCCCGCATCGAGCACGTCACCGTCACGATGAACATTGACCACAGCCGCCGCGGCGACCTCAGTGTCGACCTGATTAGCCCCAACAATATTGTCAGCCACCTGTCCGTGCCACGCAAGCCCGACAACAACGGCGACGGCTACGTTGACTGGACGTTTATGAGTGTGGTGCACTGGTGAGTGATGTTCAATTCCCCGTCTTGTTTGTCTGGTACTGACTGCCAGGGGTGAAACCGGCGTCGGCAAATGGACCGTCATTGTCAAAGACACCATTGTCAACGGCAAGAACGGCACCTTTACCGACTTCCACCTCAAGCTGTGGGGTGAGAGCATCGACGCGTCCAAAGCCACCCTGCTGCCCATGCCCACCGAGGAGGAGGATGACGACCACGACATTACGGCCACGACGACCCTGCCCGCCTCCACCACGACGCTGCTTGCTACCAACACACCCGCCGACGAGGGCCCGGCAACGACGTCGCCCGTGGACACCAGCGGCCATCCCGACCGGCCGACGAAGCCGACGGCCTCTGAGCCCGCCTCGGCTTCGGACAGCACACCCACGTCGACGTCGGACAGCGAAAGCGCCGGCTCCGACACGGAGCATACGTCGGAGCCGTCTGCCACCAACAACACGGTCTCGTGGCTGCCCGCCTTCATGGCCAACATGTCGACCAAGAAGCAGATTTGGATCTACGGTGCCCTCGGCCTGATTGTCGCTTTTTGCATCGGCCTCGGCGTCTACCTCTACATTGCCCGCCGCCGGCGTCTGCGCAACAGCCCGCGGGACAATTATGAGTTTGAGCTGCTCGACGAGGAGGAAGCCGAGGCACTCAACGGCGGCCACGACGACAGCATGGGTGGCGGCTTGGCTGCCGCCGGTGGCCGGCTGCATGAGAAGCTTGCGGGCGGTCGTGGCCGCAAGGGCCGCAAGGCGACGCGCGGTGGCGAGCTCTACGACGCGTTTGCCGACGGGTCTGACGATGAGGACGGCGAGGGCAGCCACTCGGATGTCCACTCGGATGTCCACTCGGACGTGCACTCGGACGACGATGACGCTGCCTATGCGCGGCGCCAGGCCGCCTATTACGACGGCTCCAACGAGAAGCTGGCCAAGGCGCTGCCGCCCCTGCCGACACAAGAGCGGGCGCTGGGCGACGAGCCGCACCACGTGATTGGCGACGACTCGGACTCGGGCTCAGACGACGGACACGCCGAGCACGACCAGGCGCGGCTGCTATAGGCGGCACGGTGGCCCGAGGATGTGGCACCTCGAAACCTGTATAGAAGCAATTGGGATTCATCGGGTCAAGGCATTGGCATGTTTATGTTTTTGTGGCTTCTTTTTGGTTGTGTCGTTGTTGGGCATCCTGCATAGGAATTTCTTGGACACGCGGCGTTTTTGTTGTGCTGATGTCTGTTGGACTTTGGCAGTGTAGCTGTATGGATAGACGTGTTCCGTGGAGAAAGAAGAACAAGAGAATTTGCAAATGGCAAATGGCAAATGGCAATCGCACTACAGATGGACGATAACGAAGGAGAAAAAAAAGAGCCCTCACACAGCCAGGACGCCCTCTCGTTCCATCTCCTGCACGTACTGCGACCACACGCGGTCCACGCCGTCATAGTAGGCAATGTGTGCGTCCGCCAGGCCGCCCAGCTGCCGTTTGAACTCGATGCGCTTGATGCGCTCAAAGTCGGCCACCTCCTTGACGACCTCGTCGTCAAAGAGCTCGCTTGTCTTCTTGGCGCGCTCCACCTCCGTCGTCAGCTCGTCCACACGCAGCTCCAGCTTGCGCTGCCGCTCGCGCCGGCTCTGCTCGTGGTCGACGCCGCGCACGTCCTCGAGCTTGCTGCGCAAAAAGCCGCTCGCGCCCGCCAGCGCGCCGCCGCCCGAGTTGACCACGTACGACGCGGACGCGCCGCTGCCGCCGCCCGACGTGCCGCCCAGCCCGTCCTCGTCCGTGCCAGCCGCACCGCCCTCCCCGGTGCTGCCGCGGCCCGCGCTCGCGCCGTACGTGCTGCCGCCACCGCCGCCGCCGCCGTAGTACCCCGACGTCATGGCCAGGTGGTCGCGGTCGGCCGTGCTCTTGTTGAGGTACTCGGTCAGCTGTTCGTAGTCGAGCTGCTTTTGTTCGCGCGCCTTGAGCAGGTTCTTGAGCGAGCCGCTGTAGGCCACCATGTCGCGCAGGCTGCTGAGGTAGTCCTGGTCGGTCAGCTCGCGCAGGTGCCGCAGGCCGGCACCCGTGTCCTCGACCGTGGCCGCAAACGCGCGCACGGCGCCCTCAACGCCCGGCTCGAGCACGAGCAGCCGCTGGAACTGCTCGGCCAGGTCGCGGAGGTCCGCTTCGATATCGACCTCGCGTCGGACCACGCGCGCCACGACCTTTTCGACGTGGCCGAGGTCCTCGTCGAGCCGATCACTCTTTTCGCGCACGTCGACAAAACGCCGATCCAGCCGGTGCACCTTGGTAAACACGTTGATGAAGCTGTCGGCAAACGCATCAAACATGCTGCTGCCGCCTGCCGCACCCGCACCGCCGCCGCCGCCGCCGCTGCCATAGCTCCCATAGTTGCCGCCGCCACCACCGCCACCACCACCGCCACCGCCGCCGCCCATGCCCACGGTCACGCCGTAGCTGTCGCCCGACGAGCGCACCGAGTGGCTGCGCATGGTAGCGTTCCACTCGCCCGACTCGAGAAAGTTGTGCAGTAGGGCGGAGCGGCGCAGGACCGGGTGCAGCGACAGGCGCATGAGGAAGCGCTGCAGTGAGTGGGCGCGGCGCTGGGTAAAGTCGGGGCCGAAACGGTCGCCGGTCACGCGCACCATGCGCTGCTTGTCAGGGATGGGCGGTACGGCGCAGGCGGGGTAGTCCTTGGACAGCGAGTTGTAGAGGTACAGAAAGTCGGTAAAGCGGCGGCGGACCGACACGGTCGGCTTCTGAAACGACGTGAACGTGGACTGTCTGTCAGCACCAAGGTGCGGAGGAGGCCCGTCCACCTCGACAGCCAGTCAGCGCCTTCACTCACATTCGTCGTGATCAGATACGACGTGAACGGGTTGCTGCCACCCTCGTTCTCCGTCAGCGGCGACGACACGGTGCACTGCAGGGCCTCCGGCCCCAAGACGTCCGGATCCATGCCGCCGGCATAGCTTGCCGACGCTGGCTGCTGCTGCGCTGGTGGCGACTGTTGCGACGGCGACTGCGGCAGCGGCTGTCCGTAGTCGCCGCCCATCATGGCATTAGTCGCACGGCCCATGGTCGGAGGCTGTGCCTCGCTGGCCCAGGACACGTTGGAGAATTTGCCCTGGTCGGTGGCCATCGTCTGAGAGGAAGAGCTGCTCAGAGCTGAGCAGACAGCTAGTCGTCTCTGCAGAGCTGTTGAAAATGGCCCTGTGTGCACGTCGTCTCGGGACTGTCGACAGCGGTCTTTTCTCGCAACGGTTGCGCTGGTCGTTGCTGGTCGTTGTTGGTCGCCGTCGTCGTTGGGGCGATTTGCGATGCGGACTCGTGGCAGCAGGCGCAAACGACGGCTCGGCCGGAGGCTGCTGATTGGAGGGCTGACGTATGCGGCGGGGAGCAGTTTCTTGGCTGGTGGCCGGGTGACAGCGTACTCGGTTAGTCAGCACCAATCGGCGGGTGATTCTGACACATCTACGATCGAACAGCCTCGTCTTCTCGAGAAAAGAGCATCGATTAAAGTGGAAATCTATAGCGTCCGGTATCTGGTGCCCATGAGCTAGATTTGATTTTCTCAGACTCCTTGTCCGCAATCCCTGCCGTCTGTGTTGGTCGTTTTGTACAGATGTGTATCCAGTGTCCTTTACTTCCTCCCGTTCAAAATGCAAATGAGGACAAAGGAAATGTAAGGAAAAATGAAATGTCTGCGCAGGAGCATGTTGAGCTGTGCTGGGCTTCGCGTACAGTATTGAGCTGATGAGCGGATGGGCTGTTGTTGAGCAGTATTTTGTCGCTTTCTTGTTTTACCCGTTTTTTGGAGTATTTAATCGGTTTTTTTTGCTTTCTTCGTTGATTGTATGCAGATCATATGTCGTGAGCACATCACTTGGTCTCCTCGACCTTGGGGACGGCCGCAGAGGCCTTGGCCGCCTCGGTCGTGGCCGGGGCAACGTCCGCCTTGGCCGCCTCAACAGTCGGGGCCGGCGCCACTGCCTCAACTTCCGCCACAATGGACGCCGTCGCTGCGGCGGCAGCTTCGACAGCGGCAGCAGCCGCAGCTGCCCGCATCTGGCGCTCTTGCTCCTCCTTCTCGTCAATGTTGTCCACATCGCGCGGCGTGGCCAGGCCCTTGCGCTGGTTGACCTGGTTCTGCTCCGCCTCGTCCTCAATCATGTCCTCCTGCTCCTTGATGACCTCGAGACGCTGCTTGTTGGTGGCGGCACCCTCGGCCGTGTGGACCTCGAGCTCAATCTCGTGGAAGAGCTCCTCGGGGATGGACGAGAGCACGCCCGTCAGGGCCTCGATCTGCGTCTCCACGGCGCCCACATCGCCCGACGTCTTGGCCGTCTCGCCGTACATGTAAGCATTGCTCAGCACGAGCAGTGTCGAGGGCACGCCCTCGGTGAGACGCAGGTCCAGCCACGTCTGCAGATCCTCCCGCAGACGGGCGGGCGAGACGCCGTACGACTTGATGCCGCGGGCGGCGCAGGCGGCTTGCAGCTCCGCGACGGTCAGGCTGTCAACGCCCTCGTAGCTAATGGCACGGTCGTCGCGCTTGATCTGGCGCATGCGGTGGCGTACCTGGTAGCGCAGCATCATGTCGGTGCCAAAGGTGTTGAGGTTCATGTAGCGGCACATGGAGACGAGCTGGGGCCGCGACAGATTGTCCAGCGTCAAGTCATCCTTGAAGATCTTGCAGACCTTGATGACGTCCTCGGCCGTCGGCTTCTCGCCGGTGGCGCGCACCTTGCGGAAAAAGTTGGTGAACTCGGCGCGGTGTGTTGTGCCAGCCTGGATTGGCAGACCCGTCTCCTTGATGGTCTGGCGCAAAAAGGTGCTGACCTCCTTACGGGTGGCGCGTAGGAACGAAGCCTTCTTCTCGCGCGACTTCTGGCCCTCGTACGTGCTGGGCAGCATGTTGGGGAACAGCTTGAGCGCGACCGGCAGCAGCAGCTCGGCAAAGGGCACCACGACAAAGACGGAGAACGGAACCAGCCGGCCCAAGTCCTGCACCGTGCGCTCCAGCTGGCGGTTCTCGCGCCGCGTCAGCTCGTACCCAGCCGTCATCTTGAGCACCAAGCGCGTGCTGATCTTGACCTCGGTCGCCAGCAGCTTTGTGCCGTCCCAGTAGTGCTGCGCCTCCTTCTTGATGCGCTGGCCCAGCGTCAGCTTCGGCTCCACCTTGTCGACCTCCTTGGTCTCCAGCAAGGCCGCTGACTTGCCCTCAGCGGCGATGGAGGCGGCGGAGGCGCCAGCGGTATGATCGGCGGCAGCGGCGGAGGCGGCGACAGGAGCCTGTTTCGCCGCGGCGGCGGCAGCGGTAGTGCTGGTGGTATCCGTAGCCTTGGGCTTGGCGGCCGAGGCCTTGATGGAGGCGCTGGTCCCCTTGGGCAGAGGGATCTTAGCCTTCTCCGCGTCGAAGCCGGGCGGCGGGCCGGTCGGCGGACCGCCGACGGAAGAGTGCGTCTCGGTGGAAAAGTTGCGCGCCGGGGAAAAAAAGATAAAAGAGACTTGGTCGTGCAGCATCAGGTTCTGCGAGTTCCGCATCAACAGGGTAGTCGAGGAGCGCATGGCGGCGCGGGGGATGGTTCGGCCTGGTTGTGCAGGGATCAGTCAGTTTGGGGTTTGCGACAAGCAGCCAGGGAGTGCAGGAAGCGCAGGGAAGCGCAGGAACAGCAGGAAGGCGACACATACCTCTGCCGAGAAGGCCGCTGTTGGCAGCCGTGGCGCGGCGGACCGCAGTAAGAGAGGCGCTCATGGTGGAAAAAGACGGTGCAAGGGAGAGAGGTATATAATACAAAACAGGCAGAACGACCGCAAAGAGAGGGCGAGAATCAGCAGGATACAGCGCAAGCAAGTCCGTCGCAAAGCTAGACGAAACAGACAAGACGGCCAAGGAAGGAAGAGCCTCTCGTATTCGTCAGGTTTGTCGAAAACGGGATGAATGCGAGGGAATGGCGAGCGGGCTTAATGGGGGGAGAGGAGAAGAAAACGTTGAAAGTCCAGATCGTTCCCGTTCGGTAATGAGCCAATGGAGCCGTGGCCATCTGGCGCTGAGTAGGGATTTGCTACCGACAAGTCACGTGTGGAATCTCGTGACGCGGCCATAGGGGCCGGTGTTAAGTGGTACTTGTAACTATGTGCACCTATACGGAGGTAGATCACTAGCGCGGGGATGACACGTCTCTGACTCGGCCCATTCCATTCGCCGCTTTCAGATCCCAACAAAACGCCAGGGCTTCGGAAAAGCATGCCCCAGGCAATCAGGCACCAAGGCACCACTAGGCAGCAGCCGAGCAGCCACCTGTCCCCGCTTCTCCCAACGCGGCTCCGGAACAAGACGCCCTCTTGTTATTCGTCATCCCCGTCGTCCTGTCCTATTCGGGCATTTTTCGGGGTTTCGTAAGCCGGGGCACAATCCGGCATGAGCGGACAGTGCGGGCATGTGAAAGGCACCCACCGGCCACATCCTGCTTGACATATATCTGGCCGCAAATCGCCCGCAACCTATCCGCGGTCTGTCTGTGTCTGCCATCGACCCGCGGCACCACACGAAGCACTCAACTCTGTACTGTTCCTTCCCCACACTTTATTAAACTACTCGTAGCTACCCCATTTCTCCGGCCCGCCTCAACGGATCGTTCGATTTGGCCAATTTCCCCTCTTTTGCGCCGGCGTGGATGTTTTGTGCCTTGTATTTGCTTTCTGGAAAGATTGTCTGCTTGCTTTCTTGATTCCCGGATTCCCTGCCCATCATCGCCGTCGCTGTCGCCCTTGTCGTCGTACCCGTCCCCACGTTTACTGCTTCGCTTGTTCTTCCGCTTCGGACTGCATTGACCCGACGCCACTCCAATGCGCCTCAAGAAAGCCGCGCGCGTGATCCTCGTCGGTGCGCCTGGCGTCGGCAAAGGCACCCAGTCGGAGCGGCTGCTGCGCCGGTTTCCCCAGCTGGCCCATCTGAGCTCTGGTGACCTGTTGCGGCACAATGTCAAGATCCGGACGCCACTGGGTGAGTTTGTCTCGATTTGTTCTGTCTTTGCCGCTCTACGGAAAATCTTTCGTAGCTCCGTCATCTTCCGTCATTCCCCGCTAACTGCCTAGGCATCAAGGTCGAAAACACCATCAAGGCCGGCGGCCTTGTCCCCGACGAGCTCATCCTGCGGCTGATCCGGAACGAGCTGTCGACCCGCGGCTGGCTGGCTCCGGGCGGTCCGGGCGACATATTGACACTGGCTTCGGCCGGTGCGGGTGCCGTAGACGGGAACATGGCCGCCACCGGGGAAGACGCTGGGGTGGCCGCGTTCCTCTCCCGGCACAAGGCGCACGTCGACAGCGCATCGCCGCTGGTGCTGTCAGACGCGCCGACGGCCTCGTTCTTGCTAGACGGCTTCCCTCGCACGGCGCCGCAGGCCGCGCAGCTCGACGCCTTTGTGCCTGTCAACCTAGTAGTGTCGCTGCAGACACCGTTCGAGGTGATTCTGAAGCGCATCTCAGGCCGGTGGGTGCACGAGCCGTCGGGGCGAGTGTACAACGAATCGTTTAATGCGCCGCGCGTCGCGGGCCGCGACGACGTGACCGGCGAGCCGCTTGTGCGCCGGGCCGACGACAGCGAGTCCGTGTACCGGGCGCGGTACGACAAGTTTGTCGAGACGAGCACGCCGCTGCTGACGCACTATGCCAAGCGTGGCGTGCTGTTTGAGGCGGAGGGTCTGAGCAGCGACGAGATCACGCCCAAGCTGATTGCCGAGTTTGAGCGGCGGTTCGTCGAGTGAGAAGCAGGGGGGAAGCAGCTTTACAAACGATGACGGATTCTGATGAGCGAAAAGTATGGCGTTTGGGGCGGCTCGGCGGACTTGCATTCTCTCGTGTCATGGATCTTCTGCATGTGACCGGACAGGGCCGTGGACTGCGAGCTCTGGCAGCCTGATGATTTCTTTTATGTTGAAACGCTCGTTGGGCATGAGTGTATTTTGTATTTTACTTTTCGGTATTTGGAAGCCTAGAATCATTTGGAAGCAATTTATGGTGTGAACTAAAACAAAGGAATGAAATTAGAAAGGGGGAAACAGAGTCTCTTCAGTTAATCACGGAATTATTGCAGAATTATTGCAGAATTATTGCTTACAAAATAATTACCGATATGAAAGACGCAATATTCGCAATCACCAAATCCATCGTCTTATCTCCATTGATATGCCATCCGACATCTAACATCCATCACCCAACATGTCTGCTCTTGCCGACCCGGCCGAGTACACAACAGTCGAGCTGCTGACTCTTGGCGGCCCCGAGCATCGCCGTGTCTTGCGGGCGCCGACACGGACAGCGACGGCCGACGAGATCCCCGTCATCGACCTCGAGGCGATGTGGTTCTACGACGATGACCAGGACCGTGATAGCGCTGCTGCCACCGCCGCCAAATCCCGTGTGGCGTCTGCGATCCGCGCCGCCGCGTCAAGCGCCGGCTTCTTTTACGTCGCCAACCACGGCATCCCCGAGAGCGTCGTCGAGCAGGCGGCCACACACGCCCGGCGCTTCTTTGCACAGCCGCTCGACGACAAGATGCGCGTCTATTACAAACAGCGGCTACTAGGAAATGGCTATGCACCAGTGTACAGCGGGCAGATCAACCGGTCCGAGACAAAGGGTTAGGGGCTCTCTTTTCCATTCTTTTTCTTTCTGACCCCCAGACGCAAAGGAAGCTTTCCAATTTCGCTACCAGGCAAAGAATGATCCTCTGCACACCTCTGCTACCGACTTCCCGGAAGCCCTTTCCCAGGGAGATGACTGGATCTGGGCCCAGACGGCTCACCTGCCCGGCTTCGAAGCAGCTACTCTCGACTGGTGGCGTCACTGTCTACGGCTGGCGCGCGGGCTCGTTCGGCTGTTTGCGCTGGCACTGGCGCTTCCGGAAGACTACTTTGACGCCGTGACGACACACCCAGGCTCGGACGGGCTGTACATTTGCTATCCGGGGGGCCACAGCAAGGCAACCGCGGCGGAGATGGACGTCGGCATTGGCTCGCACACGGACATGCAATGCTTCACCTTGCTGTGGCAGGACGCCAGCGGGGGACTTGAAGTGCTTCTCCGCAAAGGTTCTGTGGGCGCCGACCTGTACGAATGGGTTGCTGCAGCGCCGCGTCCCGGCACGCTCGTCGTCAACATTGCGGATTTCCTGCAGCGGCTGTCCAACGACCGGTTCCGCTCCACGGTGCACCGGGTGTACAACCGCCAAGCGGCGGCGCGCTACTCGATGCCCTTTTTCTTTGGCTTCAACTACGACGCCGAATGTGCCGTGGTGCCGACGTGCGTTGACGAGGCCCATCCGGCGCGGTATGCCCCGATCTCGTGTGGCCGGTGGCGAGACGAGCGGATGGCGTTGGCGGGTGTGCGATCACGAGAGAAGGAGGCCAAGTGATAAGAGATCGTTTTCCTTGGACAACTGCGCAACTCTTGACGGACTCCAACTCTAAGACTTGAACTCTAGACAGTTTTTTGGCAATGTTCTCGTCACCTCTTAGTTCTTGGCAGCTGACCCATGGGCGCATGATCACACAACGCGCAAGCCACAGGACTCACGAGAACAAAAACGAGGGGGTACAAACAAGGACTGTGAGACTGAGGGCGATTTCGTATGGTAGACACGAAGAATGATCATTGAGACGTCGAATATTGGGCGCGTCTCCGCTTCCCCGCCCCTGCTTGGACGGGTGACCACTGTAGCGGGCAGGTGCATTAGTGGATGCCCTCGCCGGGCACATGGGCCCAATGCGCCCTGACTCGCCAAGGCTGAGAGGGGCTCATTCTTCTTTGGTCTGCCTCCGTCTTCCGTCGTTCTTGCAGTGACATTCTTCCTTCTTTCTGACCTGATCGCGCTCCTCGTCTTGCCTTTTCGCTCACCGTCTCTTCTTATCCCTCAACCGTACGGTCGGCCATGGTCCTTTTTGCCCTCGTTCCTGTTCCATTTTTTTCTTTTTGGTCCATCTGGTCTCTTGTGCCTTTTTGTCCATTTCCTTCTGGCCCGTCTTTATCCGGCCCGGCTTAGTCCTGCTCCAGTCGCCAAATTCGACCTCGATTTCATCATTCCATCCTCTTCCCTCCGCCGCCCCTCTTACGCGTGCGCTGTCGGTCCGCTGAATCGCACACGGTCTGTTGAACAGCCACAGTGTCCCCGCCCGTCTGCCAGTCGCCCAGTCACTGTCACTCACTGCCAGTAGCCGCTGCTATCGCATCCTTGGTCAATAGCGTTTCAGAATTCTCGATCCTCGCCCTCTGGACAAAATGCTGCCCTGAGCCCGCATGTGCCCGGGAACTCCTGACGGTGCCGTTTCGCTCTCTGTATCGCACTCCCGCTTGCCGCCTTTCCCCTCCGCCCTCTCCGCCCGCTCCGCCCGCTCCGTCATCATGGTCCACGGGTCGATCAGGATCGCCTGTGCCGGCTTCGCGGCCTCGGCGCTGCTCATTACGGCTGCCGCCAGCCTTGTTAGCGCGCCGCTCCTGCGCACCACAACCACAGCGCCCGAGCCTGCTCCTGCTTTTGATGTGCTGGACGAGTTTGTTGATGCGCTGCGTGTGCTTCAGGACGACTACTTTGAGCTGTGGATCGGCACCTGGCCCCAGGCCATCGACTGGACGGCCGCGGTAACTGGCACGTACGTCGCCGGTGCTCTCAGCTCGCTTTCTGGCGCCCTGCCCGCCCACGACGAAGATTTCAAGGCCAAGGAGAACCTTATTACAACCTACTTTTCGCAGCTGCTCAGCTACTACTTTGGCCAGGATGCCTTTGGCATCCGCAACGAGGCGTACGACGACATGCAGTGGGTTGTGCTCGGCTGGCTCGAGGCTATTGAGTTCATCAACTACCACACACTGGTCAACTACCGCCGGCCCGCCACGGCCGGCACCACGGCCGGCACAGCCTCCGACATGAGCGAATACCTGCGCAACCAAACTTGGTACGGCAACCTGTGGACGCCCGCCTTTGCCCACCGCGCCCGCATCTTCTGGGACCTCGCCGAGCACGGCTGGAACACGACGCTCTGCGGCGGCGGCATGGTCTGGAACCCCCGCCTCGAACCCTACAAGAACGCCATTACGAACCAGCTCTTTGTGGCCTCGTCTGCCTCCATGTACCTCTACTTTCCGGGCGACCCCAACCCCTCTCCCTTTTCGAGTCTTGACTCGCGTGCCGACGCCAAGGGTGCTGCTCCGGGCGACTCGGAGAAGCCGCACGAGCTGAAGCACCTGCGCGCCGCCCTTCGCGCCTACCGCTGGCTTTTGGGTTCCGGCATGACCAACAGCCAGGGTCTTTACGTCGACGGCTTCCACATTAACGGTTGGAAGAACGCGACGAACCCCAACACCAAGTGTAACGCGCGCAACGACATGGTTTACACCTACAACCAGGGCGTGCTGTTGACCGGCCAGATCGGCCTCTGGAAGGCCACTGGCGACACGCGCTTTCTTGACGATGGCCACGCTCTGATCCGTGCCGTCGTCCGCGCCACCGGTTACGACCTCGAAAACGACCGGCCCATGGACGACCTGTCGACGCTCCGGCCAGGCCGCTTGCCGCCATGGCGCGGCCTCGGCCGCGCCGGCGTCATGGAGGACCAGTGCGACATCGCAGGCGAGTGCTCGCAGGACAGCCAGACGTTCAAGGGCATCTACTTCCACCACTTGGCGGCCTTTTGTGCGCCTCTCGACATTGTCGCAACACGCGGCAGCTTGTCCGCTGCCACGCAGCAGGCGCTTGACACCCACCTCACGGCATGCGGCGCTTACATTGGCTGGATCCGGCACAATGCACTCGCCGCCCTGGCCACGAAGGACGCTACCGGCAAGTTTGGCATGTGGTGGACGGCTGGCCTGCTGAACCTGTCGGCCGGCTCGCTGCCTGCTGTGCAAGTGGGCATGCCGCCGTTGGATGACAGCCGCGTGGACTATCGCACCCACGGCGTGCCTCTTGACGACACATGGACGTCTGAGCCTGCCGCCCATGTCGGCCCAGCGCCCGATGCCTATCGGGGCCAGGCGCCGCTGACGGGCCGAGCAAGAGCCAAACGAGGAGCAAGTGGAGCAGGAGGAGGGCAGTACGGCCCAGGCACACATCGCAGCAAGCAGCAAATGGGAACAGGAGACGCGTCCGACCCAAATACCCGGGGCCGCGGCCGGACCGTCGAGACGCAGGGCGGCGGCCTTGCGGTGCTGCGGGCGCTGTGGGAGATCACTAACCGGACTAATCGGACGAGCCAAACGAATAGATAGAATGAGGCATCCAGCACAACATGTCTTTCCCTATGTATGTCTAGTCTGCATCGTTATGATAGCGTTGGTTATAGGTAGTCATCAATGCACGTGACCCAAACAGGAGACCCATATTTTCTTGCCCTCCCACAATTTTGAAATTTCCGACCATTTTTCCACCGGCCCCAAGAGTGCTCCACCTAACCAGCACACGAAAAAAAATTAACCCTGGGGCGAGCCAAAAGCCCGATTTTCTTTTACCTCTTGCTTCTTCCCATCTCGACTCGTCCAGCTACGCCCATCGACGCCCATTTTCTCGCCTTTTTCGCACCACCAGCAATCCAGTCAAGATGGCGACCGAGCTGACCGTCCAGAGCGAGCGTGCTTTCCAGAAGCAGCCGCACATCTTCCTCAACTCCAAGACCAAGGTCAAGTCGTCGCGGCCGGGCAAGAACGGACGGAGATGGGTACGAATGACCTGAGCGAACGAGCGAGGCGGATTGTCGCAGGGGAACTTTTTTTTCGCTAACCTCGCAATACAGTACAAGAACGTCGGTCTGGGTTTCCGGACGCCCAAGGCTGCCATTGAGGGCAGCTACATTGGTACGTTGGATTGCGCGGGGGGGAGGGGAGCAGAAGAAGCAGAGGGGATGGGGCGACGTGCGGCTGGCTGGCGACACGATGGCGACGAGATGGCGACACGGTAGCGACACGACGGCACCGAAGACGACCATTCGAGACGGAGACGCGACGGGCGATGTGCGACGACGCTGCGAACCACATCATTTCGAGATTGACACGGATGGAGACCGACTCGATACGAATGGACTGTCTTGTCAGCGCCAGCCAGCCAGTCCGCCAGTCTGCCGCGTGCCGTTGCCGCTGCCATTGCTTTGCATTTGAGTCCTGGACACCACTAACGTGTTACAGACAAGAAGTGCCCCTTCACCGGCCTTGTCTCGATCCGCGGCCGTATCCTGACCGGCACCGTCGTGTCCACTAAGATGCACCGCACGCTCATCATCCGGCGAGAGTACCTCCACTACATTCCCAAGTACTCGCGTTACGAGAAGCGGCACACGAACCTGGCGGCCCACTGCTCGCCCGCCTTCCGTGTCGAGGAGGGTGACCAGGTCACGGTCGGCCAGTGCCGCCCCCTGAGCAAGACGGTCCGCTTCAACGTCCTGCGCGTGCTGCCCCGGACGGGCAAGGGCGTCAAGAAGTTTAGCAAGTTTTAAGCGCAGCGACGGCGGGCCACGGGCCACACGGCCACCGCGGCCTCACTAAAGGGGTGGGAAGGGGGGAAAACGGCATGCTGCGTCGAATGGATCGACTGCTTCTCGCACGACAGCCCTCATACCATTAAAAAAAAGGGAAAATCAGAAAAAGAGTGACGTTTTCGGGGCAACACATCCTGTTGGGGAACCACCTGTTTTTCTCCCATTGTACCGGACCGGTGGGCGCGCACGGGGAACCAATCATGCTGTTATTTACATTCTGCTCTCTGATCTACATCTGGGAGAGAGGGACGGAAAAAAGAAATGATACAAGAGCAGGCCGACGTGACGGTGTAGAGGTGTGTAGAGGTGTGTAGAGCCGCATATTGTGTGGTGTCAGACAAGACATGGAGAGAAGTCACGTGCAGAAAAGCTGCGCCAATCGACCAATCGACCAACCCGAATAAAGCAGAAAAAAATAGGGCAGATGCAGAGCCGACGACGACGACTGCTTCGCTGCTTGACTATTTGGCCTGCCCGACCGCGCAACCGTCTCGTTCCTCCCGACCTCGACACACTTTGAATGGGCTGGTTCGGTGGCCTGTTTGGCGGCGGCGACGGCGGCGGCCGGTCCGCCGATCCGTATGCACAGCTCGACCCGAAGCTACGGCAGTTCCTCGAGCGCGAGTCGCCCGTCAAGTATTCGTCCCCGGTGGCGGAGACGCCCGCCGAAGCACCAGATCACGCAGCAGCACCACCCGAGACTGCGACACCCGCACCCGCACCCCCATCCGCGGCCGCTGCCGTCCCCGCACCGAGCCTCTATCCCGACGGCCGCTATGCCGACCTCTGGAAGACGTACCGTCCGCTGGCCGAGGTCGAGGCCGCGACCAAGTCGGACCATGAACGGCTGATGGACGTGCTCGACGCCTACCAGGACCGCCGCGCACAGATTGGGCGCGCCGCGCTCGAAAACTGCGCGCTCGAGCAGCTGGACTGGAACAATTGCATCCGTTCGGGGCCGTTGCGCAGCCGTGTCACCATGTGCCATGCCGAGATGAAGAAATTCGAGCGATGCTACAGCATGCAGTCGGTGAGTGGAAAGGGTAGAGGAGGCTGGGGGGGAAAGGAGGCATGGCGGCCACCGAGAACAACATCCTGACAACTCACTCCAGCGCCTCTTGAAAGCCCTCGGCTACCTCTCCACGTTTGAACGCCCGCCCGACGAGGACGAACGCATCCAGGTCCACGCCGACGCGCTCTACCACCGCATGCTCGACCAGGAGGCGGCCCTGGCGGCGGCCAAGGCCGAGGGCCGCGAAGCGCCAGCCATTTCCATGGACATTGGCCTGCCAACATCCGCTTCCGTCTCCGCGCCCGTGTCTCCAGCACCATCTGCCACACCCGAACCGCCTGCCGACCTGCCACCCGACATGCGCCAGGGCTGGGTCGACCGGCTCGCCAACGTGTCGGAGACGGAGCGACCGGCCGAGGAGGCGGCCATGCGGGCCGAGCTGCAGGCGCGGCTGGAGCTGACTAGCCGCGTGACGGCGCTGCGGGCAGCCCAGGCAGCCGAGCGGGAACACCGCAAGGCGGAGGGAAAACAGACGCTGTCCGACCGCGTGTCGGGGCTGTTTGGAAAGTGACTAGGGAGAGAGCGGCCCAGACGGGATACAGAATCCAAAAACTCCAATTCAAAAAAACACGACTGTAGGATACAGGGGGGTATAGAGACGCCGGACAGGATAGATTTCCACAAGCCAAAATGACACAAAGACCAAAGCCACGCCGCCCGTGCTCATGCGGTCTGACGGCCCTCCAGCACGGCCGCGGTCCGCTCCAAAAAGTCATTGAACGCGTAGATCTGGCGTAGGGCGCCGGTCGGTCCGCTGCTGCCGCCGCCGCCGCATAGCTGCTCGGCCACACGGCTGACGACCAGCGCCAGGTTGCCGAGCCCGGCCATCTTCTGCTGGGCAGCCGTCAGGGCTGGCGCCGCTCGGCCCTGCTCGACCGCCAAGTCAATGTCGTGCATGGCCGCCGACAGGTCGGCGCGCGCCGTGGCCCGCTGACTCGCTGCCAGATGCCGCGTCCGCAGCGCGTCCATACGCAGCGCCACCTGCTCGCGCTCGGCGCGGATCCGCAAGATTTCCTCGCGCAGTGCCAGCTTCTGCCGGTGGGCGGCGCGCACCCGCCGCTGCAGGGCGTGGGCCGCGTCGAGTGCCGTCGCCTGGGCCAGCAGCCGGACGCGCAGCTCGGCCAGAAAAGCCTCCAGCGCCCGGTGCCGCGTCACGGCGTCACGCCGCTGCTCACGTGCTTCGCTGCTTGCCGCGCGGTCGCCCGCCGTGGCTGCCGCCTTGGCTGCCGCCGTGGCCTCGTCCGCCTGCGCAACCGCCTGCTCTAGCTTCTGCTCGAGAATGTCTTCGCAAACCTGCGCTAGCACATCCATGACGTTGACGCCGCTGCGGCTTGCATAGGCAATGTCGTCGTCGTCATCGTCGTGGCCATCGTTGTCGTTGTCTTCGCCCGTCCCTCTTTTTGGCTTCCGTCCGCGCCGACTGAAGCGCTGCACCGTAATCGGCACCGGAGGCCCTTTGGCCTTTGCCTGGCCCTCTGCTGGGGCTTTGCTGCCTTTGGCCACGGCCTTTTTAGGCCCCTTTGAGGATTTCTTTGACCCGTTTGATGGTGCCTTCTTGGCGTTTTGCTGCGACACGCTCGCCTGCTTCGGCACCGCTTGACTCTCCTGCTCTGGTCCGCGTCTCCGGCGCCTCTTGGCCGTCGGGGCCGCTTCTGCCGCCGCCTCTGCTGCCGCCTCCGCCGCTCCTGGCGCCGCCGCCTTAAGGTCGGATCCCAGTTCGGGAGATGGCTCGTGCACAAGACTCCTGCGTGGCCGTTTCCGGCCAATCATGCGCGCCGCTTCGGCGACGTCAATGGCCTCGGCCTCTTCCGTCTCGTTTTCGTCCAGTGCGTCCACTTCGTCCACTTCGGCCCCAACTGTCTCAGCTATCGGAGACACCTTGGGCGGCCTACCGCGGCCTCGCTGGGGCAGCTGTGTCGGTGGCGAGGACGACGGTACCTCGGATGTCCGCCATATCTGGGTCGTCTGGTCCTCGCCGGCTGGCAGCATCCCACTTGCTGCCGTGGCCGGAGAGGAGCTCGCGTTGCTCACGCTACGCGTGTTGCGTCTCGGCACGGTCGGTTCGTTCGCTGCAACGTCTGTATGGCCTCCACGACCTCCGCGACCTCCGCGACCTCCGCGACCTCCACGACCTCCACGTCCCCCACGCCCTCCGTGCCCGTTGGACGTCCGGGCGGCCGCCGATTTGCGGGCCAGCGGCGACGATGACGGAATCATGGAGCCAGACGCTGTCACGGTAGGCTGGTCTGGAGACGACATGTCATCCAGGCCTTCCAGTGCTTCCACAACGGCCAGCGAGTTGTCGTCTTCACCAGCCGCCGTCACGCTGCGCCGGGCTTGGGCGAGCCGAGAAAAGAGGCCGCTGCGGCGTGTGGCGGGTGGTGCCCCGGCCGACGCGAGCTCTGGTGACGGCTGGTCGGACGGCGAGTCTTGAGCATCTGGAGCATCTAGGGGCGAGTCGGACACAGAATCGGCTGGCGAGTCGGCTGGCGGCGGCGAGACGGTAGGCGGGGATGGTGAAGGTTCAATCTGCTCCATGGGTAGGCTTTGTTTGCGCTTCCGCCGCGGCGACGTCGTCACGATCTGCTGCAGTGCCGCCGCACGGCTGGCAGCCGCGTCCACAGCGACAGACCGTCTCCGGCCACTGCCCGGCGCTTCTGTGGGGCTCTCGTCGACTTGATCCTCGTGTGCCTCTTGTGACGGAGACTTTGGCGTCGTTCGGACTGGCGGTGCTGGCGGCGCTGTCGGTGATGTCGTTGTGGTCGTCGTTGTAGTCGTCGCTGCCGCCGCTCTTAGCGGCTCATCCTCGACGCTCAGCCGCCGCCTCTTGGCTGATGTATTCGGACTGGCGCGGAAAATCGTGCGCGGTGCTGGTGGTGACGGCAACAAGGAAGTTGCCGCTGTCGTCGGCAGTCCAACAGCCTCCTCGGTTACCGTCTCATGGGCCTCGAGCACTTCGGTCACCTCGGTCGCCTCGGGCTCGGCGGCCGGCTCGGGAAAGAAGAGGTCAAACGTGGCCTCCTGGACCTGGTGTCGTCTGCAGTCGTTCGTGTCAGCAGGGCCTCTGGCCTGGGCCGTCGTGGTGTGCGTCTCTCGTCGCGACTTACTGGGCGCCTCGCATGCGCTGCTGCATTCGCTCTTCGCGGCCTGCACGGTTCCTGGTTAGCGACGCACAACACTTGAGGACCAAGCACAACACGCACTCGTTGCCATCTTGCGCGCGGCACCCAGGCGCGGGTTGTGCGAAACGCAATGGGTATCTAGGAAAGTGTCCCACGGCAAATTGGTCAAAAAGTCGGAAACGCGTAAGTGCCAGAATCGGCCGCTTTGTCGATGTAGAAAGCAGAAAGCGCGCCGCGGGGAGGATCCACTCTTTTGGTGGTGCTACTTTTGGCCTATCACAGGGCTCGCCTCGCAGCTCTCCAAATCGGTCGTGACCTCTTCCTTGCTTTGGCCTTTGGCCTTTGGCCTTTGGCCTTTGACACCTTTTGGTCCGCACGCACAACCCGCCTCCTGCGATGCCCTCCCGCCCAGGGTCCTCCCCAAGCCTCCGCCAGCTGCTCCGGTGGCAGGGTGGTCTGGGTCCGTCGTCGTCGTCCTTGTCTTCGCCCTGCCACTGCCGCTTCCTCCGACGTTCCCCCTTTGGCACCGTCCAGGCCACACTCCTCCGCGCCGTCAGCTCCCGGGCCAACCGCTCGCCAACCGTGTGCCGTGCCGCACGCCAGAAATCCCCAACGCCCCCATCTGCCCGCCGCCTGGTGAACGCCGACGCCGACACCGACGCCCGCCCGCCCGCCAGCCACATCTTCCCGGCCGACCCGTCCGTGCTCCTGGCGCCGCTCGAAGAGGCCGTTGCCGTGCTCGCAAGCGAGCTGTCGCCGCTGGCGTGTCTGGACATTCTGGCTGCCAGCCGCCAGCGGTACGAGGACCCGGCGGTGACCGAGGCAGCTCTTTGGAGAGGTGCGCAGCCTGTGGAAGCGGCTGTCCACCCACATACACTAACTTGGCGCAGACTACGGCCTCACTCCCTACAAGATGCACATGGTGGCGCTGCTGCTCCTCTTTCTGGCGAGCACAACGCCCGACGGCGCGCGCCACCTCGCCCTGGCGGCGGCGCTGCTGCACATGGCCGGCACGACGCCGCGTCAGGCGGGGGGCTATCTTCCGTCCACGCTGACGGTCCTGAGCATGTTTGGCGGCATGGCTGGGCCGGACGGGAGGACCGCAGCAAATACGGCAGCGCCGAGTTCACCGGCCGAGGGCCAGTCCCTGCGCCGCCGCCTCCGCGACATGCAGTTTTACAAGGACGCCGAAGCGCGCTTCCTCGACTACCTGTCCGCGACGCAGGCGCCGCAGACCGCTGCCCGGCAACTCACCGTCCAGGAGGCCGTCCTGCAGGCCAACGCCTTTACACAGGCCGGCCTGGTCGCCGAGGCCGGTGGCAATCCGGCACGCGCGCTGCGGTGGTTCCGTGCCGCCCGCGACGTCATGGGCGCCAGCGCTACTGTTGCCACCGACGCAACCGCCGACACGGCGCCCCGTGAGCCCCAATGGGATTGGGAGCGGCGTTGCCTTGAAGCGATTGGGCGGCTGCAGTTAACCCAACTAGACGGCCCCGACCGACGGCAGCTCTATCAGGATGCCCGAGCCGCTGTGCGCACCGCAGCTCTGGCGCTCAACAGCGGCACGGCCTGCCTCATGCTGGCTACCGACTACGCTGCCCTGGGCCCGGACTCGGTCGAGGAAGCCGATCCCAATGAGGTAGACCTGCTGCTCTACCGTGCCGCTGCCGCCGCCATTCCGGGCGCCAACGAAACGCTGGCCAGGCGGTTCGAGGCACGGGCGGCCAAGGACACAGGACACGGCGATCTGACGGCACCAGATGTTCGTCGGTGGGCCAAAGAATGGCGGGCCATTGCGGCGGCCTCGGCCAGTTCCCCAAATGAGCGCTCGCGATGAACAATGGATAAGCATACAAATACAACATACAGAGTACAGAAAAGTGTCGTAGATCGTTTCCCCTAACCAACCCTAAAAATCCAATCCCTTCATAAACATCGTTCATAACGACCAGCACACTAGTCTCAACACCCTAGCGGCCGGCAAGCCTCGCCGAGACAGCAGATGTGGGTATATCCTGCCGGCATCCAGAACTTGTAGCCTCAAACCCCCAAACGCCTTTTGCCAGAACATGTCCTAATCGTTCACATCCTCTTGGCCCGTTTAAAGTGCTTTCGAAGCGATGGCGGGATGCTGGCTTCGTCGTCGTCGTCGTCGTCGTCCTCTTCATCGTCGAGGCTCTCCTCGCGGCTGTGGGCGGCACTCGTCTTCTCATTGCCCTTTTTGATGGAGATCAAGCAGCCCTGCTCCTTGAGTCGCTTCGTCAGAGCCGTACTCGCTTGCATGCCCGGAAAGTCCTTGACGTTGTAGACGGAAAAGACGGCGCTCATTGTTGTCGAGACCACGGGTGCCGAGCCGCCCGCTAACATTCGCTGGGGGTCCAACACGACCAGCGAGAACTTGAGCCGGAAGGGGCCTGGTGTGCGGCAAGACAAGTCCGGAAAACAAAAGAAACAGCCCTCCTCGCCGTTTTCGTCCCTGCCCACAAACGGACTCGACACCAACGTTCCCATAAGCCGTCGTTGCTGTCGGTAGTCGTCGGGCATGGCCGAGCAGTCCACCTGGCCGGTCTCATCCCAGATGGAACAGTGCATGACGGCAAACGGAAAGCGCAGACGCATGCTTATTTGCTCGGGTGTCGCGTTTGGGTCGTCAATGGCCAGCTGCACAATGGGCGGCGGGTCAATCACTCGTCGGTCTCGCTCGCCATACCCACACGACCGCGCTGCCACGGGATGCTGCCGCACCCAGGTCCGGTACTCGGAGGCCAGCATCACCCGGCCGCTGCTCGAAATCGTGCCGGCGCTGGAGCGCAGCCGAGGGGAGAGCGGCGGTGGTTGCGGTGGCTGCGGTTGTGGTTGTTCTGACGGATGTTGGTCGTATCCCGGTTGGTAGTGCTGGAGCGGTGCTTGAGAAGATGTCATGGAGACAGCTGGCACAGACTTGTGCTGAACAGATGCGTTCTGATGGGCCGCATATGGTGAAATCGCTGGCGGAGGTTGTGCTCTGCTCCGAGGATCCGTGTGGGAGGGCGCGCTGTCACTCAAAAGGTTGGTGATGTTCATCTTTCGTGGCCCGGGTTGCGGCAGGCTGGACTGCGCTAGGGAGCGGTACTCTGGTGGTCCTGGAGGCTGCCATGTCGGCGACTCGTGGGTATGGTGTGAAGGCGTCTGCTCCGTGGATAGTTGGTAGTCAAAACTGTGCGTACGGGCCTGCATGGATACCGGTACTGCATACTGTTGTTCCGGCGGTGGTCTGACACAGTCGCCGCCATAATGAGAAGACACGCCGGCGGGGCTCACGGCAGCGTAGGATGGGCGATGCGCGGATTGACTGGAAGAATAGAACGCGTCACTGCTCGGGTGACCCTGCGTTGAGTAGGCCGGTGGAGAGGTGTAGGAGCCTGGGGGGATTTGGCCCTGTGCGTGCGGCGTTGTCGGCGCGAAGCCCCCGAGGCCCGGCAGGCCGTAGCCGTAGCCATAGGCGCTGCCGGCCGGTGCAGTAGCCGGGTCACCGACCGAGGCACCTGCGGATTCATAACAGGTCTCTTGCCTCGGGGGATACGGTTCATGGGCCCAGCCGTGAGGAGGTCGCGACATAGCGCCGCCCTTGGGTAGACCAAAGCCGTGCTAAGCGAACTCGACTGTTGTCGACATGGGGGCAGGACGGGGATACAGGATGGGGGGAAGAGGAAGAAGAGGGCAGATGGAAAAGAGGATCAAGAGAGATTGGGCGAGATAAAGAGATTAAGTGGAAGGAGGAGCAAGAGGGATGGGTTAAGGGCCGCGGACGAGTGATCAACTGTTCGACCTCCTGCAGGTCGAGTCGCGCCGCAGGCTAACCGCCTTTATCTAGTTAGCCATTGATTCTGTGATTCTGCACGGAGCCGAACCAAGCAGGTGGATAACTTGACGCAAGGGTGTGCTAGGAAGGGAGGAGCGGGAAGAACTAGAGACCTACTAGAGACGGACTTGGTGTCGAGGACGGAAAACGAGCGGTTGGGCGACAAAGGGCTCTGTGTCTCGTGTCGTCGCTTGTTCGTCCTGGCCTCGCAAAGCGCAGAGCGGACTAGGCGAGATGGACAAGCACAAAAGGCGCAAGAACAAGCACAGGGAGCGCAAGGACCAGCACAGGAGGACGAAAGCACAAACACGGACACAAAAAAACGTGAGAGCACAAGAGACACGTAAACTGTTGCAGTGGTCGCGACGCCAGTCAGCCCGGATGCCCTAAGCGATCAGCCCTGGCGCATTTACGCGGCGGCTGACTGGTCCAGTTGTAGTGCAGTTGTGGTGCCGCTCGGTCTGGCCTGGATGGTGTCGGCGCAAGAATGCCCGACTGGTCGGACAAGGTGGTGACGCTACAGTGCAGAGCCGGTGTGTGTTGAATTGGGAAACCGGGACGCCGCCGTTGGGGGGGGAGGGGCTAGACCAGCCCAGGCGGCTAGAAAGGGATGGCTGGATCGGCTGGCGGTTGACGGTTGGAGGGTCAAAGCACTGCGAGGTAAGCGTTTACGTGACGTGACGTTGTTGCGGCGTTGGTGTTGGTTGGTCAAGCAGTTAGTTGTTGGGCCAGAAGATGCGTGGCCGGAGGGAACGGGACAGAATGGCGGCTGAACGTCTGGAAAAATCTTGCAAAGAGTGAAAGAATTACGGCGCCGTTTGGACCGCCGGCATAGCGAATGTCTGGGCAATTGTACCAGCATTCGGCAAAAAGCTGGTGGCGGGGTGCAAAGGGAGGAGTTGTGCAGTGTGGAGAGTACGGACGAGAGAAAGAGGAGTAGGAAAAGGGTGGAGCGGTTCACTGGTCGTTTTTGTTACCTAGACTCTCTAGTCCCCAGGTTGGCGAGGAAAGAGCGAGGCAGCCGGATCGTCGTCGACCGGATCGGCGGTTGCTTTTCAAAGGCAGGAACAATGCAGCATAATGCAGTAGCGCGCGACCCAGATATGGAAGCTACACAGCCGGTGAGGTAGCGATCGGAGACGTGGGCAGGGAGAGGACAAAGGACAGTTGGCCAGAGGGCAGACGGGCGGGCAGCGCGATAGGACGGAGGCCAGTGATACAGTAACTTAGCACGACATTTATATGGAGACGAAAGTGTGGACAACTCCGCGCAGACATGGCAGAACGACCAGGGGTCGAAGTTGATATGCGACGCAGAATAGGAGAATAGGAAATGGTTGCCGACTAGGTCCTTTGGGACAGAAGCGTCTTGCAGTGCCAGGAAGGAGGCGTTTGTGGCGCCGAGACATCGTGAGGAGGCAAGGCAGCAAGACGGGGTGGCCGAGAAGCAGAGAGACAATGAACCAGGGCGGCGCGATACTTGGCAGCCAAATCCAGGTGCATTACGGCGTTGCCAGAGGTAGCAACGGGTGTGCTAAGAGGATCGCACAGACAGTACGACTACTACGGACATTATGAGCTGTAATATTGGCCCCAGCAAAAAGCAAGGAGCGGGAAGAGCACTGCTACGGTAACGCTGCGAATCCGATAGGACCACGGTCAAGGCTCATTGGTTGAGGGAGGGACAAAGAAAAGGAGAGCGAGCAAAGGACCATGCAACTGGATAGGACGCACCGGACCAAATTCCCCGCAACCCAGGCTGTTGGTGCCGTCCAAAACCAAGTCGCAGCAGCAGCGCCGAACGATGAGACGGTGCCAACGAGAGACTATGAGACAGCGAACAATGGGCCGCTTGGCCGCTGAGACATGGGGCCCATTGTCCCCAAACAGGCTAGCGACGCGCCGCGTGCGACCCCGTTATCACTTCCTCCCCCCCAGGCCCCTCGCTTCATCCTCGACCTCCTCCTCCACAGTTCTGCCAGCCAACTCAGCTTCCGGGTTCTCTAGCCTGCGACCCGTAAAAGTAGTTTCTTTTCCAGACGGACTACTCCGTGCTATGTTCCTCCCTCCTCGTACTCTGAGCTCCACTGCCAACTGTGTACTCGTTTGTACTCGTACTCGCTTGCGCCCTGGGCCAGTTAGCGCCCGAGACCGCCATTGTCTCTCGTGCCCTTCCCAAAACAACCTCAATCCGCGCTCGGCGCCAACAGGGCGAAAACAGGCTCCCGGTGGCGGCGGGCACGGTGACGTTTCTCCATTGTTGATCCCGGCAGCTGGGATGCTGCGAGCGCCACGCGCTCTCTGAGTGGACGCCTTTCCAACTGCCACATACGGCATGCATGGGCGTGCATGTGCATGGGCAAGCTCCCTGCGCCCGGTCGTCTCCACCGGTGGCATGACGAGAACGAGAAACGAGAACCGGGCGGGGGGAATGACGAGCAGAAATAGAGCACACACGTGTGACGTACTCTGAAGAGAAAGTACGAGTGTCAGACATCGTGTGCGCCATGGTAAGTGTGTGTGATGCTGCCCGAGGTGCCTAGTCTGCGAGGGTCTAAATCCTTGGTAGCCTGCTTGACCTTGTTGACGTTAACGCCGAGACGTTGGAAGAGGAATTCGGTCTCTAGGCAGCGCTTTATGGCTAAGCCCAAGTACTCTATAATTTTATTCGCGCGGATTCGTAGTTGCTTCCTAAAGTTCGGAATCGTGAAATTTGGACTTGGTAGCGGCTGCGCGCAGCTTGCCCTTGAATAGGGAAAACGGGTCGAGGAAAGAGGACTGTCCCTGGCCTAGAACAAGGCCTGTGACCTGGAACTGTGCGCTGTACGCACTCTGCATGGAATAGTGGCTGCTTCTTATGATACAGTTTGCATGTGGCCACGCTCGACGTGCACACGGGGCTAAACTTAAAAGGCCGAAAACCACACTTACCTGGGAATTGTTCGCAGAAGATTTCTACAATGACTGCATTGCCCTTGTCTGGTCTGTCGGACTAGAGAAAGGCAACGTAATTCTGGCGTCCTTGTGAAATGACTTGGAAGCCTTGCTTGCCATTGAGAAGCTGCATCACTTGGTTCTTCGACACTGATGCGAGGCAGTCCACATCTTTGCTCTCTCTCACACCACCGTGTATGGAACAGCATAATCGCCGAGGATACCACAGCGGACGTTTGCAGCGCTCAGCACTCGATGCAGAGCGATCGTCGCATTATTCAAGCGTTCCTGGATCATTGTAGATGAAATTGAGAAGAAAATTCGGGACGGTGGTATTCGATATTTAGGAAGTATGGAAACGGTAAAAAGAAGAAACAGCGATAAAAAAGTAATCGACCAAGAGTAGTGTTTTGTGTGCGCTCTCTCAGACATGCCTACCTGCGCGCCCGGCTTACCCTTACTTGCATGGAGGCCGCTTCCTGCTTGCTGTGACATACAATTACGCCCGGCAGTGCCCCATATGGTGGCTGGAAGGCTTACCATCTGTCCAGCCTGGACAAAAACTTGCCACAGACACTGCCAGAACCAGAAGAACTTGCTTTGTAAACTGGCACAGGACAGCACAATTTCAATTCAGTCATAGCCAGCTACTTACCGCAGATTCTTGGCCTCTTCTTCATCCTTTACAAAACATGTCACTACGTAGCCATTAAATTCATCCAACCGAGAGGTTTTTCCCTCTACAAGGTCCTGAACAAGAGAGGCTACCTGCAGGTTCTGGGAAGCTAAGTGACGCTCGCATCAAGGGGTATCAACATCTATGCCATCCCCCAATTGTTCTGCTGCTATCATCGGGTCGTCTTTTGTGTCCAGATATCGTTAGGTATACCCGATGAGAAGGGGGGTCAATCGAGGAAAGGGCAGCTTTAGAGCCTCTTTCGCATCCATGCCATCCATGCGAGAATCTCCTTGCTTATATAACGCTTGTGAATACTATCGACAATGGGGACAACAACTTTTGTCAAGGGACTTAAGCCTAGCGACGAGTCGGGGAAGATGCACACAGTTTGTGCAGGCTCGATCCATCCTGTGGTGATGAGCTGAGGCATGCTTCGTTTATATTCCGTGTAGAGATTGAACTCTTCAATCTCATAAGGTGTGAAGAGGCTAGTAGAGAAAAGAGTGCCCGCCGCAACGTGGAGCAGGTTCCGCGGTACGCATATCTCGATGTCCTATGATTTCAATCCCGCCGAGTCAATGGCACCTAATAACATGGTTACGGGGCAGGTCTGACTCAAATGAAGAACGCGGGGCACGTTAGATTAGTTGAGAGCCAATTCCCCTACAAAGACAAAGGGGATTCCATGGTGCTGGAGGATGGGATTAACGGTTTTGATCGAGGCGGCATCCATGACTGTAGGGGGTGGGAGGTTGGTGATTCCAAGAGGCACGGTAAAATAAACGGGGCAGCGTTCTAATTTGGGCCAATAGCTGGGGCTGGGGATGGAAGGCGGTCGGTGCGCCCGGGAGGGTTCAGGGCGCAACGCGCGCGTCGCCAAAAGTAGTGCTGCCTCTGCCACAGCCGACCCCGTCCCCTACCCACTCATTGAGTATTACACCTAGAACTCGCAGACACATCTCCATATCATTGGGCTCCCTATTGTTTGGAGATTTTTATTTCTTTTTGGTTGGAGACATACCCTCGCGCGATATGGGAATTTTCAAGAAAAGGGTTCGCCAGGCTGGCCAAAAGAAGTCGGCCTCTGCAAAAGGCACTGTCCGCCTTCAGCTTCTATCCGATCTCCACCTCGAAGCTGGCAAGCAATATGCAGAGTTTTCCTTTCCTACAGCCGCACCATACCTCATTCTAGCAGGTGACATCGGCCGCCTTATCGACTACGAGCTGTACCTGGACTTTTTAGCTCGCGTGGTGCAAAACTACCGCCGCGTCTTTCTTGTGCTTGGCAATCACGAATTTTATGGCTTGACCTATGCAGGAGGCGTGGAGGCTGCTGAGCGACTCGTGCATGAGCAGCGCTTGGAGGGGAAACTGACGCTCCTGCACCGTCGCCAGTATAATCTGCATGTGTATGGGTCCGCAGAGCATGATAAGCAGCAGACGGTCGCCCTGTTTGGGTGCACCTTGTGGTCGGCCGTGCCGGAAGCTGCCCGGGACATTGTCCAGTCGAAGGTCGGTGATTTCCGCAGAATCAATGGTGGCTGGTCCGCGGACACACACAACGCGACACACGTCGAGGAAGAAGCTTGGCTCCGAGGCCAAATAGCAGAGCTGCAAAGGCAGCAGGGAGCGTCTGTCATGCCCGTTGTCATTATTACACATTATGCCCCTTCGCTCAAGGGCACGTCTAAGCCAGAACACGACAACAACCCATGGACGCCGGCATTTGCAACAGAACTGCTTGACAATGGGACGGGTGGAGCAAGTAACTGGCCCGGCGTAAGAGCATGGATGTTTGGGTACACACATCATTCGGCAGACACTGTACGGAACGGCATCCGTTTGGTGGCTAACCAACGGGGATACGTTTTGCTAGGGAGAGCAGGGCCACGAGAGTTTGATCCTAACAAGGTTGTAACCATAAATGTACGGGGTAATAATAATACCTGACAGGCCCACCGTAAAAACTTTTGTACAACGACGTGAGCTCAGTAACCTTTTTTACTAAATCTACCATAACACCCGTTTACCGAATGCCTGCTGCTGTCCTCGGCACGCACCGCCCCTCCCTGCGGCGGCACGCCGCTGCAACCGGCACCGTTTCACGCCATAGCCGCTGGCAACCGCCAAACGCACGCACCGGCTCGCCAGCAGTCCTCTCACCGCGCCAGGCGCCGACGTCATCGTCGTCTCGGCGCCCATGAGCACACCGCCGGCTAAGAAAACACGCACCGACACGCTGACTATGGCAAACGACCCCCTAGCTACACCGCCGGGACCAGACGACCTACTCGACGACGCGCCACCGGCACCAGGCAAGCCTGCCGGCACCGCCTTTGCCACTCCACCAACGACTAGCATTCTGGCAGACGTCGCCGCCATCTGCGGTATACCGAGCGCTCACACTAACATCTTTGCCTAGGGCTTAAACATGGTGTACGAGCACGACACCCTCATGGGCGCCACCATCGACGGCATCCTCCAGAGGCTCTTTTACACCATGGCCTCCCGAGACCTCCACGCCTCCACATTGCTACAACACATCAAGACCGCCACCGCCACCGCTACTCCCGCCACCGTCGCTAGAGGCAGGCCGGGCCGCCTCGCCGCACGGCCCGCCCCCTGTACACCAAAACAAACAAGCCGTTCCCACGGCAACGCACCCCGGACTACCAACCCGCCGCCACGAGATGAGGTCATCCTCCACACCGGTAGGTATGCGAAGAGATTGGATGGAAAGAGATTTGCAGTGATACAGTAATTGTTGGGATGGGGAAATGCGGGGCTAAGATGATGTTGGATGTGGCTGACCCTTGAGGCTGGTGATTTGCCCCACAACAGGCCCCAACTTGGAACTCCTGTAGCCTTCTCTCTCCCTTTTAGTTAATCAATTCAGTATCCACAATCTCATCCGGGTGATTGCAAAGCCTCTGTTCAGGCAGTGTGAGTCGTCATGAGACTCGTAGGCTGAACCACAATGCGGCACGTGAAAGAGCCACGAAGCTGAAGTAAGCTGTATAACACGTGACTCATATCCTATACAATACGACATGACACGTTCTGAAAAAGTATGTGTCATTCCTCGAAATAAAGCAAAATTCCGCCGGTATTCCTCATACTCCAGTCTCTCGGCCAGTCTTGTTGAAAGTCTATTTTTAATGGTGTGTGCGCCGTTACGCCGTCGCCGTGATGCTCTCCTCCGCAAACGCTTCGCCACCCTCGAGCACGGTCAGAGCGCCGCCGATGAGGTGGAAGCTGCCCGTAATGAGGGTGCGGGTGTTGATCTGGCCGTCGCCAATGGAACGCACGTGTTCGATCGCATCCTCGACGGTTGGGGCGACAGTGACCTTGGTGTTGGGATCCAGCTGCTGCCAGGACTGTGCGAGCGTCTGCTGCAGCACCATGCTCTTGAGGTCGGACGGGTCGACGTTTTTGTTGACGAAGTCTGGGAGTGAGAAGGCGAAAGGCAAGAAGAGAGCAAAAATGAAAGAATGCGAGCGAAGCGAGGAAAGAAAAAAAGAGAAAACGTACCGACTTTCCACGACTGGTTCTTGTACGTGACATTGGTGCAAAAGATGGCATGGTCGAAACGCACGCCGGCGCCGTACACGGTGGAATGGACGACACGTAGCAGGTCGACGGCGTCACGTGTGGACTGCTGGTTGAAGACGAGGACGTGGACGGCCGGCTCAACAGCGCCCTCGTCCCCGACGGCCCGGGCAAACCAGCGGCAGGCCACGTCGAGGCTTTGGTGGTTGTGGGCGCCGTCGAGGTACCAGCGCTGGCGGCCCGTCGTTTTGGTCTCGCAGCGGCCGCGCCAGACGACGTTTTCGAGGCCCTGGACAAAGGCGGCCGGCAGTGTCTCTTTGGGCGTGTCCGGCGGCAGAGGGCCCTCGCCTGTGATGAGCGTGCGCACCGCCCACCCGTCGGACACGCCCAACCGCTCTAGTACAGTCGCAGCCAGGGCTACGGCCAGGGCTGCATTCTTGCACTGAAATGCCTCGGCCGGCGCGAGCCGCACGCCGTGTAGCACGGCCTCGTAGCGCGCCGGGTCCAGCACGACCAGGTCGGTGTGGTGCGCGGGCTCGGCGGCCCGCGCGCGCAGCACATCCAGGGCCTCTTCGGGCTGCTGTACGGTATAGGCTGGGCAGCCCGGCTTGAGGATGCCAGCCTTGTGCCAGGCGATCTTGGCAAGCGTGTCGCCGAGCGTGGCGACGTGGTCGATGCCGAGCGTTGTGACGGCGGTCGCGGCCGGGGCGGCAAACACATTGGTGGCATCGAGCGCGCCGCCGACACCGACCTCGTAAATGGCCGCATCCACGTGCTCGCGCGCAAAGACGTGCAGGGAGAGCAGCGTGAGGAAGCGGAAGTACGACGGCTTAGCGGCCGGGTCGTCGCCGGCGCGGACGGCGCCTGCCTCGAACGCGCGCCAGACCTCGAAAAAGTAGCGCGCAAAGGCCGCCTCACCAATGGGCTCCGAGTTGATGCGGATGCGCTCGCGGACGGCGACGAGGTGCGGTGAGGTGAAGAGGCCGATGCGACGCGGGCCCGGCGCCGCTTGGGCCGGGCCTCCGTCGTCGACGTCGGCCACACGGTACCGCTCGAGAATAGAATTGGTCAGCGCACACGTGGTGCCCTTGCCCTTGGTCCCCGCGACGTGCACGACATTCAGCCGGGCCAGATCGGCCGGCGTGTAGCCAATGTAGCCCATCCACGTGGTCATCTGGCCGATCGGGTCCTGGTCCTCGAGCTTGAAGCCATCGCGGCGCCGCTGCTCCAGCGTCTTGTACCCGGTTTGCGTCGAGTTGAGGAGGGTGATTGCCTCCTGCTATTGTCAGCCCAGTTCCACCTCGTCTTCTTCTCACTTCGTTCACCTCTTCTCCTCTCTTCTCCTCTTACCTCATAGGTGGGCGTCGACATGGTGCTCATCAATCTCGCAGCGCGCATAGGCCACGTGCGCAACTCACTGCCACTGCTGCGACAAAGGATCCCAAGACGGATCCCGTGCATCCCCTGCAAAGCCTACTGGTGGTGTCGCCGGCGTCGGCGGGGCAGGTGGCCAAACAGTCATCACGATGGCGGAGGTAAACATTTTTCGTCTCTTACAGCTGGATACATGCATGTTGCATATTGCATATGTGCATATACTGTATCTATCTACAGCGGCCTAGAACCGCTCTACTGGCGCCGGCGGCTTGTTTTCAAAGATGGCGTCGATCTGGGCCATGATCTCGGGCGTCAGCTTCGGGTAGACGGCGATAGCCTGCACGTTCTCAAACACCTGCGCCGGCCGGCTGGCGCCCATGATGGCCGAGCTGACGTGCGGATTGCGCAAGACCCAGGCCAGCGCCAGCACGCTTTGGCTGGTGCCCAGCGAGGCGGCAATCGGCTCGAGCTGGCGCACCTTTGCGATCAGCGCGTCAATGTGCTCCTTGCCGAGGCGCTTCCAGATGCCGGCAACGAACTCGACCTGCGTCTGCGCCAGGCGCGAGTCGGGCGGCACGCCGTCGCGGTACTTGCCGCTAAGCAGGCCGAGGCGCAGCGGCGAGAACGTCGTCAGGCCGAGGCCGGTCTCGCGGTACAGATGGGCAAACTCGCCCTCGACCTTGTCGCGCTTGACCATGTTGTACTCGGGCTGCTCCATGAGCGGGCCAATGAGGCCGAGTCGGTCCGCGTACCGCCACGCCTGCGCGATCTCGTCGGCGCTCCACTCAGACGTGCCCCAGTACATGGCCTTGCCCTGGTCAATGACGTGGTTAAAGGCCCGCACAATCTCCTCCATCGGCGTCTGCCGGTCAGGACGGTGCGCGTACACAAGGTCGACATAGTCGAGCTGCAGCCGCGCCAGGGACTGGTTGAGGCCCTCGATAATGTGCTTGCGCGACAGACCCACGTTGTTGGCCCGGTTGTTGCCAAAGGCGCCGCCCCAGTAGATCTTGGTCGAGATGACCAGGTCGTTGCGCTGCCAGCCGTACTTTTTGATCGCCTCGCCCATCACCCGCTCGCTCTCGCCGGCCGCATACGTCTCGGCGCAGTCGAAAAAGTTGACGCCCACATCGTATGCCGCCTTCATGCACGCGTACGTACTTTCTGTCTGGTTAGGTCGGCACAGCTGGAAGGAGAGATGACAAGTTTCACTTGCCTCGATCCACGTGACCGCCATACGTCAGCCACCCGCCCAGCGACAGCGCCGACACTTTGAGCCCGGACCGGCCGAGGAAGCGGTACTCCATTTCCGGGAGGTTGTCTGGTTTCGCCATGGTGAGTGTGCTAAAAGTGGCTCTGCAATGTGGCCGCTCCGAAGGAAAAGCAGAATGGGACTGTCGGATTGGTAATGGGAAATGGATATGTCCGTCGCAAAGGCCAAGCCGGCCGGTTGCCCCGCCGGTCGTGTCACGTGCCTCTGGGAGAAGCGCCGAGTTCGGTGCCGATGCGCGTCATAGAGTCGTGAAATCAACGGTTTTTAAACGGCCCAATACGTTAACTCCTTTTAACGCCAGCCAAACACATCCGAATACACGCTGTGCAACACATAAAATGGCGGAATTCCCGCAACGGATGGTGCCTGGTTGGAGGTTGCCCTGTATTTGCAACTATGGCTGATGCGCGGGACGAGACTCGCGAGGCATACATTACCACGGTCGCGGAGATGGGAGATGAAGAGGTCGAGGAAGAGAAGACGGCAAGTTCCGAATCTGCTGAACCAGGCAGCACGACCGAAAATGTCGAGGCCGTCCTCCAGACGGGCGACCTGGCGCCGTCCGGCAGGGCCTTTTCTGTCTTCTCGCCCAGGACCAAGCTCTTCCTCGTGCTGATGACCGTCTTTGCCACGTTCTTTTCGCCCTTTTCGTCCTTTATTTACCTGCCCGCTATCACGCCCATTGCCGACGAGTACCACCGCTCTGTCGCCGACATCAACCTCAGTGTCACGCTCTATCAGGTCATGCAGGCCGTCGCGCCGCTCTTCTTTGGCGACCTCAGCGACCAGATCGGACGTCGGCCCGTCTATGCTCTTACGTTTATCATTTACCTTGGCGCCAATATCGGCCTCGCCTTACAGCACAGCTACGCCGCCCTGCTGGTGCTGCGCGCAGTGCAGAGCACCGGCAGCAGCGCCACCGTCGCCGTTGGCAGCGCCGTCATGGCCGACTTTGCCACCAGTGCCGACCGCGGCGGCTACATCACGGCCGTGCAGGCCAGCATCATGTTTGCGCCAGCGCTGGCGCCTGTCTTGGGCGGCATCCTGACTGAATTCCTCGGCTGGCGCTCAACCTTTTGGTTCCTGACCATTGCCGCGGGCGTGTTTGTGCTCCTGTATCTTCCGTTTGTGCCCGAGGTACGTCTTCGTTGTCATTGTCCCTTGTCCTTCTTGTCTCTTCTGACCGCGGCAGAGCGCCCGCAGCATCGTAGGCGACGGCTCGCTGCCCCCGCCGCCTTTCAACCGCAACCTCCCCCAGATACTGAGGCACCATCGACAGGCCCAACCAGCCGAGTCAGCCCAGCCGGCCCAGACAAGACGCCCTCGCACTGGCCGCCGCATCCCGATCCCTAACCTCTGGGCAGCCGTTCGTATTGCGTTTGAAAAAGACGTCGGCCCGCTGCTGTTATTCCTCTCGCTCTTTGTTATGGCTAGCTACGCCATGCTCGTACCGCTGCAGGACGTGATCCGGCGCCGGTACAACTTCAACGACCTGCAGGTCGGCCTGTGCTACATTCCCTTTGCCGTTGGCTCCGTGGTCGGCTCCCTGCTCGTAGGCCGCCTGCTCAACCACAACTATGCACGTGTGGCCGCCAGCATCGGTGTCACGCCCGACCGCAAACGGGGCGATGACCTGCGGCGGTTCCCGATTGAGCGCGCGCGGCTCGACGTCATGTGGCCGGGTGTCTTTGTGGCGGTGGCAACAACGATCTGCTGGGGCTGGGTGGTCGACAGCGGCGTGAGTCTGGCGGCGCCACTGGTCGTGCTCTTTTTCGCGGGCGCCGGCCTCAGCGGGCCCATGTCGGTGCTGACGACGCTGCTGGTCGACCTGTATCCGATGAACCCTGGGCGTGTCTCGTCCACCTTTAACCTGACACGGGCGGCCCTCAGTGCCGCCGGCACGGCCGTCGTGCAGTACATGATTGACGCCTGGGGCTACGGCTTCACGTACCTCTTCCTGGGGCTGCTCGTGCTGGCAGCCAGTCCGGCGGTGCTGGTGGTGCGGCGCTGGGGTCCTGGCTGGCGGGAGGAGCGGTACCAGCGGTTCGAGCGGGCACGAAAGGAGGAGCAAAGGGAGGACTGATGGGCTTTATTAAGAATTCTTCAGACTTCTCTAGACTTTTCCCAAACTACCATGCTTCTAAACGCCATGCCATGCTTCTATGTTGTTCACAGGTTTTCTTCCGTCTTGTTTACGCATTCCGCGTGTACTTGGACCGCTGTCGCCAGTGCTCGCCGTACCGCATCACCAGCAGCGGCAGCGGCACTAGTACTAGACACGCCGCCGCCAGTGCGCTAAAGCCCCAGCCGTAGCCCCAGGCGTCGACCAGCGGTACGACGGTCAGCGGCAGAAAGGTGCCACACAGACAGCGCGTCACAATGAGGCCCGTCATGGCCGAGGCCGCGTACAGGCCAAAGGCGTCGACCACGTAGGCGGCCAGTGGGATAAAGGTCAGCGGCAGACTGACACCCAGAAACATAACCGTCGTCAGCAGCAGCGGCAACGGCAGACGCAGCTCGGCACACCAGCCGTAGCTGGCGACGGCGACCGGCAACAGAAAGCCGCAGATGCCCGTCATGGGCAGGCGGAACTCGGGCCGGCCGTGCTCGCCGTGCGGGCCGTGACCGTCGCCGAGGCCGTTCTTGTGCGTGAGGTGAATGTAGATGCGGTCGAGCGTCTGGTTGCAGACGAGCACGCTGATAAAGGCGCCAAAGCTAAAGGCCAGAAAGGACGAGCCCGTCGCCGCCGACGAGAGGCCGTAGCGTGTCTCGAGAATGTGCGGCAGCGACACGGACATGGTGTAAAAGTAGGAAAAGACCACGGAGCCAAAGAGCGACAGGGCCGCCAGCACGATCGAGTCGCTCATCACCACGGCAGGCCGCAGCACCGCGTCGCCCATGCGCCGCCAGCTCGACAGGCCGCCGGACGCGCTGTCCGTCTCCGTTGCCGCCAGATCGCTCACCAGCAGCTTGCCCTCGCGGACCAGCCGCAGCTGCCGTCGCCGCAGCACGGCCGGCGGGTACGTCTCGCGGAACGCAAACAAAAACAGGAGCGAGCATGCCGCCGCCAGCAGTGTGCTCAGCCACAGCACCGACCGCCAGCCCCAGGAGCCGGCCACCGCACCGCCAATAGCCGGGCCCACCGCACCACCCAGCAGCGGCGCCATCTGCACAATGGCCATGGCTGAGCCACGCTGTGCCGGCGCAAACAGATCGCCAATAATGGCCGGGCCTAGCACATTGGTGGCCACGGCGAGGCCGGTGAGGCCACGTGCGGCAATAAAAAAGGACGTGGACGTAGCCAGCGCTGCCGACGCCGTCGCCGCAACAAACAGCAGCGTGGCTGCGTTGAGCACAGCGTACCGCCCCCACGAGGCCGTCTCCGACAATGGCGCAATGGCCAGCGGCCCGGCCGCCTCGCCCAGCTCCCAAATTGTCACCAGCAACACGCTGGCCGTGTTGCTCGACGACGGTGTGCCGCCCGACAGCCCGTCCAGCTCGTCCACAATGTGCGCCGCCAGCGGCACAATCGAGATGCACGTGAACGTCACCGTAAACGCCATGGCCGCCAGCAGCATCACAATGCCCCATTTGAATGCATCCGGCCAGTCGCGCGGGTTGTCGATGTCGCCGTCGGGACTGAAGCCCGCCGTCGGATTGGTCGACGTGATGCCCTCAGTGTCGTTGAAGTCGCCGCAGTCGCCAGGCGTCGTCGGGACGAGGGTCGGTGAGGGGGAAGGGCTGCTCGCGCAGCTGCCGTTGACGTTGCCGTTGCCAGAACGAGCGTCCTGCAGCAGCGGCTGTGTCTCCGTCGCGGCCGTCATCGTTGTGCTGATGAAGAGAGAGGAGAGGGGGTCGAGAAACAATGTTGGGCCAGGCCAAGGGGACAAACCACTATGAGCGACGGACTGCCCTTATATTCCGGCTGCAGGGCCAGTGCCCCGTCGCTATCTGCCCCGGCTGTCCATGCTGCTTTCGGAGGCGAGCGGCGCTAAGTAGGCACTGTGCAGTAAACTGATTGGGTGATGGAAAAAATTAGCACCCCGCCACTGTATCGATAGCCACGGCAGCCAATAGCAGGCGACGATAGGTATCAGCCGTTCTGGGGTCGTTTTTTTCCGCTGCCGTCCGGCTCGGCCTTGCGTCTCCGGCCTCTCGCCGTCCATTGATGGAGACTAGATCGATCTCTGGTCACAGCACGCCCTTTTTTTGACATTCTCATCTTGTCCACATGTTTGTGTTGGTTGAACAGCATAGCACGCTCTCTCCAGGCTGCTCCAGGCTGCTCCAAATCTGTGTAGAAAAAACGCCCCTCAGGGCCCGTGCCCGATGTAGATACTGTAGATAGCGGCTGGGGTCCGCCAAGAAGAGGCGTCGAAGCGCGTCCGATGGCGCCTTGAATCCGGACAGAAGTCGCGGAAAGCGATAGGATTGGTACGATAATACCTTTGGCGCATCAGACTGCTACAATTGCACGTCATTGCTATCGAAATGGCGGGCGCCGATTCTCGGACAAGACTGTTTGGGGATTTGCATTTCCCCAGGTTTTAGTGGCTGGAAGCACAGCCTAGCTTCGACAAGTCTGGTGTGGCCTTTTTATGTTGGTGGCTGGACGATATGCGAAAGGGAAATTTCCAGGAGGAATTGTGCTCCTAGATAAATCATGAGTATTCTGTATTTGTAAGTAGCACCGTAGTCAGTCGTTCTTTCCCAGCGCTGTTCTCTCCCGGCCTTTCAAGCTAAACCCACACGCGTCATATTGAGTTAGATTTCGGCTAAATAGCCTTCGATCTACGCCATCCAGGCACCCAATTACCAGTTCCCAGCTGAGCGTGTAGCTTTTCGCTTTTGGCATTTACAAAATTACCGAGTATTTGTCATCAAAATAATCTTGCACCAGGATTAGATAAATCCGCGACGCACAGATCATTTTTCCGTACGCGGAAGTATCATACACTCTGTAAGCCCAACGGGATGAGCTTAGTCCTGGTGAAATACTAAACACTGTCGGTATAAATGCATCGCCAGGTCACGTGGGGGGTCTCGTGACCTCCCACGTGGATATGGTTAGGCGATTTGGCGCACAAGAGAGAGGAGAAAGGAGGGCTTTCATCAACAGATCAATTGTATATCTTCGTAACCACGAGGACGTACAGGATCACGGTGACCCCTCCAGCAATACAACTATTCAGATCCGACTTGTCCGGAGTGCACCCACAAACACTGTATTTAGTCCACAATAGCTCTTAAGAAGAGTGCATCATTCCCCGGCTTTCCTCCATCCTATCTTATGCTATTTTCTGCACATTGCACATTTAAGCACACTCGTATGTTTTTCGCATTTTAGGTCTATCACTTGGCTATTGACGATAGACGCAAAAATAAGATCACAATAGACGACAGTCTACAAACCTCCAACTCGCAGCCTAAAGCTTTTCATTCAAACGAGATCTCTGAACAGATTTATCGCTCCCAGAATCCACCGGCTAGTGATTTCGAGGTGCAAATGATGCAAATGATACAGCGCATGAACGCCTCTTGCGACCAGATGGCTCTCGGCATTGACAGAATGCCTACCTGGACTGACAGGATGGCGGCGTTGGGGGAAAACACACATATCAAGTCTAGGATACGCACGGAAAAGATTGACACTGTCACGAGACAAATGGGCGAAATGGACATCAACTCCAATGCCAGGCTAGAAAATTAGATTGATTTCCTTATCTATACGCACGTGTTTGTTCCACTCTTAACACTACTGTAAACGTATGCAACTGCAGTGTTTGTTGTTGGCAGCCCTCTTCCATAAAACTGTAGTGCTCTGCCTATAGACTATCTCCATTCCGTCAGCTCTGTTGCCACCGTCAAAATCTTTTAAACGGTGAGTTTTGTGGTTGGGAGTTGCTTATTTAACAAGGACGATTAAGTCTAGCCTTGACACAGTTCTTAGCCTTTTGGTATATTGAATTACCACGTTACGTAACTCTCATTCGATGAAGCTACTCGTAATTTTCGAATCGTGAATCGTGCTTTCCGACGTCATAACGATACGTAAGACGCAATCGGGGAGGCGTCCAGATGTTTGCATTGAAAAGCTTGGTGGAATCATCCACTGCCGTGATCATTCGCTGCGACCAAATGCCGTTGGACACGTTGTCGGCGAGGCATCGACTAACGTGATCAGTTGTAAGAAGGGCGGCAGGACGCGAAAACGCGAAAAGCGCTCGTTTTCTGAATTAGTCTTTTCACTGTAGGAAACAGCAGGAAGATAGCTCCAACATAAATCGAGAGCCATCGAATGAATCGCGATCCAGCCATCGAATCACCTGTTGAAAAGCCTTCTTCTAGACCTCCCCAATCGCGACGAGAAACTAGTTTGGCACATTCAAAGAGCCGAGCAAACCGCGTCTTACATACGATACAGATTGGCTATCAAAGAGGGGCTCTCTTATCACAGCAGGTCAGCAAGATCCCTGCATATTCTAGCACAGGCTGTTGCGCTGCAAGCTTATCTGATACAGCCGTCTTATACGGCGTTGTGGCGCTTTGGTAAAGAGGGTTCTTCCTGCAGCTGCACTCGAGCCGCTGGCTTGTCGCCGAACTTTCTGTCCTTCTTTTGTTCTTTTATTCTTCCACCCGCTTGGTTTCGTCTTCCCCGCAGACGAGAGAAAGTTGAGGCCCAAGCGCTGTGCGAGCGTCCATCCCACCGCAGTGCATGGATTCCACCATAGTTGGGATGCACTCCTATACGTTCACCCTCTCCGTCGACCCGACGCAGGCCGAATGCCAAGACGCGACAAGGCGGCAGGATCGGTTCCACAACGTCTAAACTGTACGCTTTAGGGTAGCAATCGTTCGTGCTCGTGCTTCAAATCACTGCATTGGGTGCTTTAAGCACGAACTCGTACTCGCCTAATCATACTCCGTACTGGATTGGAAACATGACTCGGATACTGGGGGTTGGTTGGCGACAAGATTCGTAAACCGGAATAATTCCAAAAGAAAAAGAATCACCAAGACCCTAATGCCATAAGAGGAAGCTCACGGCTCGTAAATTCAGTAGGGACTTCATTGAAAACGCTGGGTCGTCGTTATGAGCAGATTCCTGTTTTAGGAAGGTGCAAGTGTGGGAGGGGCCTGACGCGCCAGAATAGCGCCTAGCGGCTGGGGCACTTGCCGTGACTGTGGGACAATAGGCCTGGCGTGACTTCCGCATTTGGCAGTTGTTTCATCCCGTGCGGGCAGCGGAATAAAGATCCACCATTTTGGCTACGATTTGGCCACAATATTTGTCAAAAGTTTCCCACAATGAAAACGATGGGGACAGGCAGAAAACGGTGCCGGTGGAGGTCAGCCACTGAATCAATCGGGCGGCGTAGTGCATCCGACAATCGGACGATGCGTGTACGGCGGACAGGCCGACACGGCCAGTCGTCAAAAGGACCGTCCGGTGTTGCGGCGGGACTCCCCGCCGTCTTTGATTTGCCCTCCCTTATCGCGAGTAAAAGCCGCCTGTCACACCTATTCGGGGGCTGGAAAGAGAGCACGGCACGGTAATCCCGGGAGGCTAAAACTAAGTCCTGTTTTTCTTCGATTTTCCTTCTTTGCCACCAGTGGCGTGTAAGACTCGAAGCCTTTGGAAAAATCCAAAAGCCTTCTCTTGCCTGCGCCTACCGCTTCCAGGGCTAGCCTCCGTCAGCACAGAGCGATGTATGGGGCCGGAGAAAGGCCCGAAGCCTAGCTGAAGTCACGGATGACAAGTAAAGGGTCTCACAGGCGATGCAACGCCTGCGTCTGTCGTTGGGAAAATTAGCTTCCAACGGACAGCAGACTGGCAGGTGCTTTCGCGTTCGTATACGAGTGCTCCTACCTCGCATTCCTGCGAATTTTGCATTGCGCTTACGAAGAGCACAAATGACCATCAAACAGCGCCCCACAGTTGCTGGTACGTAACATTTACCGTGCCAAGCTTGTGGCGCCCTGCAAAAAACAGGGGCCAACACACGCTAAGATGCTAGCACAGATCACCTTTGGTGCACGGATTACCACCTACCTAATCAGGAAGCAGCGAAAAGAGGACGCTCGTTGGCTGGCAGAAAGATAGGAAACCGTCGGATGAGGCACGGCAGAAATGCGAGGGGCGGCGGGAGAGACGAGAGGCGGAATGGACAGAGGGCAGAGGGCATGATCAGAAAGGGTACGTGCACGAGCACACCCGGAGAGGGGTTGCCTCCGACCACGCGACATCCAGGCTGGTCTCGAATGGATCCAAATGGCCATCTGTGAGCGCCCCAGAAATAACCGCAGAAGCTGCTCTTTTGGGCAGTTGCCCGGTGGCACGACCGGGCTGTTGTCTGTCGCGCTGGCCTATCAAGTACGGGCTACAATCTTTCGTTATCTCGGGGCTGGTCGACGTGCTACCGAGCAGACCTACTGGGCAGGCGCCGATGATAGCACGCCCGCTCCTTCCTGGAATAGCCCTGCTCTAATTGGGTCCTGACGTGATCATTCCTCCCCCCCTCGGCAACAATAGCTCCGCTAGTGGTCGCCCACGTCGTTGTGTCTGTGCCGATCGGCGGCATAAAAGACAGCCGTCCCTCTTCCCTCCCGTCGGTGTCTTGCATCTTTCGACGGTATCAACTTGCGTTACTTCGTTGCTCGAATCGCAATGGATTCCTGTGCGTATTCTTCCAAGAAGCGATCCTCGTTTCCCAAGACAAGCTAACCGTCCCCCCCAGCCAACGAGAAGCAGATCAGCATCGCTGGCGATTTGGACATCAAGCCGGCGCCCGAGACCGACCACCATGGCGTGTACCTCGACCCGTCCGTAATGGACGATGACTACGAGGGCAAGCCGACCGAGGAGGAGCTCCGGACACTGCGCCGCGTCCCCGGCCAGCTGCCCCTGATCGCCTACTTGATCTGCATTGTCGAGTTCTGCGAGCGTGCCTCCTACTATGGTGCGCAGCCGCTCATCAGCAACTACGTCAACCGGCCCATGCCCGCCGGTGGCAACGGCTGGGGTGCCCCGCCGCGGGGCACGCAGGAGACGGCTGGCGCTCTCGGCCTCGGTACCGTGACCTCCAACGCCGTCAGCCAGTCGTTCAGTATGCTGGCCTATGGTCTCCCGCTCTTCTTTGGTTACCTGGCCGACTCGCGTACCGGTCGCTTCAAGCTCATCTGCTACGGAATCGGCGTCTTTGGTATTGCCCACGTGCTGCTCGTCGTGGCTGGCGCCAAGAACCTGCTGGCCAACGGCAACGCGAAGGTTCCTTTTTTTATTGGCATCTACATTCTGGCTGTCGGCGCCGCCATGTTCAAGCCCAACGTCTCGCCACTACTGCTCGACCAGATGGTCAACACGGTCCCTAAAGTCATCGTCACCAAGAAGGGTGAGCGCGTGATTGAGGACCCTGAGGCTACCACCGAGCGTGCTATGCTTTGGTTCTACCTCATGATCAACATTGGCGGCTTCATGGGTGTCGCAACGGCCTACTCGGAGAAGTACATTGGGGTGAGTTCTCGTTCTCGGCCCTTGATTTATAAATTGTGCTAACAATATCAGTGGTGGCTGGCTTTCCTTATCCCTCTCATCCTCTACCTGCCGCTTCCGCTGCTCATGTGGTTCCTCAAGGACAAGTTGATTCTGCACCCACCTGCCGGTAGCGACCTGCCCAATGTTTTCCGCATGCTTGGCCTCATCTTCCGCCGCGGTGGCTTTTGGCGCATTGGCCGCCACGGCTTCTGGGACCTGGCCAAGCCGTCCAACATTGAAGCTGCCGGTCTGCACATTAAGACGCTGTGGAACGACGAGTTTGTCGATGATGTCCGCCGCACCTTCCAGGCCACGGGCATCTTCTGCTTTTTCCCCATCCAGTACCTCAATGACAACGGTATCGGCTCTGCGGCCAGCTTTTTGTCGACCATGCTCACGACCAACGGCGTGCCTAATGACGTTATCGGCAACTTCAACTCGCTCAGCATTATCGGCTTTGCGCCCATTCTCAACTACGGCCTCTACCCCCTCCTGCGCCGCCTCAACGTGCACTACGGCCCCGTGGCCCGCATTGCCACGGGCCTGATGATGTCGGCCATTGGCGGTGTTGGCTACACGGTTCTCAACTACTATGCGTACCAGCAGTCACCGTGCGGTAACTACGGCTCGACCGACTGCACGATCGGTACGGGTGTCGCGCCCATTACCATCTGGTGGATGGCCATTCCCTACGCCATCGGCGGTATCAGCGAGCTGTTTGTCAACGTCCCTGCCTATGGCCTGGCCTACTCGCGGGCACCGGTCAACATGCGTGGTCTCGTGTCGGGTATCAACCTGTTCAACACGGCCGTTGCCTACGCCATCGGTCTGGCCTGCTCATCGGTCATTACGGACCCGTACCTGACCTGGGACTTTGGCGGTCCGGCCATTACTGGCGCCGTCCTGAGTGTGATCTTTTACTTCCTCTTCCGTCACATCGACAAGGAGGAGTATGTGCTGAGCCAGAACGAGGATTACCACCTGAAGCTGGAGGGCACGGAGAATGTGGTGGGCACCAACGAGCTGAACAAATCGGGTGACCTGCCCGCGCCGATTGCGGACATGGAGGAGATGATGATGTCTCCCAAGCAGTAGAGGAGCGGAAAATTAGCTGGCGGGGTCTGGCGGCCATATACCCGGTCTTCTATATTGATTTGTTTAGAAGAATCTTGATCTTACAATCGAATGGTACGAACGAGCCGAAAAGTGAAAATGCTATGAAATTGGCCACAGCGTTTACTTTGGTAGGAAACACCAAAAAATACGCTGCAGTTAGACCATAAACGGCAAAATGAAGGCACACCAAAAGAGAATGCCCACACACGGGATCGAACCGTGGACCTCAGCATTACGAGTGCTGCGCTCTACCACTGAGCTATACGGGCTAAATCGCGATCCAGGCAGGGATCGAACCTGCAATCTCTTGGTTCGTAGCCAAGCGCCTTGCCATTTGGCCACTGGACCTATTGATTGGCGGAGCTTGAGGCTGATTTAATTATAAAGGTTCTTTCACTGCTGGACACTGAACAAGTACTTGAAGACTCAATTATCACCTTTCAGCTGCACGATGCAAATTGTATCTGCGTGCATTTACAATAAACTCGACTTGTTATTCAGCGAATGCCTTCCTCCTAGGACGGAACAGGAACCCTCCGATTGGGCGTCAGCTTAGTGTGTTCAGAGTACACGGGAGAGAATTCTCTCGGCTGTACTGCGCATGGATGGAATCTTTCTTTTATTTTCGGGTTCCCCATATCCATTGGCCCATGGATCGATCGGCAATAAGAGCTCCTTCTGTCTGCTCGATAAGCCACCCAGAACATCGTACGACACCGCGAGCCGTCTTATCACGTGTACCACGTGACACGAAAGGCCGCCGCCATCCGGAAGGCAACCCCATACGGAGCAACTCCAAACACGGGGGCGGGTTACCCCGGAAGACGCCAGAGACGGCGCCAGAGGCAAGACAATGCATGGCCGGACAGGACGGGCGCAAAGGCCGACGTATCATTTTTGGGCAATTTGCGAACGTCCGAACAAGTCGTGAGGCGCTCGACCAATGAACGGTGCGCCTTGAGCCGCAACAAGATTGATCCGCGCCGCGGCCTGGACGAACGGGAGTCTGTCTTCCCCCCAGCCAATCAGTTGGCGGCGCCATTCGGCTTGCGCTCGGTAAGGAACACGTCGCACCTGACCCTGCTGTGGGGCCCCAGGCAAGTCGCGCAGCACAGCGCCGTAGCGGCTCGAGGTGCTGGAAGCGCGAATTGCCCCTCCATTGGATCGTGGGCCGCAGGGAGGAAAGTGCGAGGAATTATTTAGTCCGTTGCGTTTCTTCGTTCCAGCGGCTCCGAAGTCCGCACTGGCCCTTTTTTTTATCTCTTCTTCTCCCCGAACCCCCTTGGATTTCCCTCCCTCTCCCCTCCATCTTTTATCCCTCTCTTCCGTGTCCCCACGGTGCTTGTCTTGTTCCTGCGCGTGTGCCAGCCGGCGTGATACCCCGTGTCCTCTGTCTGTCCACTTTCCTCATCTCTCACAATGGCCTCCGCTGCTCTCCGGTCGCGCGTGCAGCGCGCGTCCATGCTGTCCAAGGTGTGCCAGCCGCAGGACCTGCTGCACCACTTTCCCAATGGCGCGTACATTGGCTGGTCTGGCTTTACCGGTGTCGGCTACCCCAAGTAAGTGCGGTGAGAGCGCAGTGCGGCCTTTGGACTGCGCATCGTCCCATTGTCCATGATGCGTTGTCCATTGGGGCTTCTTCTCCTCGCTTCGTCTCTAACGCATTCCCAGGAAAGTCCCGACCTTTTTGGCCGACCACGTGGAGAAGAACAACTTGCAGGGCAAGCTGCGGTACTCGCTCTTTGTCGGCGCGTCCTCGGGCGCGGACACGGAGAACCGGTGGGCCGCGCTCGACATGATTGACCGGCGGGCGCCGCACCAGGTCGGCAAGGCGATTGCCAAGGGCATCAACAATGGCAAGATTCACTTTTTCGACAAGCACCTGTCCATGTTCCCGTCCGACCTCGTCTACGGCTTCTACACCAAGGACCGGCCCGAGGGCAAGCGCAACCTGGACGTGGTCGTGGTTGAGGCCACGGACATTCTGCCCGACGGCAGCATTGTGCCGGGCGCCTCCGTCGGCGCCACGCCCGAGCTGATCCAGATGGCCGACAAGATCATCATTGAGGTCAACACGTCCCTGCCCAGCTTCGAGGGTCTGCACGACATTACCATGTCGGACTTGCCGCCGCGCCGCAAGCCGTACCTGATCACGCAGGTCGAGGACCGCATCGGCACCACGTCGATCCCGCTGGACACGGAAAAGGTGGTGGGCGTGGTCGAGTCTGATTACCAGGACCAGACGACGCCCAACACGCCGTCGGACGAGGCCTCGGCCAAGATTGCCGGTCACCTGATTGAGTACTTTGAGCACGAGGTCAGCCAGGGCCGCCTGCCGCCGTCGCTGCTGCCGCTGCAGTCGGGCATTGGCAACATTGCCAACGCCGTCATTGGCGGTCTGCAGCACGCCAAGTTCTGGCACCTCAAGGTCTGGACCGAGGTGATCCAGGACACCTTTTTGGATCTCTTCGACTCGGGCCACCTCGACTTTGCCACGGCCACGTCGGTGCGCTTCTCGCCCGACGGCTTCAAGCGCTTCTACGCCAACTGGGCCAGCTACAAGGACAAGCTGCTGCTGCGCTCGCAGCAGGTCTCCAACAGCCCCGAGATGATCCGCCGCCTCGGTGTCATTGGCATGAACACGCCCGTCGAGGTCGACCTGTACGCCCACGCCAACAGCACCTGCGTCAACGGCTCGCGCATGCTCAACGGCCTCGGTGGCTCTGCCGACTTCCTCCGCTCGTCAAAGTACTCCATCATGCACACGCCCTCGACCCGGCCCTCCAAGACGGACCCCCACGGCATCAGCTGCATCGTCCCCATGTGCACCCACGTCGACCAGACCGAGCACGACCTGGACGTCATCGTCACTGAGCAGGGCCTGGCCGACGTCCGCGGCCTCAGCCCGCGCGAGCGCGCCCGCGTCATCGTCCGCAAGTGCGCCCATCCCCTCTACCAGCCGATCCTGACCGACTACCTCGACCGTGCCGACGCCTACTGCCTCGCCCGCGGCATGGGCCACGAGCCCCATCTGCTCTTCCAGTCCTTTGACCTGCACCGTGCTCTCCAGGAGAACGGCAGCATGCTGAGCTTCCCCGGCTGGAAATAAGCTGCACGTGACACTGTCCTGTCGACACAGTCTGTCCCAAACCCTCACGTTCTCCCCTTCTCTCCCCTTCTCTCTCTCTCCCCCTCCCTCGAACAGACCCTTCCCGCACGCCCATCGGGAGACGGCGCGCGGGCTTTAGAGCGGAACGTCCGTACATTGGAATTAGACGGCAGCAACCACAAGCTTGAATAAATGGGCGGTGCGAAATCAGGATTGTCACAAATGAATAAATATATAGGAAAGATAAGACGGCCAAATGGCTATTGTACTCTCTCTGATCATGTCTTGTGTGTCAAAAAATCTCTTCGGTATCTAACCCCAGAAAAAACGCCATTTCATAACCGCCCGGCAGACCATAAACTCTCCCAAGCCTGCACATTTTACCTGCCGTACAGCCCAGTAACCCCCTAATGCCACCCGTCGCCCCAGAAATACAACAGAACAAAAAAACGCAAAGACTCAGTTCCATCGAGACAAAACAAAAAATCGTAACTCCCATGACAAGCTCCCAACATACGAAATACAAACAGTCGCATGAAGCAATGAGCGCGAGCTCCTAGCGACCCCGTGTAACGCTTGGTGTCCAAGCTTGCATCTCATTTTCGGCTTCCCTGAAATGGTCAAACAGACCCTTCGGCCGTGTGATAGAACAGTAAAGAGTATAGGTGGTAAAACAGTCGGTTGCTTCATGATGTGACCGTGATGGCATGAAAGTCGTCGCGTATGCTCAAGGAATGAATCGGAAAAGTCGAAAGGGTGAAAGGGCTAGTGAATGAGGGTATCCGGGAAGGAATGCAATGTGTCTCAAAGGCTGCCAGGGGCGATGGGACCTGCGTTGCCGCCACGCATCCAAGCAAACAGGTCTGTCCGGCTCTGCTCCTTGGAAGGCACCCCTGGAGCTGCCGCGGTCGTGCCGGCATCCACCACTGACTTCAGGATCTGGGCTTCGCGCGGCTCCAGCAAGAGGCTCTTGCGATAGTAAGACACCTGCACGTTATCGCCCTGTGTCTTGTCCATCTCGCGCACACGGCTGATCTGCTCGCCGATCCACTCCTGGATGTCCGGCACCTCGGTCAGACGGTACGCAATCTGAAACCGCTGCAGCTCGCCAATAATCTTGGCCGTGCGCGTGTGCTTGTCAAAGTTGACCACGGTCAGCCCGCCGGTGCTGCTGCCCTCACCGTCGCTGCTGTTGCCGCTGTGGTCGCCGCCGTCTTGGCCCGGCAGCCGCTTCGTTGCCGGGTTGCCAATGTCGACAAACGTCAGGTCCGTCAAGTACATGCCCAGGAACGGCAGGCAGGGTGGCACGTGATCGTGCAGCCGTCCACGGAGAACCTTGTTGTTCTGCGCCGGTTCGACCACCGCCTGCAGCGTCTTGAGCATCTCGCGCCGCTTCGGCGACACGATGTCCCACGTCTTGCGCAGACGCGAGATCGTCGAGCTGTTGAGACTGCAGATGATCGCCATGAGCGCATCATAGTTTTGCAGCTCAAAACACTGGTGTGCCACCTTGATCCACTGCTTGATGACGGCCGCACGCCGCTTCACCTCGCCGTACATCAGAATGGTATCGGCCACCAGGTTGGACAGATCGGTGCTAAGTGCCGTCATGGCTTTGACGTTAGGCGAGTTGATGCCACCCTTCTTCATCCACTGCGAGCCCAGCAGCTCCTCCGGCACCATGGAGCAGAAAATGTTCATCTGCCGCATCGTCAACTGGCGTGCCATCTCAAGTGGATCAAAGTCCATGATCGTTGGGATCGTGCCGCCCATCTTCCAGTTGGCCAGCCCATTCTGGAGAGCCTTGGACATGATCGTCGGTGGGAACGGCGAGTCTGCTGGGATAAACTGCGAAGCCGACGTGTTCGTCTTGGCCATGGAAGATGCCAGGCGCGGGACCAGAGCCCCGTCGTTGCCGCTGACACGCTGGACCAGCTCCATCAGCCGACGGCCGGCCGACGGGAGAACGACACACAGTCTGTGCTCCGCAAATGGCTCGATCAGGGTCAGTGCCTCCCGATCGGTCTCGTCGCGCCAGTGCGACTCAAGCCAGCCCTTGAAGACGTTGTAGACACGTAGTCGGACGGGAGCCGCCATGCGCGGCGACTCGCTAACGTACTCGAAGCGGTCGATAAGTGCCTCGGCCAGCTTGACGGGTGCGCAAAAGAGGCGGAACGTCAAGTAAAAGGTCGACACGAAGATGGCGTCCGGCGTAGACTCGTGCGTCGTCAGGCGCTCGACCAAGGCTGGCAGAGAGCCGCCAGTGACCTGGCCCTCTTTGTTGAACATGAGCTCGTGCGCGTAGGTTCGCACGAGAATGTTCGATTCCACGTCCGTCTCGACCTCCTCGGCAAACGAGCTCACACCAGCACCCATCTCCCCGAGTGTATTGTCGGGCGTCGTGGCCCGGGTGGATGTCCGCGACACCAAGCTGGATTCGGAATTGCGGCTGGCGTTTGTGCTGCCCGTCGTAGAGCTCATGACAGTAAGGCTCTCCGAGTGAAAGGAGGAAGTGAACTCGCTGCTGGCCGATGGCTGCTCAAGAGAGCTGTATTCGTCCGCGGGGAGGAACGTGGACAGGCGTGGTAGGGGAGGAAGAGATGGGCGAATAGAAGACACGGAAGAGGCCATGCTATCCGGAGCTGCAGCATCATCTGCAGCAAACGAAGGTGGCCGCGATGAAAGGGAGAACTGGCGCGACTGGCGGACACTCCCTGCCAGGGAAGTGACGTGGGGGACATCGGGGAGTGGTTTGTCAACAGACATGGACTGAATATGTGGCACGTTCGAGAGCCGGTGGTTGGCCGTCGTGGTGGCTGATTCATACAAGTCGATCGACGAGGTGAAGGAGTCGGACACTTTGTTGATACCGTTGGTAACCGCCAGTGTGTCGCCAGCGGTAGACGAGTCACTGTAGTTGTCCGCGGTCACCGTCTCGGCAGTAGTAGCGCTAGCCACGTCCGACGTGACCGTCGCAAAGGAGGCATCGAGCACAGAAAAGTCCACGTCAAACGCGAGCGTCTCGTCGAAATCGTGCTCAAAATCGCCAATGCGCTCAATCACCCACTTCGTCTTGGCGACACATTCGCCTGTGGCCTTAACACAGTCGGTGGCCGCGGTGAGTAGGCGCCCATTGTCCTGGGGAACAATGACGTCTTCACAGTCGTGCGTGTTGCTCATGAGAACGTCGCGCGCCAGATAGACCAGCTCGAGGATGCGGTCAGACATGGCAACACGCGACTGGTAGAGGATTTCGCGGCTCAGCGAGTCGTGGCCAGACACAATGTCGACGACGACCAGCAGCTGGCTGCCCGACGTGGCCGACTGCTTGATGGCCAGAGCCAGCTGCGGGCGGGACTGCGAGTGGAGGTGCAGACGTCCGATAAAGGAGCCGAGATAGGAGAGGAAGGTGTCGTGGCGCTCGCTGAGACGGTGAGAAACGAGATTGTGCGCCTGGGAGAGAGGAGAGGGGCCGGCGAGGGAGAGGCGATGCGACATGCTGGCAGAGGACATGCGGTTCTTTGCGAGGGATTTGCGGTTCTGGTTGTGGGAGCCCGGCTGCGACGTCTGTGACGGCGGGGGCGCACGCTGCTGCTGGTAGCTGTTGTTGGCCAGGCTGGACAGCCGTTTGTTGACGGGAGACGTGGTGGCGGTGGCGGCAAGTGGATCAGCGCTGAAGGCGGCCAGTGCCAGGGACTTTCTGCGGATGTCAAACGAAAGGCTTTCGGCCGGCGGGGTTGGCGGAATGTAATTGTCCTGCACGGTAGCCATGGCGTTGATGGGTTCCAGCACGGGTTGGGAAGACAGGGCAATGGACTGGGCGAAGTGCAGGCGACTGTCCTCGAAGACGTCGCAGAAGCGGACGGCCTTGACAACAATCTTGAATGCCTTGAGGATCATGTCGTCGATGATGTTGTTGACGTTTTCAGTCGGGTCGGGAAAGCGCTGGAACTCTTGCAGGCGCTTGGCGCACTTGACCAGCGACGACAGCTCAGACAGCAGTGACTTGCGCCCGCGCCGCAGGCCATCGTTGTGCTGGACCAGCGACGACTCGCGGGTGAGGCAGTCGGTGCGTTCCTGAGGGAATTAGCCACTCGAAAAGCAGAAGTGCAGACAGCCAAAGAAGAGCCTACCAGAAGATAGCGAACGCCGGCAATGATGCCCTTCATGAATTCCTGGTTGCCAAAGATCTCGGCGTCGTTGACCGTGGTGCTCCGCATAAGATCCCAAAAGTTCAACAGCGCGTTGAGAAGATTGCGCATCTCCTCGGGTTCGTAGGCATCGCAGTAGTTGGTGGGCAGCCAGCCGCGCGCGCCCGAGGCCAGGAGAGTGCCGTCAGCCCAGCCATTGGTGTGGATGGAGTGGACGAGGATCACGTCGCCCTCACTCATGGGCAGAGTGACGGTCGAGTCGGCAGGCGAGAGGTTTGGCTGGAAGGCATAGTAGGCGCGCAAGAAGTTGTGAAATACAGGTGGCGGATCGGCTTGGGAGACGGCGGTAAGGGTGTAGTCGGTGGTGTGCGAGAGGTCCTCCTGGGAGCCGTTGGGGGTTGCTGGTGGCGTCATCTGGGAGACGTTGCCGCCGTGTGCTGAGAGGGCAGCTGCGGCGGATATGGAGTTTTGGAGAACGTTCAAGTAGGCATCGTCAGCCGGAGCGGCAGCGGCGTCGTTTTTGTGAATGGAGAGAGGCGCCACGGAGAGGCTGGTGCGCATCGGAATGGATCTCAGCATGGCCGTTGCTGACTGGGATGGGTCGGCAACATGAGGTCGGGCGCGGTCAGGCCTGGCGAAGCCGTTCATGCCCAGAGGATCGGAGGTGCGTAGTAGGACTTTGGTGGCTGCGCCGGTGGTAGACAGAGATTTGCAAATGTTGTTCTCAGCAGCGGCTGAGGCGCGTCAGTCGGGATCGAGATTCAAAAGGCAAAATGCAAAACTAGGCCGGAATGCGGCGACAGTCGTGTGTGCGTGTGTTGACAGATGTGCAGTAGTATGCAGACGAAGACGCGAGGAATGAAGGGAGGAAGGGAGGAGATCTTGTAGGAAGCTAGCCGGGAGAAGGGGAGCCACAGGTAGACGGCCAAGAGACCCAGGAAACCAGAGGGGTGGGTGGAATGCTTGCTGCAGTGGACACTCCCACTAGAGGGCGATCAGATCCAAAGGGGGGTGTCTCGCCCGCGGGAGTGTCTGTACAAATGGCAGGGGGGGGGAAAGAGAAGTGTGATCGTGCGCACGGGTGACTGGGCCGGGGGGGACTGGCGAAAGAATGCAAGAGACAAGGTACAGGGTACAAGTACAAGTGCTCGTGCATCGACTCATACAGGGCCGCTGGTAGCAAGAAAGGTCCGTGGAAGTTTCAGGCAGAGGCAGAGGTGCAATAGGGCAAGTAGGGGTGCAACAGAGTTTCGCAGCCGTTGCGCGCAACGAGTGGAGAGAATCCAAAAAGTCCTGGGCGGCGCAGTTCTTTTGTAAACGCGCTCCTGCGGTCTTTATGTCTGTATCGGCGTGTGGACTGGCGATCGTCCAAAAGCGTAAGCGAAGCACAAGGGCGATGGCGTCCGAGATGCCGGCCGCGGGGAAAGGGAGAGGACCAGGAGAAACCGAGGAGAGACAGGAGGACAAGAAGAGAGAGCTGTCGGAGTGGATGCTGTCACATGTGACGGCTGTTGTCGACTTGGCGGACGTGGCGGACGTGGCGGACGTTGTCGCCGTTCTCGACGTTATCGGTGCCGATCGCGGGTCGGCTGGTTGGTGATGGACAGCAGGCCTTCCTGTTTGCCTCGTCGGTGTCGTTAATTGGGTGACTTTGGCGCCGCAAGCGGCCTGTCCCTTTCTTGCTGTTGTTTATCCGTCTTTCGTCTTTCGTTTTGCCCCAGGGAGGTCAATGCAGATCAGGCCGTTTGTCTTCGGTCGTGGCAAGGATCGTCGGCAGGGAGACGTCGACGAGTTATCGAGAAAAGGGCGATCCAGTAGAATGGCAAAGTGGTAGAAACAGCAGAAATGAGAGAGAGTGGTACGAAAAAGAGTACAAAGTACGAAAAAGTACTCGAAAACACGCGACATTCGCTGGTGGCTTGCCGTAAGATTGCTAGCCCGTAGAAAAGGAAAGAAAGTGCGTCCTTCTTCCGATAGCAAGTTGAAAGAGCGGTCCGTATAAGGATGGGAGAGAGGGTAAACTCGCTCGCACTCCTCACTTTGCCAGAAGCAAAACAAGTCTGGCCTGGCCCAGGGGAGGGCGGCCTCGATGCCGCGCTCTCCTCCAACCCGTACCGTCAAGTATCTTTTCCCCTTGGTGTCGCGTAGTGGGGGGTATGGGGACTACTCTTATTTTTGCGGTTTATTTATTTGCGGGCCCTTGCGCAGTTACTTGTTCGGGTTGCAGGGGTCCAATTTGCAGGGGTACAATGCGCAAGGGGTAGGGGTGCTCCGGGGGCTTCTGGGGAATGGTACTTGCAGGTTTCCCGAGTGCGAGTGTCAATGTCTTGCGCTTAACTCCAGGAGCGCCTGCCTGCAAGTATCGTAATTCGTGACGGTGGAAAAGCGGGTTACGTACGAAAACAATCCTCTGGGCAGAGCAGAGAGACTGCTTGGACGAGAAGGGCCAGCCAGGCCACTAGCCGTATATGACTAGCCAGCCCGTGGCGGGCGCTGCTTCCCAACTCAATGGCCAGGTGGCCGCCCGCCAGGGACCAAACGGGAAAGGGCAAGCCGCAGCTGCCCCCCATCCCCAACTACCATTTTCCAAAAGGGTTCCCCGACAATTAGCAGGTTCCGTGATGTTTTCCAGGCCCTTGGCTCGGTGGCTACAACGTACTTGGTGGGAGAAGGGACAGACAATGATAAAGAAAAAAACAGGCTGCGCTGATATAAACAGGACTTTGTCAACTACTTCGTATGATGATCATGCGCCCGTTATCTGCGCATCTGTGCTCCAGCAAGCCCGTCGTACCGCGCCCAGGCTGACGATCGGCTGTCTTACGGGGATCGGTCTTGCATCGCTGAATCCCGAGACACAGGACAGTTGCTGTCTCTGCTGCCTCCGCTTGGACCAGCGGATCCGCGTGTGGGCAGGAGCCCGTCTGTCTCGAGCCAAAATGGGAAAAGAGGCGTTGTGGGAAAAAGAGGCGAGCCGAACACAGGCCAAGAGAGTTCCATTTCTCGCCGACCACAGGAACGGCGTCAACCGTCGCGGGCGGCAGCGGACGCAAGCCAAAAAGAAAAGAAAGGCGTTGGTACGGACGAATTAATGCGTTGAAGAACAGGTCTTGCAGAAGCGAAATATGCAGTGCCAAAATGGTCACCGACAGCCGACCCGAGCAATGGTCTTGGGGTGCAGGTATCCAGCGCTTCAGTGCTGCCGTGCTCTAGGGCTCTAGGGCCCCAGCGCCATGACTCGTCTCCCCAGCAGCGGTGCCACGCTGGTCCACCGCGGCAAATAGAGGTCGGATATCGCCTATCGCATGCGCGGTAGCGGTGCTACATCCGCGTCACGGCGTACTGTAGGCCCATTTGCACCAAGAGGCGCTTCTCTGTGGCACGCGCATTTCGGCAAAGGTGCCAGAAGAGTGTTCCTGAACGGCCATGTGCGTCTGTCCATGCGGCACAGAAACGCTGTGAAGGGGCATTCATTTTGAACCTCCTACTCTCTCCAACGCAACGTCGAGCGGTACGCGTTTAGCTTCGCGGTGCGGATCGGTCTGTTAATCTGCCCGTGTTCCTCCTTGCCTGATCTCCCTGTTCCTCCCGCTGATCCCTTCCGCTTCGCGCTCTCGTTTACACAAGTCTGTCGCACCTATCGCGCCTGTCGCATGCACGACAACCTTGCGTAGAAAAACAAGCGCTCGTATATGCTGATCACCACGGTCGCTGCCCTGTTCTCTCCCCCAGACGCCAAAACCCAGAGACCAGAAACCCAGCAGGACAACCGACGCACTCTAACAGCCGGTACGCTAGCGTCGCCTGAGCGATGGACTGCTTCTGCGAGTACGCTTCCTATCCTCGTCCAGCATTCCGCCAGGCCCCGGCGACTACGAAACACCAACACGCACCATCGACTATGGCCCCGGATGCCTTCCGGCCCGGGCTGCAGCAGAGCAGGGCTATGGGCGAGGCAAGAAAAGCAAGTGCGTACGACCAAGGATGTATCTACCCACTCGGCTGGCCCGGTTGCGATTGGAAATTCTTACATAACTGTAACATTACCTATCGGCGGCCGATCGGTAGGGTAGCAGCGTGCATGAAGTCGCATTGCAGACCGTTTTCTGCGTCGTACATTGCCTGGTATTCTGCTCAGTCTTTTCCCACCGTTTCTGAGGCTATGACTACTGGCGTCGGAGCTTTTCTTGACTACGATGTACTGCGCAGGAACTCGCTTCTCGCCTATCGGGTACCCAGACAAGCGACAAGTACTTTAGACAGCTGTACCGTGGAGTACGAGGCCTCTGGGCGAGAACCCCTGTTCCTTGCACAAGCACTATTCACACCTGCACAAACTATGCGCATGCGCCGAATGCACACTATCACATGCCTAGGCCGGATGTGGAAGGCTCAGGGTCATGGCGGGGGCCGCGCCCGTGCTTTTGGCAGAGTCCGGCCAGAGCGCAGGCCAAGCCGCAGAAACGGCAAGTCCGTAGCAACAAGGCGACCTCGTGGCCGGTACGATTAGTCAACACTTGGGCGTCCAAACGATAAGAGCCCATCACAAATCCAATCGCACGTCACTTTCCGTCTCGCAACGGTCGCTGCAAAACCACACCTACAGATCAACCCTAATTATACGTAAACGTTCTTCTGTTTTTTTTCCCCGCTGTGCCCTGCTTGTGTTTTTTTATGCGCGCCATCCATCGTACGAGCTGGGCTCAGCTTGTATGGATTTGCGTGTTGGCTGGCAGGTTGTAGCTGCAAGCTGCAAAGCTGCAGGGAAGATCGGCCTGTCAAAATCGACCACATCATATTTCGAGCTGTCCCGCCATGGCGCTTGAAAAGTACATAGATTTAGCGCAAAGTCCGCCACGAGGCCTCGTACGAATAGCAGCGAAAAAAAACCAACCACTGCCACAACTAGTGTTCGGCTATCGCCCATGGTGCGCTTCCACATCCAGCGACAGGCAGCGTCAACTGGGCGCAGAGATGGCATGTCCCGAGGCAGCCTTGCCAGCGAGGAAGAGCTCGAGCGCAGCGCTAGTCGCTGATTGCGAGCGCCTTGTCGTTGAGTGGTGCAGGGGTTGCGCGACAGTGGAGGGACAAGGCGTTGCCGATCATGGCAGATTCCGCGAGTCGTGCTCGTACAATTAAGATGGATGACAGACGCACACGTACTTTTGCTAGCTGGAGTTCTGCGCCGCTCTCGCGCAGTACTTTTCCGTCCTGGCAGTCCGGATCATGAGAGGTGTACGAGGACAAGGACCACGACGAGGGAATCGGAGCGGCAGAAACAAGGAAGCCCAGAGTCGGTGGAAGAAGACCACAAGCCCAAAAAGCCCGCTGGAGCTAGGCCGAAAGAGACAGCAACAGACGGGCCAAGCATGGGGCAGTCGCGGCGCCCCTTACTTGGTGCTGGATGCCCCGTGATCCTGCCGGGGCTCTCCTTGCCGCGCAGCGCCTGCCAGCGCGGAAGTACTCCCCGCAACAGGTTTTGCAAAGCAATATTCGTCAGCCGGAGCGGGGCAGAATGTGCCTGCAGCTCCCTCTGCGGTTTCTGCATATTATGCAGCAGCTGCATGGCGCTCAACGGTGTGACTGGCCCAGCCGTTGGGCACAACGGTGCATGGGGATGGATGTCTGCCCCTGGCAGCATGCAGCAGCGCGCTGCACGTCGTATTCGCACCCTCTTGCACCCATTCTCGTCACATCCCCCCTCGCTAGGCACTTCCCCTCAGGGTCACAATCTGCGCCGGCCCGCGACGTCGCAATGCAGCTGCCTCCGTGCTGCGGCCGGCGGCGACGGCCGATATCTTGCGCGTGACTCTTTCTTGTTGCCTTGCTGCCCAACCGGCGGATTGCTTGTCGTCTTGTCCCGTCGGTTCGTATTGATGCACGCCGTGCCGACTCACCGATGCGTTTCCAAACGTGAAAGCGTCTTGCGCGCTCAAACATGCCGATTCCCGGAACGAAAACGACGGAAACACAAAACACAAGCGCACGGTGCACGGTCCACGGTGCACTGACTCTCACTTTTGCCGTCTCAGGCTGTTTGGTCGCGAGCGTTCACATGGCGCAGCCAGCCGTGCAGTCTGGCGGTCAGCCCAACCTGTGCGTGTGCGGGCGGAACAGGCAAGCCGGTCCCGCGGAAGGTGCGTGGATCTGCGGACGGAGAAGACTCCCAAACGCGACAACCGCAGCCGCTGCTTGGGCATCGTCGATGAGAAGTGATAGTGGCGCAATCCATGTAGCGTCGCAGAGGCCCCCAGACCATCCCACGTCTTCTCCCCTCTTTGAGCGCGGCAGCCTCACCGTTCTCGACCCTCTCCGACGGACGCACGGCCGCCAGAGTTCCGACCGCGGGAGCCAAGGCCGCGGCCGCTCGAGCTGAGCTGGGTGTGGCGCACGAGAAGCCTGCTCAAGTGCGCCATTGCGGATGTGTTTGCGGCAAATATTGGTCGACCGCCCTGTGATGAGTTAAAATTGCAACGCGGACGTCTGTGGGATCCGAGGTGACTGCAACTGTGATGACTAGTCGTCACACCAAGACGGGGCTCCATAGCTCCGGTCCCGTTCTGGGCGTGCTGCCGCCGTTGTCGCGTGTATTATTTTGTATTTGCCCTCATTGCATACAGGTGCATGAAAGCACACGCAGGCTGTGCTGGGCGATCTTGTCAGAGGTATGGCGCAGCATCGATGCGTAGGCCGTGTCTTGCATGGCAACGATCTCGTTGGAAGCTGCATAAAACTTCCGTCGTGATGTTGATGCCGGAGCTGGGCATCGGCGTCCTGTGCCTCGAAATGTCTGGCCAATTCCAGTCGCCCATTGGTCGTCGGCAAGACGCCAAGATCGACAGCCGCCCTGGCTTCGTGATCCTGCCGCCGCAAAAATCCGGCCACCATAGGGCCGAGCTTGCCCTCCTGCATTCCCCTCTTCTCCTCCCCCTCCCGCTCCTCCTCCCCCTCCCCCGCCAACATGCCCAGTAAAGGTGTCCAGGTGTACACGTACATTGCCGTGCCCGGCATTGCCATTGAGCTGTCGGTGCCGGGCCAGACGGTGCGGCGCACCGCGCTGCGCGTCTTTGAGAACGAGGACCTCGAGGTCGACTCCCACAACATTCCCGGCCTGTTCAGCACGACCGGTCGCTTCTCCTTCCGCGTCGTCGCCGACAGTGGCGACGTCCTGACGGAGCAGTGGAGCGAGGTCAACGCGCTGACGGGCGACGCCGGCGGCGGCACACTGCACGCGATTGCCGAGACGCCCTCGATTGTGCACGAGGCCACCGGCGCCGTTGTGTCGTACGGCTTTTATGAGGCCGGCACGGGCATCGCCGGTCTGCCGGACCGCCACCAGTGCTACGTGACCGTGACGCCCAACTACGGCGGCTGGATGGGCCAGGTGGCGCCGCCGGGGTCGCCGCAGGCCGACCGGCCCTTTTGCCGCCTCGTCGTGCCGGCCGCCCACGACATTGGCATGAACAGCATGGTCAACTGCAGCGCCGTGCTGGCCCACGCCGGCAGCGCCGTGATCTCGCAGCTGATCCGCGAGAGCAAGTGGGCCGGCATCATCGCCGACGCCGTTGCCGGCAAGGCCCTCGAGGCCGTCGCGCCCAACATTGTGAGCAGCCTGGCCATTACCCAAAAAGACACGCTCGCCACCATCCTGCAGCTGGGCGCCCGCTACTTTGAGTTCCGTCCGGCCCACTGCCACGACGCGCTGCTGCCGTCCAACGCGCTGCCCGACAGCCTGTACTTTCAGCACAGCGTCATCCCCGGCATGGCGTACGCCGCCTTTCTCGACGATGTCGTCGCCTTCTTGCAGGCCCACCCCGACGAGATTGTCGTCGTCCAGCTGCGCTGGGACGGCGTGCCCGACGCGTGCAAGCGGCCGATCGAGGCGGACCTGCACGACAGCGTCGCCCGCGCCCTCGAGAGCACGGCCGGCGGCCTGGCCAGCGGCGGCCTCGACGACCTGCGCCGCGCCTCCATCGCCCAGCTGCGCAACGACCACAAGCGCCTGCTCGTCCTCGTCAACGTCGACGCGCTGTCCACCTACACCGACGAGGGCAACGCCACCACCGACGGTGCCAGCATCGTGGCCGGCTTCGAAGCCGCCCTGCGCCCCGACGCCGTCCAGGGCCACGCCTTTGTCAACATCCAGTGCCAGGCCACCGCCACCAACATACCCGCCGCTGTCGCCTACAGCGTCATGTCGGCCAGCGCCTCCACCAGCTGTCTGCTGGCCACCAAGGCCCTCGTCGACGCCAAGACCCTGCCGTGGGTGCGCGACAATGCCCTTCGCGCCTGTGGCGACGATTCGCTGGTCGTGGTCATGAACGATTTCTTCGACGGCGCCACGGCGGACGTGGCGGTCGAGCTGAGCCGGCAGCGTCTGGGCTGATGCGATTCACTTCGCTCTGAGCATGTTTATCAAGTTGCAACGTCAACTGTCTGATTGGTTGTGGACTTGGTCAATTTCGATCTCAATTTCCGTAAATAAAGTAAAAAATGAAATATGCCTAGAAATTATCTGGCCGAAAACTCCTGTCCAATTCAAGATGAAATCTGGCAATTGCACCTCATTTCACTCTGCGACAGACAACACAAAACGTGGGATAGGCGTCAGTAAACCCAATTTTTTCAGCTACCGATTATTGCCTATTGCACAGACATCGTTCCTTGATCCCATCATGTTGCCTCATCGTTCATGCGTAGTCATCCCCCACAGTCTCCTTTATGCATTCTCCTCGTGCCAACACAATGAAAAACGTAATTCCAGCTCGAAAACAAGACACCAGCAAACGTAACATCTCCATTGCTAGGGCCAACCATCTGTTGGCATGCCGTCGTACAAACAGTCCGCAGTCCTTCTCTGGCCTGACTGGGATGTCCTGTTGGGACCGCAGACAACCAGAGAACAGCGTCGTCAGATCATAGGTTGCCCACGTATCTGTAGTGCAACAGAGACACAGTACTCTGTACAGTAAGGAAAGCATTTTGGAAGAAAAAAACACACACACACACAAAAAAATACACAACGAAAACACGGAAACACGGAAACACGCAAAAGAAATATAAACTCTTTCATTGTCTCTTTTTTTGGTGTGGCCCCGTTACAGCGTCCAGTCGTGAAAAACGTCGATATCTGGTAGGAGGCGTTCGTTCCAGATCCCGTAGTGACTGCATATAAATAGTCGTGTCGTCTTTCATCGCAGCGTCCCTAACAGGCAACCGTCGACGAAGCAAGGCGCCAGTCAGGAGACGGCATCTCATCCATCGTGCTGCGGCACCCTCCCTAAGGAGGAGCTCTTCAAAAAAAGACTTCGTGTCCTCGTGTCTTTGCGGGTTCAAACCACGAGCTTGGAAACACAGAACATACCCATAAGCCCGACAACACAACAAGGACAGGAAACTGAAAACAAAAAACGCAGTACAAGAAACAAGGAAGCCACGGAAACCGAAACGAAACCGGAAAACAGAAACAGAAATCCAAGGAAGCGCACATCACATCCAACACGCACAAAAAAAGCAAACAGGACCGAAACTCCTTCGACCGACGTTCAGACTCCGCCTCTCCATGTGAAAACCCAGAACGAAAACCGGAAGCATCAAAACGAAACAAATCGCGGCAGGCGGGAGGAGGGCGGTCGATCATGTATTAGAGAGGCTGCCAGGCCGTATACGACGAGAAATGCGTGACGAAACGGAGAACGTGCAGGCATGAGGGCTCAGTAGAGCGCGGCGGATCCATGGACAGCGCCCAGGCGGCTGTCGGACGAGTCTGTATGGTTAGCAGTGGCCAGCAAGCAGTGAGCCTTCAACAGACAAACGTACCACTACCCCGGTGCATATGCCCGTTTGTGCGGGCCCGCGAGAAGCCATTCGGGTTCTCCCAATCGCCACCAGGGCCGCGCGGTTGCCGCTCCGGCACAGCCCTGTTGCCGTTATTGCCGTTTGCGCCGGGGCGCTGGCTGCCAATAGCACCCGGCGTCTCGCGCGACCGGCTAGCCATGTTGCCGTTGCTGTCGTACGCAGACGAGCCTAGGGTGAGCGAGCCAAGCCCGTTCACCAGGCCCGAACCATCGCCGCCGGCCGAGGATGTCGGCGGTGGCGGTGCCGCCAGGCCCGTCCCGGGCGTCGTCGGCGTCGTCAACGACGGGCCAAAGGGGCTGTCGTTGGGATAATGCGTCATAAAAGGCACCCCGTTGTTGCCGGCATGGCCATTGGTCGGTGCGGCGAGACCGCCGTTGCTGACCATGGACGGCGACGGGCTCGGACTGAATGAGCGTAGGTCCGCAAAGCTCTTGACGCCCCGCAGGCCGTTCAATCCGCCGTGTTGGTGGTTCTCGGGGCTGTTGGGAATGGCCAGTGTCGGACCGCGGCCGACCGAGTGCACTGACGGATGCTGCTGCCGGTCATTGAAATCGTACGTGGCCGCACGGCTCAGCCCGCGCGGGTGGCCGTCGAGCGTCACGCCCGGCTGCTGCGTCGGCGGCTGGTGACCACCCGATGGAAACTTGGCTTTGCTGACATGCACCTGCCGGTTCTCGCCCTCGCCAATGGATGTGTGCTCCAGGCCCATGTTGTGTGCTAGTATGTGGATCATGCGACGGTCCTCCGGGGATGTGTCCGCGGGGAAGATGTGCACCTCGCGATGGTCGTCGTTACGGAACATGTACAGGTCGAGGTAGTACTGCAGTGTGTGCGGGTCGTTGAGATCGACGCGGCCCGAAGCCATGCCTGAACGGTTAGAGGACGACGGGCGGGAGAGATGGGCCGATTGGGCCGAGTGGGCCGAAAAAGACGCACGATCGTTAACCGCCGCCCGTTGCAGCGACGTCGTGGTGTTCAGGGACGAAATCGAAATCTGGTGTGCCGGTCCACGGTGCTGTTCCTCGAGCTGGCCACGCTTCTCGCGCTTCTCACGCTCAATGCGTTCGCGTTCGTGTTCGGGAAGCATCTTCTTGTACTCCACACGCAGCTTGCGCCCCTGGATATCCAGTCCGTTCATGCGGTCGATAACGAGCGCGGTGTCCTGGGCGTTTTGGAAGTTGGCAAAGGCCAGGCCGCGAAAGATTCCATTGTCGAAGTGGTAGTTGAACGCGTATGGCTGTGGCAGGTGCAGGTCGATCATGACGGATGTGAGGACTTCTTTCCGCACGTTGAACGGGATGTTCTTGATGACAATGGCCGTCGGGATCAGGTCTCCCATGTCCTTCTTGCCATCGGAAAAGGAGCGCATGTCCGGCTGGCCAAAAGCCTGGATATTGACCGTCGGAGGCGCCACGCTGTATGGGTCGGGCGAGCCGCTGTTGGGCAGGCCCATGGGCTGGTTGACTAGATGTTGCGGTTGGTAGTAGGAGATGCCGGATGCCTGGCTCAGGCCTTCGCTGGCGTTGTTCGTCCATTCCTGGCTTGTTAGGAGAGGCATAGCAGAGGCAGCGACTGCGACGGCAAGAAAGCCAAGGAGACAACACGTACCGAATGCAGAGGCGGCCGACGGTTCAAGTTGCGGATGCGCGAGCCGTCAATGGGCCCGTTCATGGTGGCGGCGCTGGAGGCCCCGTTGTAGCCCCAGGCGGTCTGGTTGGGCGGGTTGAAAACGCTGAAGGCATTTTGCAGGGAGGACGGTGTGGCCGTGTTGCGGTCAAAGCGCTGGGCGGTATCAAACGAGGCAAAGCGGTCGTCGGCGGCAAAGAGGGAGGCAGCCGCGTTGACACTGTCGACGGGCTGCTGCTGCTGCTGCTGCTGATGCTGGCCGCGCCGGCCACCGAGGGCCGCCGGCACACCGACCGTGGTTGCGTAGCCGGGCCGTGATGAGTTGGGCGAATGGCTCAACGGCCCACCGCCATAGCCGGGATAAAATTCGGCCTGGGCTTGTTGCGCGTTCATCTTTGCAGTAGATGTGCGGAACGGGGATTATGCGGTCAAAAGGGGCGCCGTGGCAGCCGCTGCAGACAGACAACCGGGTGAGGAGGAGGAAACGTAGAAGGTCGCTTGGGTCGAGGAGAGGCGTTTGTCTTTTGTCTTTCGTCTGCGGATTTCGGCTTCGTGTCCGTTACTGAAAAGACTGTCGTCGTCCGTCAAGCGTGTCGAAAGCAGAATAATTTTTCGTGTTTTGCGTCGAGCGAGGTGGGGAAGGATAGTTCATGTGTGCTTTGAGCAAATTTATACTTTTCGCTGTGGCTCTTGGGGCCGCTGTTTGTTGGTTTGGTCAAGGAAGCCTGCGAAGTTGCAGAGGTGCAGTCAGCATCCGCAACACAAACACAGTGCCGCGATCGTGGCGACAAATGCGGTCTGGTTGGGGGGCGAGAAATGGACAAATGGTCAAGAGGATGAGCAAGCCGCGGGCCGTAGGAGCTGATCAGCTCAGCCAGTCATGGCAGCGAAAGGGCGGTGGAAAGGTGCAGACAAAACGTCCCCGAAAAGCGAAAAAGGAGGGAGAGAAAGGGGGAGCAAAGCTGGCAAGCGGGCAAGCCGAGAAAAGCGCCCAGGCAGTAAATGCACGACAGATCCCCGAGGCAGCGGGAGATGGAATCGATGGGCGGACGATGGGCAAAAGGGGGGGCAGGCAAAAGGAGCAGCGTCGAGTTTTGGGGGCTGATGCAAGCTGACGGAAAAAAAGCGTAAAAAGCGTAGAGGCGTAACAGCGTGGACACGTACCGTTGGAGGCGGCAAGCAGACAATGCGTAAACACCGCCGGATCCAGCAGCGAGAACGTGATGGGCAGATGGCAATGGCGTTCCGTGCTGGAGAGAATCGCCGGCGTCGGCTGTGGTCCGAGCAGTCATAAAGATGAGGTTTATTATGTGTTGATGTTTTTGAGCGCCCTGCGATTTATTCTGCGATTTATTTTATTCCCTTATGGATTGAGCATTTAGCTAATTTTTCGGGATCCCTATTTTTCTGGTAGGAACTGCGGGATGGCTAGCGCACAAAGGCTAAGACCTCGAGGAGGGGCGGGTTCGGTAGGCGGTAGATTAGGGGGCGGAGGAGGGTGACCGCCCTAATTCCAGGCTGGCATGCACCATAGACCGCCATGGGCCACACGCCATACATAAGTCATGGGCCATTCGCGCTTACTATCCATAGGGGGGTTAGGAATGGCTCCAGAGGGAAGTCGGCCCAGTTTTCAGTGACTCTCGCCAATGGGACGACGCCAAGAAGATTTTCGGCTGCAAAAAGGGATTGCAATAACACATATTAGACGAAGAGACAAGGTGCACTCCATAGGAACAAGAAAGGTAGAATCAGCAATACGGAGCGTGCAATAAATGTGAGACTCTCTCATTGAGGCTTTCCCTCTGCTGTTTATGTACAGTGCGCAGTACAACATGTTAAAACACGCACTGTTTATTTGCCGGAAGTGCTCATATTCTTACGTAGTCAAGTTCGTTTTAGTGCCCACATGGCCCATACTTCGTCTGTTGGTTTTGTAGGGCACATCGCCGGATAATTACTAAATTTTTGCATTATGCAGGGGAAAATCGGTTGGTTGGACCGCTAACTCTGGCAACTTTGCCATGAAAAGTGGGTGGTGGCTGGGGCGAGAGCCACGCTTCGGGGCATTTACGCATCAGAGGCTGCTACAATCATTATAAATGCCCTGCCCCTTCTACAGGTATGTTTGAATGAGCGTGAGTGTACGATCTTCTCGGCAGAACCCAGAACCATGACGGAATCCAGACTCGGACAAGCTAGATACAAGTGTCGTACTCCATAGAACTAAAAGAAAGACGAACTAGTCTGGGATGCTTGTTGCATTTGGTAGGTTGGTTACATTCAATCTCATTATGAACACAAGAGAAATTGTTGGGCGTTGTTCGAATAGAGAGCGGATGTTTCGATAGGAGTCATCGGATAATGAGCTAATAAATGCAATGCCGAATTGATCAATACATAAGTCATTGCCTGTCAATGGCGCGATTTGTGTAGCCTGATCTGTGTGACGCAATATGGCGGCTGCCGACAGCCTTGCGAGATCTGATAATTAAACATGTTGAACTTGATTCTAGATACTATTAGATACTAATTTAAAAGACGAATCCTGTCATTCAAACCTTCCTGTTTCGTATGCGATTTCACTCTGCCTGTGCGCCCCTGTGCAGCTCCTATGCAGCTCTGTGTGTGCCCTTTCGCGACGAACAAAAAAGTTTACTACTCACGTGATAACACGTGACTACTAAACCGAAGTAGATTCGGTAAAATCCAACCAACACATCAATTATCTTGAATCTAACATAACAGAAATCAACCTAATCAGTACGAATTTCCTATTGCATTGCTCATTTCATTGTCTTTTAAGTATGCTTTTTTATATCATTAACTATTCCGTCGGAGGAGGGCGTATGGGCAACGTACACCAGCTTGTCTCGTACCAATCTATCCATTCCTCGTGCTTGATCGCTTGCCGGCAATCTGAAGCACAATGACACGAGAGGAAAAAAATCCAACGTCTCTGGCACAGATAACTCACCATCTGCACTGGAAAGGAACTACTCCCCAGCAATTCTCTTCCGCATTCAACATCACGACGCGTCGCACTTCGCGACAACGTGGCGAAACTTGTCAGCTGGCCTTGAATGAATCGAACAGCAAGAAGGCGCTACGGAATCCAGCTTTTCAAGTGAGAAGACGAGCAGGCCGGCATGGGGCGCAACCCCGACTCGGACTGACGCGAAGCTGGCAAGCAATCAGTCGAAACTGTTCGGTCTGTTGCTCGACACCACGTCGCGTGTCCAGAACTTCTCGCCGTCAAACGAGTACGGCCCGTCGATAAAAGTAGGAAGTGGCCTCGTGCTTTTCCCACCATTGTACAGCATCAACACCACATGGGAGGGACGCGCGATGAGGTCCACAGGCGCTCAAAAATGGTTCAGGACGGCCGTAACCACGGATGCGCATGAAGATATACTGCGCCCCGAGGTGGGCCAAAGCAAGAATCATGAATGGGGCCGGTTTTACTATTCCTTGGGCCGGCCTCTCTGGGGTATCATCATGGAAGCATGCCTACAGGCCAGCCCTGGAACTTTATTACGTGCGATATGTCTCGAAGGATCAATGATCCGTACCATGCAGCCGGGAGAATCTGTTCCCGCCTATCATGTTACACCGCTGGTGAAGACACCCGAGTTTCGCGAGAAGATGACTGTCCGTCTCGTCAAGTCGCTGCAGCAGGGAACATTGAGAGCTGCAACCGGCGGGTACTTTTCGGATCAATGGCGTGAGAGGGTGATGCCCTCCGATTATCGTAAAAAAACAACCACCCCACAGCAGCTCAAGTAGCGCAAGCAGACACAATAGAGAGGCAGCTCAGCACCGGGGCAAAGATACAAACAGAAGACAAACAGGGAGAGAGGAAACAATTTGGGCCGCGGCTGCCAGAAGGGCGGACCGATGCGTGGTTATCATCGTACTTCATGCGCGAGGAGAGAGTAGGAGTTTGATACCGCTATAGAACGACAAAAAGCTGCAACGGCAACAGCTGTTCCTGTATAGTTAATTATCTTCACATGTCTGTTTCCACGTGAATAACGAGCGAAAACCAGTGCATCCGGGCATCTGCATGCCCTATTTGCCTCTTGATCCCCACACCTCCCGCCTTCTTCTAGATAGAGCCGAAGAGCACCCCGATCTTCTACCTAGTCCGGATACTCCGGGTTCTCGCCTCGAGGTCGCAGGCGGTCACTGGTGACAGACACAACTCTCCAACCGCATAAATTACTCAAGAAAAGGAGCAATTCCACGGCAGAATACTCCCGACCGACTAATTTTGATACTCCCGTTGCCAGCACGAGCTGTCACACTCGCTGCCGGCAAGGATGGCTCGGCCGTGACCCACGACATCGGCAAAGGGAGGAAACGACATGGCTAGATGTCGGGAGAGCACAGACGGCGAATTCAGGAGCAGCGCGGAGGGTAGCATCCATAGTCCATAGGGCAGAGGGCCCATGCCACCTTTTTGTGTGTCACGACAATGCTCTTTTACGTAATGGCATCACGACATGCAAGGCTGAACGCTAAATGATCAGCCACTAGGAAAGCTATTTTGAACGTCTGGGAGACGAGAAGGAGGGTGATCGATTGCATAGAAAAGCCTCTGAACTGAATCGGCCGTTACTCATTTACCATTAGTTTGAACTATGCCCGTCTATATACTACTCATACAAGCCTCACCGTCCAATACTAGTGGACGTGGACTCGTCCTCCTTGGGATACTCAATGACGACCTCGCGCCGCTGGTAGATTTTCAGCGGGATTGGGTAGTCTTCATTGATGCGCTCCTGGCTGGCGGAGCGGCCTATGCGGTCTTCGTCGTCACCGCGAGACGACGTGATCTGGACGTGGCTGGGCAGCGTGCGAGAAGGGAAGCCCGAGCTATTGCCGTAGCGCACCCCCGAGTTTTCGGAAAAGGACGTCATGTGGAGGACGCGGCGGGCGAGTGTCCAGGTCTGAGAAAGGTTGGCCGTGATGAGGGCGGTCGAGGACTCGCGAATGTACCAGTAGACCCAGGCAGAGCCGTAGGGGTCGGTAAAGGAGTAGTACTTGTTGAGGATGGCGGAGACGATCTGTGATTGTTAAAAGGGGGAAACGAGACAAAAAGACAGAAGAAAGAGACTTACTGTAAAAATACCAATCGTAAAGACGCTACAGAGAATAAATTTTTTCTTGGTGGAGATGCCGGCCTTGAGAAAGACGGGCATGGGAATGATAATGATCATGAGATCGGAGGAGATGTTGAGAACGGCATTGGTGATGAGATGGTGAGTGGCGGCCGAGCATTGACTGTTGTCCGTCGGCACGGCCCAGTACTCGTGAAAGGGACGGCACCAGACGCCCAGATAGAGGATCTCCATGATGATGAAGCTGAGGACAACGTAGCCCCCGACGATCTTGACCGCCATATTTTGGCGCAGACTCATTCTGTGCTGGTCAGCCATGGACACACAAAACGACAGGATGCCGGCAACCACGTACGTCAGCCGGTTGTACAAGATCAGCAGACACAGCTTGACGGTCCAGGTCGTCAGGATTTGCATCTCCTCGACGACGAGGACCATCTTGGAGCCATAGACGCGCTCGGCAATGTTGTCGGGCGTCAGTTGCGTGTCGTCGTCGGGATTGATCAGATTGCTGCTCGTCGTAGCGACAATGTTGATGGAGACCATCAAGACGGTGTCGGTGATCTACAGCACGTCAGCAAGCACACGGAAGCGGCAGATGCGCAACGGCGCGACGGGCGTGGCGGGCAGCGTGGCTGTTGGGCGGCGTGGCGCTTCGACGTACCATAGCAAAGAGCATTAGGGCATCGTCGACCTGGAGCTTACGCCAAGAGCCCTGCAGCAGGAGGCGCGAATACCTAGGCGGCGATTAGCGTGGGGCTAGAATGAAAGAAGAAACGAGGAAGACGGGAAGAACAGAGAGAGGAAATAGACAAAGAGCGGAATGACAAAGAGAGCGCAATGAAAGAAAACCATGATACGGAGTTGATGGAATTGAAAATCTGGGTAGATTGGATAAGGGGAGGGAAGGGGGAGAAGAGAAAAAAGTACAGAGGGAGGCAGAACGGCGAAACAGAGGGCAGACAGAAAGTACAGCAGTTCACATACATTCGCGCTCCGACTACTAGCCAGGTAATGCCGTACCACGTCCAGGATTCCTTGAGAAAGGCTGACATGGTGGCGGTGAGAAACGGGCGAGACAGCAGGCAGAGACACGGGCGAGACTGTCAGCCAGCAAAGTCGGGGTTGTCGTCGAGATGGTCGTCGAGATAATCGTCGAGGCTGTCGTCGAGGCTGTCGCATTCTATGGTCGTCGTCGTCGTTGTCTGGCCGCGCGACCCAAGAAAAGGGTCGCAGGATGGGGCAAGAGTGCACGCGGGCGGTATGGCTCCCCTTATATGTCGGCCGGGTCTCTCGCTTCACGACAGTGCCGAAACAGAGCGTGGCAGAGACGCAGAGACGCAAGACGCAAAACGCAAGACGCAAGACAGGCGCACACCCCCCAGACATGGGCCAGGGGGGGGTGGTGTAGAGGGTGGGTATGTCTTCCGTCACGCTGCAGAACCGGCGTGTCTGCGGCGCAACGACTACACTACCAGAACGGGGCAGAGAACGGGGCATGTCGTGCCGGAGCACAAGGTAGTTGCTGGTCCTGTCTGGTCTTTGGCCTTACTGGCTTCTCCTGGCTTCTTCGCTTCCTGACTAGCTCTGGCACGGGCCTGCTGCTATCTCTCTTGTCGTACGGAGCATACCTGCTTTGGGGGGGTTGCTCATTTTTTGAAGCACCTCGGCACCGGCACGTGCCTGTTGCGGTTACGCTTGTACTCTGCACTGTTTATCTCTTTTCTTTTTATCGGTTTCTTCTTTTGATCCTTCTCGGCTCTTTTTTTTGCACTGCCTCCCGTTACCTACTACTCCCCGTGTGAGGCTGCCCGATCCTGCCCGATCCTGCCCCCCCCCTGTCGGCATCGATGGTACCGAAGCTGCATGCAGATGAGAACGGCTGCGGAAGATTAACAGCCGCGGCCACCGCATTCCCTCTGCAAGCCACTGAACGAAAACGGCTTCGGTGGCGGCGCCGGGGGGGAGGGGGGGACGGCACAGCACACACGCCATGAGGGCCTGTGCTGGGGCACCAGAACACGAAAAGGAAGGAGGGAGCGCGAGATAAGAGAGGCGAAAAGCGCAGTGGCCGGCGCGGAACGAGAGAGCCAAGCGGAATGAAAGCGGGAGGCAATAATACGGAGGGGCCTGGGACGGCACATTGCCTGACACCAAGCCGTTGCGCTTGGGCACGGAAGCAGTAGAAAGATACGAGGGCTCCGAACGAAATGAGGGAAAAATGTTCCGTGCTCTGCAGAAAAAGGGTGTGACAACCTTCATGCTTTGGCTGGCCGGCAGCAGGGTTTGGGCCTGTTCGCGGCCGGTCCAGGATGACTCGTCGCCCACGGCCACATGGCCATCCCACGCCTGTCGCGCCATTTCCCCATTGTGCCGCCTGCCACGCCTGGCTATCCCAATCAGATCCTCAGCTCTTATCGGGCAGGTGGATTTTGCCGTCATATTTGGCCAGGGGTCGCACTCGTACTGGTGCGCGCTGGTGGACTCGTACTACGGCTGTCTGCTGCTGCCAGCGATCTAGCCGTATCCATCGAGCAGAGATAAGTGCTCTCGCGGGGATAATTTCCCCCCTGAGCATCAGCTTCAGCCTGTGCGATGTGCGAAGTGAGACGTGTCAGGAGAGGGAGAGGGGGAGGGGAGGCGGATGCGGACGTTGCCAGAGAAGGAAGCTGAAGAGGAGGGGGGCAAGAGAAGGAAAAGAAAACCGGCCAAATTAAACAGGCTAAAGAGATCAAACAGGCCGACCAAGGTACAGCCCGATCCGCGCTCCTTCGCACTTCTCTCTCCTCCGCGTAAGATTGCTTCTGGAAAACCGGGCAGCCGGCAAGCTTCGCTGCCAGGGTCGACACGATCGTGCTACGCCGGACAGGACGGGCAACAGCCACCAGACTCAACTAACGCGGACCTGCATCCCGAGTCGGCTGCTGCGTGGCACCCTGGCCATGCCGCCGGCTGTCAATTCCTATCGCGGAAAGCTCATTTTGGTTATCGCAGCGTCAGCCAAGAACGACGACGACGACTGCCGCTCGTACGAACAAGCACCTTGTAGTCTACGCCTTCTGCGACGTAACAGCCGCCATCGCATGATTCGACGCATAACCAGAGTGCGCATTGGCCTGCCCTGATAAGGCTGGTAGCCAGTAGCCAGCAGTAGCCAGCTGTAGCAACCAGGTCGCCCGCAGTACCACGCCCGTGCGCGATAAGACGCATCCGTGGTACCGCCAGCGACGGCCGACCGCAATGCGACGACGAGAGCGCAACAGACGAGGACCGGGCGCAGCTTTCCAGGGCCTTGTGGGGGAGGGAATGGCTGGGCTAAACAAAGCCCTAAAAATCCAAGAGCAAAGTGCAACGTCTTGGACGGCAAATGGAGAAAAAGGAAAGTGTGCACGTCAACGGCAGAGAAGGAGACAGTGCATCGAAAGCGTTCATTCGCACGGTTGCTGGGGCCTCCGGATGTCAGCACGCGGCAGAGCCAACGCCTATTTTACGCCTGCGGAGTTCCTTGCGTGTTCGGCTGCTAACTTGTGGACAACCGAGCTAGCCCCACCTTCCCGTTCAGTGCACTTCCCCGCGACAGACGATTCGAGCTTCACCAGCCCAGCGCTGCGACCCCAAGCCTCGTGTCAAGACGCCGAGATACGAGATAATACCAGATACATTACGCGCTACGGCCAAGAACGGACACGACCATGGCCACCTCTTTCACGCTGTCCGACGGCCGCCTAATGGCCTACCGCTGGACGCCGCCGGCCCAGACCGGCGGCCCGACCGTCCTGCTCGCCGGTATGCTCGCCACGACCGGTGCTGTCTGGGCCCGCGTCGTCCCGGTGCTGCACGCGTCCGGCTTCGGCACCCTCGCCTACGACCACCCTGGCCACGGCGGCACCGCCCCGCCGGCCGTGCTGGGGGCCAACACGTTTGAGCGCATGGCCGACGACGTCAAGGCCCTGCTCGACGGTGTGCTGCCTGCGCCCACTCACCTGCACGCCTGGATTGGCTGCTCGCTCGGCGCCGCCACAGGCGTCATCTTTGCCGTCCGCCACGCCGGCACGGTCGGCCGGCTTGTGGTGTGCGACACGGGCAGTGACTCGCCGGCTGCCGCGAGCCGCCGTACTGGCCAGCCCGTGGCCGACGCCTTTACGCCGCGCGTGCGGGCGGCCCGTGCTTCGGGCACGCTCGTAGACACGCTCCAGGGCACGCGCGAGCGCTGGCTCGGCCGGGAGTGGCTGGACGCGCCCGCGCACACCGACGAGGCGGCTGCGCTGACGGCATCCATGGCCGAGACGACCGTGGACGGCTACGAGACGTGCATTGCGGCGCTGCTGGCGCCAGACTTTGATTTGGGCGTGGTGGCGCCGCGGGTGGCTGCGAGCCTGGCACCGGCCGCGTCGTCGCGGGTGCTCGTGCTGGTGGGCGAGCGCGACGAGCCGCTGCCGGCATCGATGCGGACGCTGGCAGAGCAGATCCGGCGCGGCTATGTGGCGGCCTACGGCGAGGCGGCGCGGGAGCGCGTGCAGTTCGCCGTGGTGCCAGGGGCAGGCCATGCGAGCTTCATCGACGGCTTTGACGTGTGGTGTGGCTTGGTAATGCCTTTTCTGCAAGCGTAAAAGGTGCCGGAGAGACAAAAGACTACGCGGACGAAATGGAGAAAAGACGAGGACAAGTCACCAGCACCCACAGTGCAATCAACAGCACGAGTACCTGGATGGACACGCTTAGTTTATGCTCATTCTGTTCCCTGGTTCGCAGTAGTTTCCTGTAGCCCAAGGTAGTTCCTGACGGGTCCTGGGTGCGTGGAGACTGCTGCAACGGGCGAGGCCCGAGAGTGACAGATTGCCGTCGCACTGTTCTCCAACGGTGCTTTGCTCAGACGCTGCTCTGCGTAATTGCGCTCGCATGCTAGGCGCGAAAAAGCTTGACAAGCTGGCCAAGCTGCGACGCTGCAAGCTGGACCGGCCGGACAGCCCCAGGCCTGCAAGCATGAAACACATTGGAAAGAAGCCGCATGCGTCGCAGCTAGCTACAGAGATACGGCACGATCTGCTGGAACGGAAAGAAATGACATATCGCATAAACTGTATCCGGCTGCAGAAGAGATCCCCACAAAAACCGCCAGGGCTTAGCGGCTCTGGTTGGTGTTAGACGACAGAACGGCCGACAGCATCGACAGCATCGACAGCATCTGAATCGACACTGGCAATGCCCTTCACATCCCGGGGGACAAAGTTGGCACAGAGTGAATCAAAGCACATAGAATCGACTCCGGAAGTATCCACCTATCATAATTCAATTCTCGGTGCCCTGGGACGTCCGAATAGCCTGCCATTAATCATGGCTTTCTGCCTCTTCCAACGTCCGTCGACTCGTCGACTCTACGACGCAATTGATCTCATATCGTAAGGACTGTCTATTGATGATATATATGCACATTGAAATTTCTGTGGTGCATATTCCCTCCCAACCCTCTCTTCACTCCTTCCTCTCCCACCTTTCAGCAAAAGAAGACAGAAACTGATCGCATTCACATCATTTTCCGACTGGTTGTATCCATTGATCCTTCAGCTTCCTGTTTGCTCTGTCTTGTTCCCTCTCACTCCACATCATGCCTGTCCAGACAGACGCTCGCCCTCCCCCTCCTTCCCCTCCACCCCCTCCTCCCTCTTTGCCCACCGACGCCATGGCGCCTCTCCAGGAACCTCACCCATGGCTGTGGGTTTGCCAAAAGTGCCACAGCCGCTATGATCTCAATGTCACGGGGCGCTGTCTCCATTGCGGGACCGGCCACAAGACGGACGGAGGCCATGGGAAGCAATACTTTAACGCCAGATGGTGGCGTAAGTCGCGTCAGCAACGCGACTTGCAGGAGTGGCAGCAGCAGAAGCAGCAGCAGCAGGAGCAGCAGGGTGTCACGGACCCACGCTCAAAGCGAGACTACCTGCACGACCGCATGGAGCAACGGCGGGACATGTTTTGCACACGTACACACAGCTGCTACGACGACTGCTTCCAGCCGCTGCTCTGCCGCCATGTGCAGCAAAAGGACAGACCGCAGCCGACAGAGGCACAGCGGCTGGCAGAGGAACTGCAGCGGATCGAGCCAGAGCGGGAGGCTACGGCAGTTCAGCTGGCACGCATGACAGAGGCAGAGAGGCGGATAGCGCTGCCAGAGGTGGCAGAGAGCTGGGAGCTGATACGGGCGCAGCTGGTGGTCCGTAGGTACCAGCTGAGAGGGGAACGTCGGCGGGCCCGGGAGCGGCAGTTGGAACTGGAGCAGCAGGGTGCGGCGGGCCCGGGCCAGGATGTCCGTACGGTCCTGGACATGGATAGCGATTCCGCGGAGGAGCACCTGGATGCCCTGGACTGTTCGGCCGCGTACGCGCTCATCGCCATGTCGAGAGGCCGGCCGGGAGGCCAGTCGAGAAGCCGCAAGAGACGTCGGTCCAGTAGTCGGTCTAGCAGTCGGTCCGGCAGTCGGTCCGGCAGTCGGGCAGAGAGTCGGTCCAGAGCTTCGCGGGCCAGAATCGCGCGGGCGGCGCTCCGGAGCCCTCTGGGCTTCGCCCGCGAGACGCCTACCACGCGTCTGGCGGTTGTCATGAATGCCGCCGACGTGGAGACTGCCATGAGTGCCACATCGCCCACGACGGACACGCTGGCCATTGATGCGGCTGCGGCTCTGCGACACCACCAGGCGCGGCAGCAGCATGAAGCTCGTGAGTGGACAATTCAAGCGCAAGAGTCTCTGGCAACGACTGCACGCGCTAGCAGCGTCTTCAATACGGAAGATGTGCCCATTCTCGACAACGGGGTCACCACAGCGCCTGCGGATTTAAGTCCTACTAGGGGTTCTTTTGAGGCTCTCCATAGCAGTTTCCTCAGCTGTGCTTCCAGCAGCCCTGAGCCCCAGACGGCCAAAGAGAGAGCACAAACTGCTTTGGCACAGACAGTTGAATTGAGTGGGAGGGATAAACGGGATTGGATGTGACAGTGGAACAGGATACGGATCGAATAGAATACGGGGATAGAACAGATGGTCAGAGGGACGGTGCACATGGCTTTTCGGCCAACAGGGATGCATTACTTTTCGGCTACGATACTTTCGTATAGTACAATTAAAACCAGAGCACGGGACAGTGATCTCACAAAGAAACTGTTGTACATCTACGTAAGGGAAGAGAGAAAGGAAAAAGGAAACTAGAACAACATGTCCGCCTGCGAACCCCCACAGCGTGTTTTTGCTTGCTCCTTGGCATCTCTCCTCTCTTGTCGTGCAGCTGCTAACAGCCTGGACGCGGACTCGGAAACGGAGCAAGCGATTAAAGAAAAGAGAGGCAAACAAAGTACACAAAACAGATAAACAGTGGCAACAAGCCAGGGAATCCCACTCCATCCCCCCAAAACAAAATGTAGACGCAAAAGCAGTAATTCATCCATAACCATACCTGCCAATGACCAACACAGGCGCATGAAACCGAAGACATGAGACACCGCACGCGGCGGGCGGAGGAGCAGACGGAGGGAAGAAGGGAGAGGGACACGCCAGAGTGCGCAAACACAAACACCAGACAACGGGCACCACAAGACCCCTCACACCTCAATCTTCTTCTTCTTCTGTTCCACCTTGAGCAGCAATGCCCGGTTGATGTGCGGAAGCACGCCGCCAAACGCAATCGTCGCCCGGATCAGCGTGTCCAGCTCTTCGTCACCGCGGATCGCCAGCTGCAAGTGCCGCGGCGTGATGCGCTTGACCTTGAGGTCTTTTGCCGCGTTCTGCAGGGAAAGGCGGTTAGAAGGCGACAAAAGGACAGGGAGGACCCGGAACGACTCACCCCCGCCAGCTCCAGCACTTCGGCCGTCAGGTACTCGAGCACGGCCGTCACGTACACGGCCGCCTTGGCGCCGACGCGCATCTTGTTCTGTGTGTTCGCCTTGAGGAAGCGCTTGACACGGCCGCATGGGAACTGTCTGGTTAGCATGACGCGTCTGCATCCCGCCAAGCGCATCGAGCGCATCGAGCGCCGCCCGCCAGCCGTCATCGCCATCGCCGGCCCGCTACGTGCAACGACGTGACCGATTGCGCGATGCAGCGCTTCTGTCGCAGCACATCCGCCGCGGTCATGGCGCATCGGCATGTGGGCATCGGCGCGTCGGCGATGGCGATGCTCGGACGCGTGGCGATCACGTCCAACTTAACGCCGCCGCCATAGCCAGGAACAACACTCACTTGCAGTCCAGCACGTGCCGAGTGGCTTTGCTGCTTCTTGGGGCCGTCCACAGATGTTTTGCCGCCCGACGACTTGCCGCCGGATGATTTGCCCTTGCCGCCAGCCATTGTTGATCGGCGAACGCTGTCACTGCGAATTTGGGTGGAGCGGACGAATAGGCTTCAGGGGGGGAGAAACGGCGGAAGCGCAAGGACGGAGACAACGGAGCAGACGGAGCAGACGGGATAAAAAAAAGGCGCGTGGGTGGAGGAGAATTGGGGTTTGAACGAGGATTGCGAAAGGCGCGTCGGACGGGGGGGAAGGCGTTTGGGTTGGTTGGTTTTTGGCGTTTTTTGACGGTTGGTGTTGTTGTTTCGGACAACGAAAGATTTGGGGCAATTTTTTTTCGGGATGCAAAATGGAGCACGGTTTGGGTGGGTGTAGCCTGGACTTGGGCCGTCGTGGATGCGATGAGAAAAACAGGCGAAAGGCCACCCAAAAAATGCAAAAATTGGGAGGCTGACCCCTCCAGAAAACAAAACAAAGCGTCGAGAGGTTGACCCTTTGGGCTGGTGGCGGAGGAATGAAGCGAAATGTCTAACCGTGTTTGGCTAGCGCACAAAACACCACAACAAAGAAACCGTTGCGGGAAGAAGACGACGAAGAAGTCACGCGAGACGAGCAGGCAGCTGTCTTGCTGGTCATTTGTCGTAGTTGTACGTAGAATGAGCCAGGTGCACAGCACGATGGCTCTGAACACTCCAGTGCGCGTCGACAAGGCAGACATCGCCGCACCGCTTACAGCCCAGACCGCTAAGGCCGAAGCCGCTGCAGAATCCAAAGTGAAATGCACAAACGGGCGCTGGCAGGCGTACGTCGTGCTACAGTACAGTCCTGCGGCCGTAGATGTGTCTGAGACGTAGCCGAGCATAGCGCTCATCAGGACCAGAGGCCAACACATGCTGTAACACACGACCATCTTGTCCGACGACTCAGAGTACACGTCGACACATGTTTGGCGTTCCGTCGCTTCTCTGTGTAAACAGTAACTGCTCACCGTAAGACATACTTTTGCCCTCTTTGCCGTCTTTCGTTCTCGCTCTTCGCTCTTCGCTCTTGCACTCTCCCACTCTGTGCTCTTCTACTTTCCATTACCGCGCAAAAATCTTCACCACTCCGTCACCGCCGCCGCTCACCACCCACCGCCCATCTTGGCTCCATACCACCGAGCACACGCCTTCGCCCCGCATGATCCGGTGCGACGTGATCTCCTGCGTACAGCTCCGCTTCTCTAGACTCCAGAACCGCAACGACGCGTCGTGTCCGGCGCTGACAAGCTCCCGTCCGTCCGGGCTGAGCGACAGACTCGAAATCGCCGCGGGATGGGCGAGCATATCGTACGTGCATTGACCTGTCTGTCAGTGCCCGAAAGAGACATCAAAAAGCAAAGCCAAAAAATCAAAAAATCAAAAAATCAAAAGAATGCAACTCACCACTGTTAGCATCAAAGAATCGAATAAACCGGTCCTCGTGCCCCGAAATGATCACTCCTTCCACGCCCGTCCCCATGCCGCGCCCGCCGCCCGTGGGCCCGCCGCTCCCGGCGCCAATGTCCTCCTCTCCAATTTGCGGCTGCTCCAGCCCGACCGTCGTCGCCACCACCGCGTTCACGCTCGTCCCAATCGTCCCGTCGTACGTTTCCAGGCTCGCCATGCTGCCAATCTCCTCGCCCAGTCGCGTGTCGTACACTAGAATCGCCGCGTCCGTGTAGCTGACCGCAAACGTCGTTCCATTGGCGCTGAGCGGCGTGATGCATGTCGGGCTCGCTTTGCTGTTCGCCCGCGTGATCGTGTGCACCAGCGTGTGATCAAAGGGGCTGTTGCTCGCCGTCGTCGGCTGCGGGCTGCTCGGGAACGCGGACCCCGAACTCATCGAATTGCCGCGCACCCGTCCACCACCGCCCGCTCGCCGTCCTGCCGGTACCGGCGCTGGTTGCGGCGACGTCATCTGTGGCGGCGCGCTGACCGCCCAAATGCGCACCGTCCCGTCAGCCGCACCCGACGCCAGCAGGATCCGGTCCGGCGACCCGTACGGGTTCGACTGCCCAAAGATGGCCCCCAGCGTCGCCGGCAGCACACACAGCGCCCATACCGCGTCCGTGTGCCCGTCCATCGTCGCCTTAGGGTCCACCCGCCCGCGCTCCCACACCCGCACAAAGCTGTCCTGGCCACCCGAGAAGATCCATCCGTCGCCCTGTGCCCGACCGCCTGTCGAGAAGTTGGGCGACGGCGACCATGACGCCAGGCACAGCACAGCTCCGTAATGGCCGCGGTGCGTAAAGTCTGCCTGGACGTCCAGGTCAGACGCCGCGTTCGACCCGACGTAGCTGGCCGTCCGCGGAATGTGGAATCGCTTGATCAGGCCGTCGTCGCCTGCCGTGCAGATCTCCGGCTCACTGGGGCTGCCGCCACCCGAGAAGATCACCGACCGCACCGTGTCCAGATGGCCCCGCAGGCCGAACCGCAGCTTGAAGCTGCCGCTCTCCACTTTTTGCATCGCATTGATCCCTAGCTCATGGTCTCCGCTTCGCCGGCGAGACATACTACCCTTGCGGCGATGGGACCCCGAGACGCGCCCGGGTGATTTCGGCGTGTTCTCTGCGGCTACCGGGAAAATGTCCGTGTCCGGCCGTGTTGTCCCATGCTGCGAGACATTCGGCTCGGGGAATGAGGACGGCCCGTCGTTGAAGTCCCATGCGTCCGTCTCGGGCACCTCCGACTTCTCCCTCGATACCTTAGGCAGCGCCGCGCCAGTAGAAAAGCTCCGGGACACATCAGCGCCACCCAACGCCTCCTCGCCTGCCCGGCTAGGTGCTGCCATCACCGGTGTCTGCGAGGTCCACTCCGAGGGCGCCGTGGTGTACAGTGCCGGTCCTGTTTCCGCGTTCGACCGGACCATGGGCGTTGGCTGCAGCTCCATGTTCTTGGAAGGTGGGTATCCGGACGACATGGATGGTGGCACCGGGGCTTGGGGGGCGTGGTTCATCGGTAGCGAGCCTTGCCGTATGTTGGAGCGCATCTGCTGTTGCGGCTGCTGGCTGTACTGGTCGGACTGCGGCTGCTGCTGCTGCTGCTGGTGCTGCTGCGGCATGGGCATGTATTCGTCTTCGCGCAGATCGTCGGTTGGTGGCAGAGGCGGCGATTCCCGTGGCGGCGGCGGGTTGGCAGGCGTGATCATCAGGTAGGCGAACTCGGCCTGACATTGGTCGAGGAAGGACCGCAGATCCGACCGCCGGCTCTCGTCGTCCGAGTTCTGTACGTATGGCACGCCTTCAACGGGCTCTGCTGCTTTGTCGACTGTCGGTCAGAACAAGGGAAAGAGGCGCGAAATGGTCAAACAAGTGCACTCACCGCGAAGCCTCTCCAACACCCTGGCAGCCCGGTCGGGGTGCTCGCTGTCGGTCGCGTCCGCAGGCGCCGACGACTTGAGCTGGGCCGCCTGTTCCTTGACCTTTTTCTGCAGAATGGCCACGTACTTGTTGAGCGCTTTTTGCGTCGCGTCAGCCCGCCGCACCGATCCCTCCAGCGCTGCTATCCGGCCCTTCATCTCCTGCTTCTCAATCTCCCACGCGTTCCGGTCGCGCTCATGGCGGTGCCACTCTGTTTGCAGGAAGCGCATAACACCTGTTGTCAAAGATGTTAGTCCCATCTCTCATCGTGATCGCGACCGCGACCATGTCGCCGCCACGCACCTTGGAGAGTGTACTCCGTCGCGTGCGGCTGGTTCGCCCCATTTCCCGGTATACCCGACATGTCGCCAGCATTCGAACCCATGCCGTTTTGGCCCGCCCAGCTCATGCACGCGATGGATGGAGGCCGCTCGAGTGGCTGTCCGCCCGATGCTGCCACACTCTGGATGCGCTGCTCGAGCTGGTTGAGCTCGTCGCGCTCGTCAAACGTCGGTGAACGTGCACGGTCGTTTGCGTCGTGTCCAGTCTCGGTCGCGCGCGTCTATCGTTTCGTGTTTCGTCGGACAGTCAAGTCGTGCGTGTTGCGGCAAATTTGGGCGTCGTCGTGATTCTGGGCAAAGGGGACAATATATAAAAACAACACTGGAGAATTGAAGAAAATGGACAACGATCGTGCTAGTTCTCCGCTGGGAACGTCGTACGCCCTCGTATCGACGGGAAACGGCTACACGGTGGGATGCAAAAGGAGGGATATGCAGAAACGTCGCCCTGTCTGCTTGCCAGAATGTTTCGTGGTTTGCCCAGCTGTGGCCCCAATTTCAGGCGAGGGATTGAAGCTTTTTGCTGCTACGAGTGCTAGGTCGCTGAGCCAATCACAACGCCGCAGGCGGGTGTCAGGCGCCAAGGCAGCAAAATATTTACTCCCAGGGGCGCGTTTCAGGGGGTTCGGCGGACACGTGACGGATATCCATATCAAGATCCTCATTAAAGCTTCTACCGGGTGCTGAAATCTAGGTTGAATATTCAAGCCCGATGCCCGTGTTGATCCTTACCGTATACGCCTAAGCAAATCCTTGGACACCGCCTCCTAAAACTCCAACTCCTCCACCTCCATGCCGCACGAAACGCAACGCTTCACCGACATGCCCTCCTCGTTCTCGACGGCACGGCCCCATTCATGGACGTGTTTGCCGCCGCTGCCGATGGCGTCGCCGAAATTGGTGGCTTTGCCCTCGCCGGCCGCGCCGTCCTTGCCCTCACGGGCATTGTTGCGCCGGTACGCCTCCGTACGTGTCTTCTTCTTGAGCTGCAGCAGTTTCTCCTTGAACTTGGCCTCCTTGCGGCGCTTCTTGTCGGTCTCGCGCCGTGCAAATTCGGCATCCAGCGCCTCGGCCGAGCCCCATTTTGTGCCGATGGCGTACTCCTCCACCTGGAAGCGTAGAAAAAGCATCATATCGTGCCAGTGCGACTTGTGAGGGTTCGGCTTGGAAAGGTGCGGTAGCAGGTCGGCGTCCTTGAGCTCCGCTGGGCTGTTAGCAGATATATCTAGACATTGTAGCAACTGGTACGCACGATCTGTGAGGAGGTAGTCTTCCTTGCACTCCGTCTTAGTCAGGAGGCTGTATTTTTCCGGGTACTTTTCCTTGCATGCGTTGCACACGCAGCACCGCAGCACCTCCTCCCAGACCCAGTCAATCTCGAGACTGCCACACTCGCTGCACCGCTTCTGCTCCTTGGCGTCGGCCAGCACGCTCAGCCCCGGCTCGTACGGTCCTTGCTTGAGCCGCTTTAGGTTGCGGATCACCTGCAGCCGCTCCCACTCGGCCACCGTCATATGCGGCGGCCGCTGCTCGGCGCCTGTGTCCTTACTGCCTGCCGACAGCGCCTTATTCCATGGGTCGTCCTCGGTCGACAGAAAACCACCCTTGGTGTCCGTCATGGCACTGAAGTTGTAGTCCACAAACTTGGCAAAGTTGCGTGCCGGCCGGATCTCCACATCCTGCTTGCTAGCATCGCGCTGCGTGGAGGGCATCTCGGTCGCAGAGATGGACGCGTATGGCCGCTTCCGGGGACTATCCACGGACGAGTTGCCTGGGCGCTGTGTTGGTCAGCGCCATATCGCGGGTACCGCCAGTAGTCATCAACTTACAGACTGTACAGCAGTCTCAGTCGCTGCAGTGGCCTCTGGCCTGGCTGCAGCCCCAGCAGGTACCACTGGCGATTCCTGCTCCATGATGTAAGCTGCTGAGTTGCGCCGGCTCGAATCTTTGGATCTCCAGGTTTCGCCTCGCTTTAGTAGTGCTGACTAATTGGCTAGCTCCAGGCAGCGAGACATACGAGCAGATACTCACTACGGAATACTGTGTGCGGAGGAGCAAGCTGCAGCAACAACATCACCATATTTTCGGCCAAGCGAAAAATATATTCCAGAAGAATAAAGTCTATCGGAACAGAAGACCTGTAATAGGTAGAGATTCGGCACAAAAAATGACCTGTACACGGCACACAACGAGTAAGACATGTCCAATTCGGGATTTACTCCTCCTTGGCGCCGCCGCGGCCAGACCGCTCGGCGGCCTCCACGGCCTTCTTGTCGCTCTGCGCCGGGCCGCCCTGGAGGCCGCTCAGGAGGCCACCGCCCACCTTGAATGGCCGCTTCAGGTCACCGATGGCCGGCTTGCCAAAGAGGTAGATCTTGGCCAGGTTGGACTCAAATGCGCCCTTGAGCGGGATGAGCGACTGGATCAGGAGCGGGTTGGTGTACTTTAGGTACAGATGCATAAAGGCCATCATTCCAACGCCCATCATCTGCGAGCGCAGGAGGGTCTTGAGCTGTGTCTTGTCGTAGGCGTGAATGGTCGTCGTCACCAGCTTGCCCTCTTCGGACGAGCCCATCGGGGCAGGCTCAACATACTTGAGCGTAGTGAGGTCTGGAGCGCGACGAAGAAATGTCAGCAACGCTAGACAGGGCCCGGGTAAGGACAAACGCACCCTTCCTCTTATCGATCAGGCTTTGGATGTAGAGGTAGATGCCCAGGATGATGACGTTGCTGAGAACGTAGCCGATGCGCACGAGGTTGAGCACGTTCGGGTCGTCAAAAGGGATGCGCTTGGACACCTGCATCATGCCTAGGATGATGACCAGGTTCGAGCTATTGGGTCTTCGTTAGGACATGCAGCAAGACAGGGGAGTACACCAATGCCGGTGGGCGCATACGCACATCTGGGGGCTGAGGCCAACCATTTTGCTGGATTTCTGGATGAACGTGACAAAAGCGGTAGAAGCGACGGGAGCGAACAGCAGCAAGAGGGCGCGATGCGTGGCGGGCTGTACTGCTGTTGAACGTCGAATTAGGGACAGGAAAATTGGACGAAATTGCTGGCATGCGGATAGAGGCACTATTACATGCACCCGTGCGACAGCGTCTCGGAAAAGGGAAGTACTGATGTTCCGGGCTAGTTGATGGGGACAAAGGCCACGAAAAGGACACGTTCCAGGTCTGTTCCAGCACCTTCTAAGACGGACATCGCAGTTGCGATTGCCCCGTGGCCCACTCAAATCGGTCTACGGGGCAAGCGAGCACGCGATAAGTGGCTGCCACCAAAGCTCCTTCCTCTTTGACCACAATGGCGGCAAAGCGCATTCCACTTCGCCAAATTGTACTCAATTTTAATTACCCGCAAGACGCACAAAAAGCGCAACGATAGCGTGACTAAGCGGGTTGGTACTGCACCCGTCTTTCTTTAGCTTTGTAAATTTAGTTCTTATTTGGCAGGCAGCGTTAGTAGCGGCGTGTGTCAAAGAGCACAATTGATCAGTTTTGGGTTGGTTTTCTACTCTTGACTTAGACTTTAGAAACCCTCATCATTTTATAGGGGAACTAAACTGTTTTCTGTCAAAACCTATCTGAATGGTGAAATCTTTGAAATGTTTCTCAGTATCCGCAGTCTGCTTTCATTCTCATCCCTACTCATCGATACAGTGAATCATGTAATGACTTGAACACTACAACCATCCAACCGCGGCTATATTTGACTTGTGTGCTATGGAAGCCTTGTAACAGTCCACGATTAAAAATGGTCCTAAAGAGTGTGGGGAGGATTAAAGGCGCTGGTCCCTAGGAATATTCTCTTGGGATCTAACCCATCTAGCTATCTATAACATCAATGTTGCATATATTCTGTCCAAAACACAACAATGACAATCTTAGTCCAGAACATACAAAACATGCTTCCAACCCCATTCAAAGATTCTCTAAAGTAGCAGAACAGTCCCAATGGATTCTACTCTGATGCCGAGGAAAGAGTGCCAACACCAAGCCCGCACATCGCCAGTGCCCTGCCACTGCCGCCCATAGATCATTCCACGGATCACAACTTTGCGCTCGAGCCTGCTGGCTACATCGTGTTGCACCCGCTGGCGGCGCTGGGGGGCGTCGGCCACTATTTGGAAACGGAGGCTGTCTATCACGAAAGTGTTCCGTACGAGCGTCGCTTCACCGCCAGCGGAGAGGTGACTAATCGACAGATTCACAGCATGGAGAAGTTTATTACCGACCACCCACCCATGCTACGCCCCCTTTGAGGAGCCGCCTGTTTCCACGCTCTATCCGCGGGATGATGAGGAACTGCTGCTTCAGGAGCTGGACGGAGACTCCAGAGCCCGCGGCGTGTCGCTTTTGCATCCTCCGCCGTAGTATTACGTTCAAACTTGCCTTTTCTGCTGCACATAGACTGATCAGGAGGATTTGGAATTGCAGCGTCGTATTGTCGGTCACAGATTACCTCTTTCGGGTGTGGCAGTACTTAATCGCCGTGCAATCCGCGCTCGTGTCGTTGAAGTTTCGTTGCTAGTTGAGGGACCAGCCAGACCATCATTGCGGCCTGGCAGAAGACGGGGCGTTGAGATGTTATCCCAAGGCGAGCAATGCCATGCTGGGCAAGCTTATGAACGAGTGTATTGCCGTGCTGTGTTCCCGGAGACACCTGCGTTTTTTGCCCCTGTTACGACACATAACTCGCATTTCCGGATAAATTTCCAAGGACCCCAGACAGTGAGCCGACCGAGGCGATTACATTAGACGACAGTAGCTGACAGTCTCTTTAGGCTCTTTCCATTCCAGACCCCATAACTTCCGGAGCGGCTCTATGCAGGTGGTATATGCAGAGCCATGGGTATGCGAGCTATGGCACAGATACGATACTAGTGGCGACGCCGTCGATACTGATGTCGTGCAAAACTATGACGGAAAAGAAAAGCAAATTAAGTGAGGCGGAACTAGGAATATCTAATGTTTGGGTTCTATACCTAGGTGATCTACTTGGATTCTTTTTGGCGGTCATGAATTCATGAATTTTTTAAATATTTTTGTCGTTGGGCAGATATGTAAGGTGTAGTGCAATATAGCCAGCCGGTAAAGCCTAGGTTGAATGGAAGGACGTGCTACTACTCAAAACGCCATCTACGCTCGGGCCTGGCCTATATTTCTAACCTGGCTCCTCTGAAAGTATGATATAATTTCTCATAGCTCCATCCATACGAAAGATATTTTGATCGGACAGGGAAAACTAAGAAGACAAGCTGATTTTCGAGATGAGTTTGTACGGTTTTCTTCCGTCGACTAAATAAAGTCTTTAACGACCACCCAGAAGGCGTCAGGGTCCTCTACCATCGGCAAGTGGCCCACCCCGGGAACGAGCCGTAGTTCCGCGCCGGTCGGGCCGACATTGTTACGGAAGCCCTCGATGGCTTTGGGCAGGGCGCCGTCTTCGCTACCGACGACGAGCAACACGGGCGGCTGTAACGTGCGTGCAGTATCACGCATGTCGTAGTCCCAGAGAGCCTGACAGGCACAGCGGAAGCCGTCGACGGGGTTGGCAGCAACCATAGCAGTCATTTCGGCAGTGGTGTCAGGCCGGCGTGTGATGGAAGCGTCGGAAAACCAGCGTACAACAGTGGCCTTGGCAAGCGTGGCCATGCCGTCTGGGTCCGATGCGCTGGCAATGCGTTCCTTCCAGGCAGCCGTATTGCCGGGACTGCTGGCAATGTTGAAATCGCAGGCGACTAGGCGGCCGACGGCTGACGGGTGACGGAGACCAAACTGCATCGCCGTGGCGCCACCGAGCGAAACGCCGATGAGTGCGTGCAGCTTGGGTATGCGAAGAGCAGCCAGTAGAGCGGCCAAGTCGTCGGCGAGGGTAGCTAGCGTGGCCGGAGGCGAGGCTGGGGACAGGCTAGCGCTACGGCCGCGCATGTCGTAGCGAAGGATGCGATAGTTTGGCCGCTCACTGCGTAGTCGGGCGACAAAGGGAGCCCACATATCGAGCGACGTCAGCAACGAGTTGCAAAAGGCAATCGTTGGGGCGTCCGGCGCCGTGTTGCCCTCGAGCTGATAGTGCATATCGAGACCGTCGGGCAGCGTCACAAAGGAGCGAATCGTCGGCGGGCTTGGCAGTGTCTTGGTCTGGCCATCAGCAGACGCAAAGGCAGCCGTGGGCGGCAGTCCCGCTAGAGAGGCGAGATCTCGCGGCGCAGGCCCAAAAACATAAAAGAGCGAGTAGGCACGACGGGCCTTGGCTCCGATGAAGCGAGCAAAGACGTCGGTTCGCCAGGGCGTGTCCATGGAGGCCTTGTGCTCGGGGCCGCCGAGGCCGTTGACCGGGTCGTACTCGTGCAGCGTAATGAGCCGGGGCGTCGCGTTGCTGCCGTTGTCCTGGGCCGGATAGTAGAGCCGGCTGCGCAGCCAGCCTGGAATGTGCGAGAGCAGGGGAAAGTGTTCTTCCTCATACCAGCGGCAGACTTGTTCGACCGCGGTGTCTGTCACGCTCTTGTCCTGGCCAGCGTGCACGGTGACCTCGACGTATATCAGCACGCGCCCGGTAGCGCCATCACCGGCAACATCCTCGGGCGCGACAAAGCCGGCTGTGTGCTGGGCTGACCGAAAGTGCCACAGATGTCGCTTGACGTCGACCTGGCCGATCGTCGCAGCCTCGCGGGCGCTGCGATGGGTCCGTAGGTCTGAGTAGGCCGGCGTGGCCAGCATGCCCATGTCGCGCACATCGTAGGCAGCCAGGTAGGCCGGCTCCTTGCCGTCTGTGGCTCGATAGCGCAGGCCGTTGGCAAACATGGCCGGCATTCTCAACCTCGTTGGACCGTGCTCGTTGTTGTACCATTCGTGGAACTGGCCGGGCGGCAGGCCGGGCCGCGGCTGCATGGTGACAAAGAGCATTCCGGCCATGGTTGTCGACCGGACCCTATGGTGCCAGGAAAGGTCACGGGCAAGATGATGGGAAGGCCGAGAGAGCGTTTGCGGACTGACCATGGTGCTTGGAGGCGCGGCTGATATATGCTTGCGGTACTTGGAATCCGGCTAAGACTTCGGCAGCTGGGCGGGGCTGCTCGGGTTAGAGTACTTCCTGCGTTCTAGCCAGATTGGTCATGATGCGACGGGCACTGAACGTCTTGAAGATGCGGCTTGAATATATTAGGAACAGTCACAGAAGAGCTACAGTCCTGCGAAAGATCTGCATTGCGTCGATTCATCTGAATTGTTCTTTGATTGCCGCAGCTTCGATCGTTGCTATTCTCGATCCATTACGTCGCATCGGATGCTGCGAAGGATGGCGTCGACTGCAAAACTTGGCCATCGTGAAGCGAAGATGCAGCCGATATTTCGAGATGCTTCGATTCTGGGTGGCCCCTTCAATACCCCTCATTCGCTTCGGGAGGCTGCAGCGATTGCGCCCTCCGTTTTCATTGCAACTCTCCCCCGAAAAATTTTTACCACGCTAGTAGCTGTTAGTGTTTTGGCGTACCCGTATACCAAAACACTAACAGCTGCTTCCGACGGCGAAAAACACCCTTTTCGAGTCGTTCAAAAGACAGGTATTTTGGAGAGTTGGCTGTCTTTTACGATCGCGCCTTTCGGCGACACGAAAACATTTGCCTAAACCACCTCGGCGGCTTATACGACGATCGATTGCCTCGTCTGTTAAGACTCGAAGGCCCTTTACGAGCACGCCGGCTAGCCCGTCGAACCTCCTCCGCGCAGGCATCGCTGCGTTTGGATTGCGACCTCAGGATCAGGAACCTGAAGGAGTTATACACTGGGAAGCTAGAGCAGGTTGGGCAAACGACTACACGCTTCAGCCAGCCCTTTTGGCGTCTGAAGACCTGAAATGTGTCCTCTTTTAGCTCTATCGGTCTACGCATAGGTATCTCTTCTGGGTCTGCCTTTTTGTATAGAACTGTATATAGTTAGGAGGACCTCCTTTACCTTCGAACTGGGACGCAGGCGGGCTATCCGTCGCGCGTCCCCGTCGCATACCCCAAGGGAGGTCGCCGCTCACGCGGCGCGACGTTAAAATTCAATCAATCAATCAATCAATCCGTTTTCATTGCTCGTCTCCTTAATTCACGCAGATTGCACATAGTCAATGACCCGCATTCCACGTGATGCAGGCACAATTTTCTACTACACACGCGACAAACAACTGCGTCTACCTGCTAACTGATTGCTGGCCAGCAAACAGAAGCTCGCAAGCAGCATCCATCTTGGCCAAGTCTGCATTTCCCTGGCCAATCCCTACGGCTGGCCACCCTCCATCTTCCACACCGGTTGCATGCAGGCCCAACAGCGCAATAGAGTGGATCTGTGCCACAGAGTGTGCTCTTGTCGTGTGCCGCCTTCGATCCCTATTTATTGCTGCCCGCCACCTTTCGGATCTCTCGCCCTCTGCGAATAGCTTTCACATCGGCCGTGATCATGGAGGTGTTTATGACCAACCTGCCGACGCAGGGCAACTTTGGCAGCAAAACGCTTCGAAAGCAGCTGCAGCCGTTTATGAAGAGCCTCGACATTGCAGACGAGACATTTGAGTGCGAGACGCCGCTGAAGCGTCGGCACGGCACCATTACCTTTTTGCACGAGGCTGACGGCAACAAGTTCCTGCAGGCGCATGGGGAGATAAAGCTGCCGCACGGCCGCACGGGGTCGCGGCTGACCATCCTCGGCGCCAAGGTGCTCTGTAGGATGAGTCAGCGGCCGGTCAACGGGATCACGCTCCGGGGCCTGCGCCAACAGGTGGAGCGGCCAGAGAAGAGCCAGGCGACGGACGGACGTAACGGTCGCAGCCGGGGTAGTGCTTCCGCTGCTGCTGGGCTGCCGTTGTTCCAGCTGCAGACGCTGCAGTGCGGCTACTATCGCTATGACCAGGGCCAGCTCAAGTTCGTGGCCGAGTTGACGGAGCAGGGCGATGGGTCGGTGACGTTTGGCCGGCGGTACCTGACGGTGGAGATGGACCGGTACGCGATGGACACGATGGGCGTGCGGCTGATTTACGTGCCGCTGGGGACCATCCAGGAAATTGTGTGGCACGAGCACGGCGAGCTGACGCTGACGCTGTCCTCGGTGCCGTTCTTCTTCCTCGAGACGGACTACATGCAGCAGAGCGAGCGGGTTCGACTGACGGCGTTGAGTGGACACCACAGCGAGATCATTGGCACCTGTCTGATCTACCGCCTCTTGGTCGACCCGGCCCATCTGCACCGCAAGATGCAGCGGCTCGCCGACATGGGCGTGCTGACGGTAACGCGTTACGACGTCGGCCTGCAGAGTGCGTCCTTTGGGATTGCTGTCGCCCTGCGCAACCTGCATAGCAAGCTGGCGGCTGCGATGAACACGGGTCGACTGTCGTTTCCCATTTTGGCACAGTTGCAAGCGCTGGCCTGGAACGCGTTCTTGCACCCAGACACGGTGGCCGGGCTGACCGAGCGGCTGGCCGAGCTGCAGGCGACGGCGCCAGTGTCGGTCCAGGCTATGAAGACGCTCTTCCAGGACATTGGATGGCCGACACCCAACGACACCAAGCCAGAAAACTATGAGGTGCCCGAGCTCATCAGTTTTTTGTTGGGCCAGGAGCGTGACATCCGCAGCGGCCTAATGGTGCGGCAGGGCCTGAAGGACCACAAAGGTGGCAACTTGGCGTATATCAGCCGGGCTATGGTGACGCCCACGCGAATCCTGCTGTACAGCCCCGAGCTCGAGAACCAGAACCGCGTGCTGCGCAAGTACGCGAGCCACCACGACAGCTTCATCCGCGTGAATTTCGCCGACGAGAATGGCGACAGTCTGCGCCTGATGGGTGGCTACCGCACCAGCTACGACCGCATCTACCGCCGCTTTGTTGACACCATGATCAACGGCATCGCTATCGCTGGCCGCACGTTCAAGTTTCTCGGTTGGTCGCACTCGTCGCTGCGCGCCCACGCCATGTGGTTTGTCGCGCCCTTTGTGGATGACGACGGCCGCCTGCAGACGCACCTGACCATCATCAAGAAGCTAGGCGACTTCAGCGAGATCCGCTCGCCGGCGCGTTGCGCGGCCCGTATCGGTCAGGCCTTTTCCGAGACGCCCTTTGCGGTGCCTCTGGACGAACACAACATTAGCGTGGTCGAGATACCGGACATCAAGACGGACGATGGCAAATACGTCTTTAGCGATGGAGTCGGCACCATGTCGCCCGCGGTGATGGAGGCGGCGTGCCAGCACCTGCCAGCAAGCAAGACCCGCCGGTCGTGTCTGCAAGTACGGCTGGGCGGCGCCAAGGGCATGCTGTCGCTGGACACGCGGTTGGAGGGCGCGCAGATCCGGCTGCGGCCGTCGATGATCAAGTTCAGCACAGAGGAGACGGCGAATCTGGAGATTTGCGACGTGGCACGGCCGATGCCGCTGTATCTGAACCGGCAGATGATCAAGATCCTCGAGGACATGGGCGTAAAGGCAAGCTGGTTCCGGCTGCTGCAGGACGATGCACTGCGGCAGCTCCGGGTGATTGCGTCGAGCGCGTACAACATGGCCTACTTTCTCAAGCACCAGGGCGTGGGCACATCGTTCAAGCTGCACAAGCTGCTGCTGCTGACGGACAGCCTGGGGCTGGACTACCGCACGGAGCCGTTCTTGCGGCGCGCGGCCGAGGCGGTGGTGTTGCGCGAACTGCGGTTGCTCAAGCACAAGGCGCGGCTGCCGGTGCCGCAGGGCATCACGCTCTTTGGAGTGCTGGACGAAACGGGCTTCCTCGGGCCAGGGCAGGTGTTTGTGACATTCGAGGAGAAGGCAGCGGCCAAGGCCTTTGAGGCGAAAGAGGGCTTAAACAACCGCAAGCGGCGCGACCAGGACCGCCAGGAAAAGCCTCGCCAGTTCCAGGCGCCGCCGCAGACCGATCGGAACGTGCTGGTGACGCGCTCGCCGGCGCTGCACCCGGGCGACATCCAGTGGGCGCGCAACAGGATCCCGCCGGACGACCACCCGTTGCGGGCGCTGGCGAACTGCATCGTGTTCAGCGCGCAGGGCAAGCGCGACCTGCCGAGCCAGCTGAGCGGCGGCGACCTGGACGGCGACATTTTTAACGTGATCTGGGACCCGACCGTGACCCTACAGGATGGCATCAAAACGTATGCGGCGGCTGAGTACGCGCGCGTGCCGCCGCGTGACATTTGGCGACCGGTCGAGAACGAGGACATTGCCAACTTTTTTGTTGATTTCATTCGGACGGACCACTTGGGCATGATTGCCACGCGGCACTTGATCTTGGCGGACCAGAAGAACAGCGGCACGCTGGATGCGAACTGCCTGGCGATGGCGGCGCTGCACTCGACGGCCGTGGACTTTTCCAAGACGGGCATTCCGGTGGATCTGCACGAGCTGCGCCGGGCACACAAGTTCCGGCCCGATTTGTGAGTGCAAAAAGAGTGCAACAAGCCAGCGAGTCGCTTGCGAACCGTACTGACTAATGCCTGCGCCGACAGCCTCGCTCCCGGCCCTGTCGCCTTTGTGCACGACCGCGGCGACATTGAGCTGGACAAGTACATTGTGGATGACCAACGCGATGCCAACGCCGAGGCGCTCGACGGCCCGTCTCACCGGTACTACCGCTCGGACAAGATCCTGGGCGTGCTCTACCGCGCCGTCGACGAGCGTCGCATCTGGTACGACGACCTGCACCGCGCCGCCCCCGCCAACAAGACGCCGGCGCTGCAGCCCGTCCTCGAGTGGGCGCGCGTCCAGGCGGCCGGTCTCGGCTGCACGGCCTGGCGCGCCCGCACCGACGAGGCCACCCGCATTCGGTCAGCGTACGAGGACTCGGTGCGCTCGCTGATGCACTCCTTTTCGGACAACCCGATGCAGCCCATCACGGAGCTCGAGGTCTTTACCGGCGCGCTCATCAGCAAGACGGGCGCGCAAAACATGCGCCAGCGTGACCGTTCGCGGCGGCTGCGCGAGGAGTTTGAGCGCATTGCCGGCTGGATCACGCAGCAGATGCGGCCGCGCGACCGCGTCGTCCCGGCCGAGGCGGGCACCGAGCTGGACGCGCTCGAGCTGTGTCTGGCGTGTGCCCACAGCCGAGCAGTGTGCGACGATCTCGACGAGCTGGACGAGGAGGAGCGCTGGGGCAACAGCCGCCAGGAGCCGATCCAGTCGTTCCCGCTGGTGGCGACGGTGGCGGTATTGCGCGAGTTGGACTACGTGCGGCAGCAGCAGGACGGTCTCGACGGCATCCTGGGCGAGCTGTCGCGGATGGGGTTGGCAACGTAGCGGTCACACCCACGGCATGTTTTGTCAATGCTCGCATTCGTAGTATACAAAAGAACCGTTGCCCTACTTCCACAGTTTTCCCAGGGAGACTGCCGTGTTGTTAGCGTGGACACCACAGACGGGCAAATGGGGGGAAGAGGCGACCTACCCTCCTTGTCGTCGTGCTTGTTGAGAATCTTGGCCGTGGCCAACTCAAAGTCTTCTTGCGTGACGTGGACGCGGCGCTCGCGCAGGGCGTACATGCCGGCCTCGGTGCATACGCCCTTGAGCTCGGCGCCGGAGCAGCCGTTCATCTTGTCGGCGATCTTGTTCAGGTTGATGCCACGCGTCAGGTTCATCTTGCGGCTGTGGATGCGCAGGATGTCGGCGCGGGCCTCGACGCTGGGCGGGGGGAACTCAATCTTGCGGTCGATGCGGCCGGGCCGCAGCAGGGCGGGGTCGAGAATGTCGAGGCGGTTCGTGGCCATGATGACCTTGATGTTCTTGGTGGGCTCGAAGCCGTCGAGCTGGTTGAGCAGCTCGAGCATGGTGCGCTGGACCTCGGAGTCGCCGCCGCTGCTGCCCTCGACGCGCGAGGAGCCAATCGAGTCGATCTCGTCCATGAAGATGATGGAGGGCGCGTGCTCGCGCGCCATGACAAAAAGCTCGCGCACCATGCGGCTGCCTTCGCCAATGTACTTTTGCACCAGCTCCGAGCCCGACACGCGGATAAACTTGCAGTCGGTGTGGTGCGCGACGGCGCGGGCGAGCAGCGTTTTGCCGGTGCCGGGCGGCCCGTACAGCAGCACGCCCTTGGGCTGCGCGATGCCCAGGCTCTCAAAGAGCTCCGGGTGCTTGAGGCCGAGCTCAATGACCTCCTTGATCTCCTTGATCTGCTGGTCCAGCCCGCCAATCATGTCGTACGTGCTGTCCGGCACCTTTTCGACCATCATCAGCGACACCAGCGGGTCGACCGAGGACGGCAGAATCTTCTCCAGCCGGTAGCTATCCGACAGCAGCGTGACCCGCTTGCCCACGGTCAACTTGGCCACGTCGACGCTGTCCGACACGTCGACCACGTACTTGCCCTCTGGATGCACCTTGACCAGCACCTTTTTCGTGCCCATCACCTTGACGACCTCGCCCACGTACGAGCCCGGCTGCTGCAGCAGGCCCAGCTCCTCGCGCAGCAACCGCACCCGTGAGTTGTAGTCGTTGCGCTGTGCCTCGAGCCGCCGCAGCACTGCCTGGCCCTTGATGATCTCTAGCTTCATCGCCTCAATCTTGTTGTGGTAGTAGTTGTCGAGCGACATGGTGGCGATGGGGTGCCACTGGCGTGAACGGAGTGACAGGAGGCGTTGTTTGGAGACGGTCAAGTCGATGCGTGGGTATCGTCGTCGCAAGGTGTGCGGTCGAGGGCGTGGGAGAGTATGTTCCTGTGTCGTCGCTTTCTCGCTGTCTGCCAAAATCCAGCTCCAGGCCACTACGACGTAGGCAATCGCCGCCCACGCGTAGACGTCACGTGATAAAACTCACTAGACCCACAGTAGCTACGGACTGATGGTCCCGTCTTATTAGTCCGTGATGGATCGCATCGCCAACAGTCTATGATTTATTGGTTGGGAGAGAAGACAACAGACGCCTTCCAATCTACTGTTTTGCCATCTAAAGCCACACTTTCCAACAGACATCAAGATGGGATTCCATGAAGAAAAGTTTCTTTAGAAAGAATGAAATGAACATTTAACAAATTACCCTTTAAATTTTTTCACAACAGTCTTTGAAAAGAGTTTACAACGGAAAACGGCGTTTTGCGCAGTATCCCAAGACGATTCTAGAAGAATACAGACGAGGCTGCCCCAATGATTACAACAATGCCAAAACAATCGGCCGGCCACGGCCATGCAGCGAAGCAGACGCGAAAAGGAGAAAGGACAGGAGCAGAACGAGTAAAACACAAAAAGAAGCCAAGAGTAAGACGACGCACAATCACAGCCACAACCGCAACCACTACATCCGCCCTCTCTGCCCTCCAGCCGAAACAAACTCGCCGTTCACCAGCGTATCGAACCGCAGACCAGCGCTGTCCATGTCCAGCGAGGCCACATAGCCGCTAAAGTAGAAGCCCGAGACGACCACGAGGTAGCTGAGCAGCAGGATGCTGCCTTTGAAGTAGTTGCTCTTGCCCTCGCCGTACATGTAGCTCAGCAAGAAGACGCACAGGATGACCGAGACCATGTCCCACTGCGGGAACAGCAGCGAGAACGTGAACCGCCCCGCGTCCGGTCCCGTCACCGCCCACAACGCCGAGAACAGCACCAGCGCCGGGATCTGAAGCAGACACACCTGCAGGGCGTACGCGGACCCAATCTCCATGGACAGCGCGATATTGCCGTTCATGGCGAAGGATATGGCGTTCTAAAGGGTTAGCCTTTTTCTTTCTTGCCTCGCTTCGCTCGCTCTTCCTTCTTCTCTCTTCTCCCCTCCCCGCTTCTCGTCGGACTCACCAAAAATTCAGTCGTGTTCGGTACCAACGCAAACAGCGTAATGCCCAAAAACTTCTCGTCAATCGCAAAGCCGTCCAGCACAAAGTCCACCGAGTCCACCAGAATCTCGGCAATAATCGCATACAGCGCCGTTGCGCACATGAGAATCACCGCCGACTTGAGCCGGCTCCAGTTGGGCGCGTCGTGGCCGCCGTGGTCTGCCGCCGCCGCAGCGGCGGCACCGGCCACCGGTGTAACTCCAACAGCCGCCACCGGTGCGGCACCGGCAGCACCGGTAGCACCGGCAGCACCGGCAGCACCTGCATCGCCAGTCACCGCCCCCTCCAGCGTCGCCGTCCGGATCGGCGCCGGTCGCTGCGCACCCGGCCCAATCGACCCACCCGGCGCCGACGTCCGTCGCGGCTGCCGGGCGTCCCGCGCATCGCGCGCCGCAATCGTTACGGCCGCTGCCGCCATCTCAGCCACCTGGTGCAGCAGGTTGTTATTGCTGCTGCTACTGTTCTCCGTCTCGCTATCCTTGGCCTTGGCCCCGGCCGCCCCGCCGGCCTCCCGCGGCTGCAGTCCGGCCTGCTTCAGAGACTGCCCCAGGATGCGCCGGTACAGGTGCGAGTCGCGAATGTCGACGCCCGTCGCCTCGGCCGTCGGCCCGCCCGTCCCCGTGTGGAACCGCTGCGTCGTCGCCGCCACCGGCTGCACCTGCTGCACCTGCTGCACCTGCTGCGCCTCTTCGTGCTTCTTCTCCTCCACCTCGGCGTTCCAGATGACGGCGGCATGCGTCCGCAGCGTAAACCAAAGGCCGATTGCGTAGGATAGAAACAACAGACACGCCGCTAGGTAGCAGTACGGCCGCACGGCCTGGACGTAGAAACGGTCGTCGAGGGCGGGCGTCTGCGAAAAGAAGCAGCGGCGGCAGTCGCGGCTCTCGTCGCTCTGGGTATCGATGCAGTCGGTGCAGTTGAGCTCGTGGGTGCCGTAGATTTGGTAAAAGAGTGTCGGGCTAAAAGCGCCAATGACGGCAAAGAGCAGCATCGTCGACGTGACGCCGGCCGACCGCGCATTGAATCGCTGCGTCTTGCGCTTGATCGCGCCGAAGCACATGGACAGCCCGGGCAAAAAAAGCACGCCGGCAAAGATGCTGCCAATGATGCTGCCCTCGACCAGCTGCGCCTTGCCCTGGCGCAGCGCGACACAGTAGAGAAAGACCTCGACAATGGTCGAGAAAAAGGCGTTGATCGCCGCACCCACGCCCATGGACGACTGCGCCGAGATCGAGGCCACGGCCTGGCCGATAAAGTACGCCAGCGGGATGATGGACAGCAGGCCGGCCACAAACAGAAAGGCCGACGACGTCAGCACATTGTCCATCTCCAACATCTTGTCCAGCACCATCCAGTCAAATATCACAAACATGACCACGGCCATCAGGTTGATCAGGAAGATGTTGGTGCCGTCCACCGTATACTTCCAGTACTTGAGGCCGACGGCGCGGTAGGTGCACACAATAATGGACGAGTGCGGCGCCGCCGGCAGCCGTGCCGTCGCAATGTTGGACTCGAATGAGAGCGCCAGAGGGTGTCGCCGCAAGTGGTGAAACAGCAGCATCGTCACGCGGCCCATTGGGATCCAAAAGACGAGGAGCCAGCAGATGCCCGAGGCCACAAACAGCGCCGGCGTGATCAGCAGATAGAAAAAAATGAAGAAGATCACCCGGCCCACGTTCCACTGGCCGCGCCCAAAGAGCCGCCGCTTCATCCGCGGAAGACCGCCGTCCGTACCGTCGTCGGTGCCCTCGTCATCGTCCTCGTCACCGTCCGGTGCAACGCTGCGGCTGTGGCGCCGGCGGTGCCCGCCGAGCAGGCTGTCCGTCTCGGTGGGCTCCGTCTCGGCGGGTTCCGACTCGATCCCGCGCCGCGCCCGGCCCAGCGACCGGCTGCGCTCCGGCCCGAAAAAGAGACGGCCGTACTCCAGGTCGCCGTTCTGCCATTGCTCGTACTCGCTGATGCTGCGGCCCTCGCCCTGGTCCTCGTCCAGATAGCCCTCTTGCTGCTCGAGCCGCACAAACTTGCCAAAGGGGTAGAACAGAAAGCCCGACAGGCCCCAGAGCACCCGGCCGTACTCGCGGCCGCTCGGTGCCGCCGCAAACAACAGACACACCAACGCGCCCGCAAAGGCGATGAGCGCCAGCCAGACACCGAAAAAGATGGTCCACATAATGTTGAAGAACAGCAGCCAGTTGCTGACGTGGCCACCCGGCGACGAGTGGATGTCACCCTCGGCCGTCTTCTGCACGGACCGGTCCTTTTTGTACAGCGCTGGCTTCCACAGCCGGATACCAAAGGGGTGCGTTTCGTTGATGGCCTGCTGCCGGTCCTTGAGCGTGAAGCTCTCGGCATCGGACAAGTTGCCTGGGTCCTCGTCGTCCAGGTCCCCGTCGTCAGGGTCCGTCTCGTCCGCACCGGCCACAAGATCGGCCAGATTGGCGCCGTTCAAGTCGTTGTCGTCGTCGAGGACGTCCAGGTCGTCCTGGTCGTCAACCGCCTCACTGAGGACGCCCGATGCAGTCAGGTCAACAGCCGCACCGGCCGGCGTCATGGCTTCGTCGTCGGGCATCTCTTCGCGGTGCTGCTGGGGCACCTCTTCACGGCTTTGCAGCCGCGACAGGGTCAGCTGGCCTGGCGGCCGACGCCGCACGCTCGCTGTGCCGGGGTAGTTGCTGCGGCGCTCGGCCTCGTCTGCCTCGACCTCGCTGGGCAAGTCGTCGACAGAGTACACGCCGCCGCGGGGGCGTGTCTGGGTGGTGCTCGATGCACGTCGGGGAAGGGCTGGCTTGCGGGGATGACTGCGGCCGCGGTCAGGGCCAAGCAGAGGCGAGCGGGTGGCGGACGAGAGACTGGGGGTGGCACCGGGGCGAACGGGTGTGGTATCGATCGGAGGGAGTTGCGAGACTGACGAGACAGTGCCTAATGGTGAGTTTTATACAAGAGAGGAAAGAGGAAAGGGGGAAGAGAGGACAAGGGAAGACGACTGCGGACACGCGCCAGAAAGTAGACGAGACACAAAGACACGAATACAAAAGACGCAGCTCACGTACCATAACCTGCGTCTGGCCGGCGCCGGACGGTATCCGTGGACTGGTAGCTCTCCGAGAGGGCCTCGCTGGCGCGCGATTGCAGCGAGTCGAGGCGGCTGAGCGGCGCCCGCGTGTCGGTCGGCGAGGGCAGACCGGACGCCGGTGTCGGGGACGCACTACGCGTAGACATGTCGGGGGGTCGAGGTGTCGGGGTGTCGCGGTGTCGTCAGAAGTCGTCGTGTCGTCGAGGCGTATCGTCAGATCAAGTGTCGTGATGGCCAGGCCCGGGGCGATGCCACGGCGGACAGCACCAGCAAGAGGGCAAGAAGCAAATACAGGAAAACAGATCAGTGCGACGCGGGCCCTCGAACGATGCGCTGGGTGTCCATTGGCGGCAGTGAGAGATATTTCGGCGTGCGCAGAAAAGGACGTAAACAGAATAGAAATGTCGACGAGTAAATAAAGACGGCCGCCGTCTGATCCAGGGGCCAAGACAACCAATCTGGATGCGAAACGGCTGGCAAGACCGCGCCAAAAGGTACACGCTGGCGAATCGACAGTCAAAAGCGGACGTCGAGAGCGACGGAGGAAGAAACAAACGAAGGCGACGAACGAGCGGACGACCAGAGGAACGGCTGAGTACGGGTGGCACTTTTTTGTTGCACGTGTTGGGGCCAGTGGGAATATACTCTGGAGATTAGCGGGCATGGGAGCTTGTCTGAGAGCTTGCACGGACAGTCCGAGAGGCCCCACCGACAAGACGTTAAAGCACAATGACCCCGTGCGCGATTGGTCAGCCGTCCGGTGCGGGGCCAGCTGAGGTGGAGGAGAGATTCGATCACGATGGCCAAAGCTGTCCGTGTACAATACGAGTACGTCCACGTACGGGTCTCTTGTGCATCCCGCGCTCGATCCTGCATTCTGGAATCCGCTGACGACTGCCGGTGACCGACAGCCAGTAACAGGAGTGTGCCTCCCAAAACAAACACGCGGCCCTCCCAGAATGTGCCGCATCGACTGGTCCGTAACTTGTTCTGCCTTCTGGGCGAGGGGAAACGCAAACTCGCTTACGAATTTGCACGCTTGGACACTTCCGTGCTTGTTGCCTCCGGAACAGGTCTATTGCCGCGCGCAGATCCGCTGCCTGCCGCTGCCATGACGCCATGTGGAGCATCAACACAAGGCTGCTACATTCTTGCAAAAGTATCACAACACCACATTGCTTCGTAACTAAGAATACAACGGCCCACGGTCCGCCGTCCATGGTACTGCTCTACTTATGCCGGAGTCGCACTCTTTTGTTTTCCACCGGCTTGTTCCCTTTTCCTTGCCGCGTGGCCGTGCCCGTGTCCATTTCCTCGCCAGCACCCTGCTGCTTCGTCTTGGGTGGTGGTGTTTTGGTGTTTCGTGTCCTTCCGTGCTTCTAACTGCCCCGTGCGCCTCTCCGGCCGGAGCGCAAAATCCCACAAGCCGGGTAAAATAACAGAATGAAAAAGGAAATGCAAAGCAAAAAGCAAAAAGCGAAAAAGGAACAAGAGCCCAAAACAATAACAAAAGGGGAGCACACTGCTCGACCCTGTCGACAGCCCCATCCTCGCCGTCCTTCCTCATCCTTGCATCCGAACACTCTCACTCCGGGCCCGGCCTGAGCCGCGAAAGCGGATTCCCTGTCGCTCCTGTGCCTTGGAAAACCACTCGGCCACCGTCTCGTAGCAGAGCACAAACTGCCGCAGCGACTGTACCATGCTGAGCCGCTGCGTGCGAAAATCCTCCACCGTCTTGGCCACCAGGTCCACCGAGTCCTTGTCAAGCCAGCAGAGATCGCCGTCAGTAGCCGTATGGGCAGCATGCCGTTCCGCCACTTGCCGCCGCCGCTTCAACATGTCAATCACCGAGTCGACTGTGCAAAACGTGCCCGTCCGCCCACAGCCAGCCGAGCAGTGCACCAGCATCGGCCGGACGTCGGCATCATGCTCGGGCTCGTCTAGCCACGTCGATAGAAAATTGCTGCCTTTGCTCGTGTCTATGCTGCCACCGCCCATTGGCGGCGCTGTGCTCTGCATGGCATTAGCCAGCTCAATCAGCGCCAGCAGGTCGCTGGGCTTGGCCGGCGCCCCAAAGTCGGGCCACGATGAGTAGTGTAGCTGTGTGACCTCGCGGATCGGGTCAAACGGACAGCTGCTGTGGGTGAGGGAGAACTTGCGCACAACCACAAAAGCCGGCTCTGTCTGACTGCTTACGCCAGCTGGCGGCATCCCTGGCCGCGCTGCGCCCATGGACGACGTGGCCGGGCTACTCCCAGCGTACGCCATCGTACTGGCTCGGCGGCGTCCGGCCGCAGCGGCATCTTCGCCCGCTGTGTTTAGGCCTTCGGCGGCCCCGGCAAATGCCGAGTTGGCCCGGTACTTGTTCATATCCAGGGATACCTTGCGCTCGCTAAGCAACCTCAGCTTGATCGGGCCGTACTCGCGACCAGTCCAGTACGGGTGGCACTTGAGCTGGCCGCCCTCGGACTCGGCCGTCAACATGACAATCACCCGCACGTCTTGGTCCCAAACCACCGACCAAAAGTCCTGCATTGTTAGGAGGCGTCAAGAATTGCTTGCTCAAACACACACACCTCAAACGTTGCCGGCAGCGGACCCTGACTGGCAATGTAGCGCTTCAGACTCCGACCTGCACGGATGTGGCTTGCGTTGACATAGTCGCAGGCACCTTTCGGCCGGCCGTGCAGATGCACCCGCGAATGCTCAAACGGTAGAATGTCCTTGTACCGGTTCTTGACACCCTTTTCTATGCCTGACAGCTGTACCTTGCCACACACCCCCGGAATGCACGTCGAGTTAAAGGCCGAGTACGCGCTCTTCATTCGCGTCTGTTCGGCTTGCTCGATCCGCAGAAAGCGATCCGACACCCGGTGGCCTGCATCGACCGGATCCACTGCCTCGCGCAGCCACAGCGGAAGCATGGTTGTATCTAGGCTCGCTGGCACGGACACATGCATCCGACCTACGCCGTCGGCTAGGTCCATGTTTTGTCGAATGTTTGAAAAGAACGGCACGGGTGTGGCGCTCGCAGACGGCAGCACCACTCCGCCAATGATGGGTGCAATCGAGAGCCCCTTTCTATCGCCACTGAGCGACAGGCCGGGCCGGCCATCGATGGCGCAGTACGCGGACTGCTGCCGGTCGACGAGCTGCGGACAGGCCGCTTCAAAGGCCTTGAAGCCGCCGCGCAGCACGCGGGCCTTACCCTGATAGCCTTCTGCAGTGAACTTGCGCAGCATGTTCATGGCGGCCGTTGCGTCTCGCTTCTCAGTGGAGCTAGAGTCGTAGACGACGAGGAATTGTGTGTCCCGCCAATTGGCAAACTTGGCCTGGTCCTCGTCACGGGCAAATGTATGCTGCAGTTTCTGCAGATTGTATGTCGACCGCTTGAGCAGTGTCGTTGGAATGCACAGGTTCAGAGCGCCCTGGATGCGTGATGTGCCATAATACGTCGACACGCGGACATCGAGTAACAGTAGTGATTTCGGCCCTGCCGTGCCGGCAGTGTCAAGAATGTTCCGCAACTGTGCGACGTCCATCATGCCCGTATCATCCTTGGTCTCGATCGGCGCCGTGTCTGCCCGGGCAATCCCCCTCATTGGTGGCGGCAGGCAAGGCCGGCCCATGGTCAGGGACAGGCGTGGATGGCGGTCCTCTATCGGTGACAGCGCCGACCGCGTCTCGTCCACTGACTCTATCTGGGCGGGCGACTCATGCCGCGGGACGTTGGGAAAGAAGAAGGAATCGACCGAGGCTTCCTTTTGGACGGTGGTTGTGCTGACGACGTTTGTGTCGATCTGCATCGGTGAGGAGGGGGCCAGGGGTTTGAGCGCTAGTATTCGCGAGGCGCTGGGAGATTTGGAGTCGACGATCCCTTGAGGCTGTGGCGTGCCCGGCGTGTTCTTGGTTGACCCGCCGAGTGCAAACATCCGTCCCAGGTGGTTGGCCTCGGCCTGGCTGCGGAAGGCATCAAAAGCCGGATTGGCGTCCAGTGGCATAAAGGGTGTCTGCATGGCGGCGGTAAACGACTTGACTGAAGACGACGGAGGACTCCAGTTGTCGCGCGGTGCAGCGGCCGAGTCGCGTGGGTTGGTGGCCTGCTCGACGACCAAGCCAAAGTAGCTGGGACTGGAGCTGTCCTGCTGGCCGGCCCGGGGGGCGGTTGATCGTGGTGATTGTGGCGACAGCTTCGGGGGGTATGCCTGGCCGACGGAGTGGACGACCATCAAGGGCGAGGACAGCGGCGGCGCGGCGGATCGCGACGCGGCGCGACCATGGAATGAGGCTGGATGGCCATTGGGATGGGCAATTGGCGGTGCGGAGCGGGCGGCCTTCATGGTAATGTGCATAGTCCGCTCGCTGCCTCGGTTGTCGGGGGGCATCGGGGCTAGGGTCGTGTATCAGAGGATTATAACAGCTCGTACTATGACAACATTTTGACAGTCGCGCGTTGAGCCGAGAGAGGGATATTGAGATTAGTTGAGATCGAGTGAGTCGAGGTGGAGAGCCGGAAAGAGGAAAGTCGAGAATAAAGTCGACAAGTCGGCAAGGTTGAGATGTTGGCCAATCAAGACAAGAATCGGTGTGACGAGTGTGATTGAATGGGGCTGGCACAAGACAAGATACGGTAGGGGGTGCCCTTTACCTGTGAGATGGCCAAAGCGAAAAGGCAATAACAGGCAAAGGAGATGTAGCGGCTGGCCCCAAAGGATTTATGAAGGTCGTATTGGCCTGTTATGGATTTATGGGGAAGAGCGATCGACAGGTTTTGCGGCGGGCTGGGGCGAGTTGGAGCGACTAAAGCGCCTGGAACGAAACTCGACGAAACCCACGGACAGGTTTTCAGTTTTCGACTTGGGACGTTTGACCCTGTGGGTGATGCCAAAAGAAGGTAGCCCGCTTATTCCCCCCGGCATTATTGCACTAATATTTGGGGGGACAGCTGGGGGATCTCGTGGGCGGCATGGGGGGCTCTAACGCTTCTACCGCTGTTTGCTGCCGTAAGATACGGGCAGTGGCGGGCGGTGGCGGGCAGTGGCGCGTGGGCGGCGACCGTCAGGCAGGTGCCATATGTCGTCATAGGGGGCTGGATTCTGTCTCGTGATGGCGTATTCCCCCGGGGGACAGGTTCTCGTACGGCGGCGGCGATGGGCATTCGGGCGACGTACCGATCTCCTGTTCGCGATCTCGCCCGGTCGAAAAGGCAACGGCGCGTCAGTCAAGACGGCCGCAACAAAAGAACAAGACAAAAAAGGGGCAGCGCTAGGATCTTTGGCTTGGCAGAAACGCCGCCAGAAAAGCGTCGGCCGGCTAGACCTCGTGGCGTGCGACAACGTCATAGCTGTGGCCGCATGCTTAGACTGTTATTGGTAACAAGAATCGCAGGCACTGCGTCGGAAAGCCCTCGGTTTCGCCGTCCACAACCAGACTTTGGCCACTAAAGCCACCAAACCGCCAGCCCATTAGGCGATTGTGCCTCCAGGCGGCAGTACCTGCCGCTGCAGACGGAAATTCATTCATGCAGCCAGCCTGCGCACGCCCACTACGGAATCGGCATGGGACAAATCTTGGAAATCTTGGCCACAGCAGCATGGCCTGGACCACAGCCGAACGGTCTAGCGGCTCGATGTGCCCCACATGCTATAGGCCTGCTGTATTTTTTGCGGTAGCTTTGCTGTGACTGTCTGGATTTGGCTTTTTGGCTTTTTGGCTTTTCGAGTTGTAACCCTCTCGTGCGCCATCAATAGCGGTCAAGGGAGAGAGACCACCGAAATGGCGAGAAAGGCTTCGGAAATAGTACGTCAGCGGCACAAAAGGCAGTCCCGCGGTGACAAATCCACAACCGTGTCACGTGCGGCAATTGCGGTCAAGAGCTTTGCAGCCACCCGGAGGAAGTCGATAAAGTTAGCCTTGCAGCGAGTGCGGAGAGCCCCTTCTCATCCGGCTGTTCAGAGTATAGGAGGCTACACTCTGTACGGAGTAAAATACGCGTCATCCCGAGTCGGCAGCTGGTCAGCCTTCCGAGATGCTTTGTCCAGAACAAGAAATGAACACACGCGCATAAAGTGGCTGTGGCAAGCTGCCCAGTTTCAATCTTGCGGTGTTTCACGGAGCATCTACCCGTACTCCTGTGCTCCGTAGTCGTGCTCCGCTCTCGAGAGGCTGGGATTTGTAGGGACATCAACAGTACTTCGGCAGTGGAGACTTGTTCCAGGCGGAACCGGATCTTCTGGAGTGCGGAAGCACCTGCAGCAACACGGCTGGTTCTTGATGAGCCCATGGCGTCTCTGGTGCAGAGCTGGCAACATGTTTTATCTTACGCCGCATTCGCGTGTATACGGATCACTCAAAAAGTACTGATCGGCCTTGCCGGATCCGCTGCAACCTTGCGAGGCGAGGCCTCGTCCGCATCCGACGGAGCAGGCGAGCCGATAGCCGCCCTGTTCGAATAGCCGTGCCATGGAACAGCATGCAAGGGGTGTGGGAATTGCTGGCAGGATGCCATAGAAGAAGCACTGCCGTTCTCTCCGCCGCTCGCTCTGCGCGGCCACAACCACGCTGCCAGAATTCACACGGAATGTTCTTGCCGATACCTATGGCTACTCCTTAGCACTCATAGCCGGATATTCACATCCATACATTCAATCCGCCACTCCCTCCGGCCCAGTAGACTGCGCAGCCACTCGATGCCAACGCCCGTCCACTCTTCTCGTGTCTGCGACAGCTGCTCTGCTGTCGCCCCGGCCAGAGCTGACGCCGTCGTCTTGAGCATGTCCACGATCATGTCGGCGGTGGCGTTGCGCCCGTCTTCCAAGGTTCCATTGAGGCGTCCATCCATGCCGCTGCCCCCGTGTTTTGTTGTTCGCGGTTCGAACCAGTTGCTACTAAAGTCGAAAAAGCATCGGTCGGACCAGTTGCAGCTCGTGAGGAAGAGGATGAGCAGTAGGAATGAGCAGTAGACGCATGGTCGGTTGAGAAAGTATGTGCAGACGAAGAAGAGAAAAATAAACGTCGGCGACGCGTTTGTCGGAATAAAGAGCAGCGGTAGCCAGCTGAGTGTGTTAGCAAGCGATATGGCGCCGCAACGAAGGGAAAGAAAGAAAGACGCAGACATCAAAGAGCAGACGACCAACAGTCTACAGACTGCAAGACTGCAAAAATGCAGACCGCAGACAGACGACAACAGCCGACAACACTGACCTTCGTAGACAGAACATCTTGGTGGTCCGAGGCGAAGCTGGGAATGGAGAGAATAAGCGGAAAGTATTGCGGCACGGAGACGGTCTGGAGGTCAGTCGGACAACGATGCGGCAGACTGCATTCGTCGGCTTGCTTGTCAACGTGGTTCGGTAATATGGGGTGTACAAAGCATGCCACTGCTGCAGCACTAGGCTGATGTGTCGGATGCCAACAAACGCACACCTGCCTAAGCGTACGTGGACAGTGCGGAAACTTGTCACTGTGCAAGCATGGAAAAGCTTGCCGCGCAGCAGATAGCTTCAGGGACACCAAAACGGCGTAAATTTGTGCAGACAACCGTGAAGAGAAAGACAGACTGCATCTCGCGTCTAACCACGTCTTCATCATCACGTTTGCGAGCGAAAACGGTCTTCCTGCGAGGAGACCTGACCACAGTGTAAATCCTCTCCGATTACCGTACGGATAGCCTGACCGATACGTGCCCAACCCAAGCCAAAAGAAGGAACCGCGAAAAAGAAAGCAAGGCTCGAAATTAGCAGACGTCTTTTCACCAAAAAAACCCAACAAAACATCACCTTCAAACAACTTTGGCATCGCGAATGACCATCACGCACGCCACGACAACGCACTGCTGATTGCCATTCGCGCTTTGCTGCGCTTCGCCTTGCTTCTGCTTTCTGCGTCTCGTTTATTTGCGCGTTTTCCGATTTCCCCACTGCGCCTGCTGGTTTTTATATCTTCACCGATAATTTGCTGTTCGCACAACCGTCTTTTTCTGCTTTTGTTTCGTCCTTCCTCACTTCCTCACTTGCTTCCATTTCCTGTTTCTGCTTCCCGCACGCGCCATCGACATTCAGCTCCATCTCACAGTACCCGAGATGTCGGCTGATGGCAGCAACAGTCAGGCGGCAGAAGCCGGTTCTGGCCTTGAGTCTCTTTTGGCCCAGCTGCGCCGCAAGTCCAACCAGGACACGGCTACCTCGTCTGCAGGCTCACAGACACACGATGCCCTGTCTCGAGTCTCGTCCTTCCGTTCGCCTACAGAACTGTACTACCAACAGGAGCGTTCCGACTCCCCCAGCGGCCCGCAGTCGTTTGCTGCGCCGCAGCCTCCGATGCACATTCCGCCTGGTGTTGCCTCCTCCCTGTTGCCGTCTGCCCCGACACCTCCAGCTGGCGGGGGCTTCCCGAACTCGCAATACCCGCCGTTCATGGCCGCCATCGGCTCTGGACGACCGAACGCTGAGCGGGCGACTAGCTCTCAACTGCTGAACCTTCTCAAGTTCAGCGGCCAGCACAATGCGGCTAGCAGCCTGTCTCAGCAACAGCAGGCGCCGCCGCCACAGCAGCAGCAAACGTCGATCCGCGAAATTGCTCCCGATGCGCCGCATACGACCGTTACGCTGCCGCCGAGCATGATCCACGCTCCGGCTCCCGCACCGTCGGACCCGACTGGTCTCTTGGCTGCTCTTATGCAGGGCACTATGAAGGACGAACCGCCCAAGTCGGAGCCCGCAGCAGCGGCCCCGGCGCAGTGGCTGTCGTCATCCAAGTCAAACGAGACCCAGCAGTACCTGCTCAACCTGCTAAACCGGCCTAAGCCCAGCCAGTCAAACGACGCCTTCTCCAACGAGTCGTATAACTCAGCCGGCGCCTCGCCCCTGTCTGCCACTGACCGACATAGTGCCCAGCACAATGGCCAACGGAACGCGCTGAACTCGTTTGCTGATCCGACGAGCACGTCTGCTGAAAACGCGGCGTCGCCTGTCGCGCTCTCTCCTGCGTCTTACTCGGCTCCAGAGCCCCCGAAGCCGGTTGGCGACGCACCCGCTAAGCTTCTGCCGACCACGACTGTCTCCACGACGCCCATGTTTCACCATCATGACCCCTTTGACGGCCTGGTGGCGGCCTCGCCCGTCAGCCGCACTTCGCGGTCGTCGGTCACGCCGGGTGCCTCGGGCGGCGCTCCGCCTCCGGCTATGCAGACAGTGGGTACGGCAGCAGTGCAGATCCTCAAGAAGCCGGCCCAGCAGCAGGTGCTAGTCGACAACAAGGCACCGGGAAGCAGTGGCGAGTCGTTTGCGGCCAAGAGCGGCACGGGTACCACGTCATCGCCGGTGATGGAGACGTCGTATGAGAGCGACAGCAAGGAGCTTGCCACGGATGCTGAGGCCGAAACTCAGGTGGCAGAAGCCGCTGATGATGGGAACGGCACGGCCGTGAACAGTAGCAACACGAGCACCACAGGCAAAAAGCAGTCGGACGACGAGGACAAGGTCTCGCAGGAGACCAACGGATCGTTGGCCATTTCAAAGGCTATGCTGGACACCGAGAACGAAGCTACCCAGGCGGTAGCGGACAGCTGGGAGAGTGCGGATGCCGATGCCGACGCTGATGAGCCTGCTGTTGTGGAGGAGGTCCCGACGCTCGTCAAGGTGTACAACTTCCCGATGAAGCCCTGGATCTCCATTGAGGTGCAGGACGATGACCGAGACACACGCCCCATCTTCCACGAGGATTCGATCCTCGACATTGCGCGGCTCAAGAAAGAGTTTGACCAGATTGATAGAAACTTAGTGGCAGCCTCGGAGAGCTACATGGTCTACGGCATGTCCAGAGCGGGCGGCCTGCGGGTGATCCGGCAATCGGACGGGCGTGATGCGAAGCTGTTTACGGACACGAAGGACCGTATCTTCAACGTGGCCATGTCGTCGAGCAATCCCGACGACGGCGCGTTGCCCAAGGATTCCATCATAGGGACGGGGATCAGCGGCACGGTGTACTGGGTACAGGTGCGCGATGGTGACAAGGACCATCTCGAGTATGCGCACCCGGAGCTGTACGGCTTTGCGCTGCCCCCGATTGCGTCCCACGAGGGAGACGCTCCGGGGGGTGTCTTGAAGACTAGAGCACGCACCTCGACGAACCACCCCGAGTACTTTGCGGTGGGCCGCGGCAAGTCGATCAACATTGTGTGGCCGGGCTACATTATGAAGAACAACTTGTTCAAGCCGGGCTACGACCGTGTGGTAGATACGGAGAAGCTGGCCAAGCAGTGCTCGCTCAAGATCAACACGGGCAAGGCGGGCAAAGACTTTACGTTCAGCCAGGACGACACCGTTGTCGTGTCGCTGGACAAGTCGGGCAAGGTCAAGTTCTGGGACGTGCGCGATCTGACGGCGCCGGACGAGGACTCAGACTCCCGCAACCCACTGCCGCTGCACACGTCGCTGGAGGTGGCGGAGCCGCTGATGACGCTGACGACGACACCCGAGGGCGAAAAGGCTTGGCCGACATCGGTGCTGCTGCTGGACAAGATGCGGCCGTACCAAAAGGGCTGCGCGCTGCGCTACATGATCGTCGGCATGAAGCAGAACCACACGCTGCAGCTGTGGGACTTGGCGTTAGCCAAGCCGGTGCAGGAGTTCAACCTGCCGCACAGCAAGGAGTCGGACGCCGTGTGCAGCGTCATGTACCACCCGCCGACGGGCATGATTGTCGTCGGCCACCCGACGCGCAACTCGGTGTACTTCCTGCACTTGTCGGCGCCCAAGTACGCCATGCGCAGCCTCTCGCAGGTGGATTATATCCAGCGTCTGACGGCACACGACGCGTCGATTCCCCAGCCTGAGTCAACGGCAGTCATCAGCGGCCTGCGCGAGTATTCATTGTCGAGCCGCGGCTCTCTCCGCAGCCTCGATATCCTGCAGAACCCGGCGTCCAATGCGGACGGCGAGGACCCGACGCTATTTGAGCTTTACGCCATGCATTCCAAGGGTGTTAGCTGCATCTTTATCCGCCAGAGCGAGCTCGGCTGGACCAAGGACAACAAGGTCATGAACCCTGTCGACGCGGTCCAGTCGGGCAAGGTCCGCATCGGGCGTCTCAAGTCGCCGCAGCAGCCTGTCGTGGCACCCGAGTCTAACGGTGCCGAGGCGTCGACGGCGGGCACGCCGCAGCCGGTGGCTCGTGTTATTGCCACGCGCTCGGCGACGAAGCAGCTGCTGCAAAATGTCGGTTCGCCCTCGCCGGCGCAGGAAGCGGCAGCGCGGCGGCTAGCCGAACCGATTACGCTCGCAGCCGAAGCCAAGACGTCCGAGACCAAGGATGGCAAAGACTACGACGCCGGTGTGACTGCGCACAAGCCGGAAAAGAAGGCGCGCAAGAAGAAGGCGGTTACCGCTAGCTCATCGGGCTCGTCGACCATTACGGCCGTGACGGCCTACCGCGATCTAGCGACGCCCGGCTCTAGCCAGGCGGCGGCGCTGTCGATTGGCAATGACGCGATCGACTCGCGCATCAACGCGATGGAAGCGCGGATCTGCGACCTGGTGTCAACCTCTGTGCACTCGGGCTACGAAGACATCAAGAAGAGTGTCGACGACCAGTTCCGGTCACGGGACGTCGACTTTGACCTGAGGCAGCGCAAGCTGCTGGAGCTGGTGTCGGACGTGTTGAACAAAAACACGGAGCAGGTGCTGAGCAACATTGTGCGGGGAGAGTTTGACCGGCGCGTGGTGCCGTCACTGCGGGAGAATGTGGTACAGGCGATTACGGAGAACCTTGGCGGCAAGATCAACAGTCAGGTGTCGACGGTGCTCCAGCGTGAGCTGCAAAAGTCGCTGCCGGTCCATGTGACGAACAGTCTCCGCAGCCAGGAAGTGTCCAAGGCCATCAGCGACCGTGTGGTAGCGGCGGTGTCTCGCGAGGTGGATGAGCAGATCGGCAAGGCCATGATGACGCAGGTGATGCCGGCCGTGTCGAGCGTGTCGTCGCAGGCGGTGCGCGACGTGGCACACAGCCTACACCAGCGCGTCTCGGAGCAGTTTGCTGAGCTGGAGCAGATGCAGGTGGCGCACGAGAGCAAGATTGACTCGCTGACGGCGCTGCTGACGCGGCTGTCAGAGACGGTGTCGACCATGGCCACGGCGCAGACGCAGTACCAGGGCCAGCTGCTCAAGATGCAGGAGCGGCTGCAGAACCAGGCGGCCCAGGCTCAGGCGCAGGCCCAAGCGCAAGCCCAGGCGCAGATGCAGCAGCAGGCACCGATTCCGCAGCAGCAGGCACCGCCGCAGGCACCGCAGACGCAGCAGTATGGACAGCAGTTCCTGCCACAGACGCAGCAGTATCATGCGGCACCGCCACCGCACCAGCACCAGCACCAGCACGCGCTCCAGCAACAGCGAGGCTACGAGGGCCCCGGTGGTATGTTCCACAGCCCGACGAACCGCGCCGTGGGCCAGCTGGCGGGCCAGCTGGGGCCAGCGGGCACGTCTCCGTCGCAGCATTCCAACTCGAGCCAGCCGCATCATCAGGGACCGCCGTCGGGTCAGATGCAGCAGCTGATGGCACCGCCTTCCCCGCAGCAACCCCAGCAGCAGCGGTCTCAGCCCAAGCCGCCGCCACAGCAGCAACAAGAGCAGCAGCAGCAGGCGCGTGTGCTGTACGCACCGAAACCGCAGGAGGAGCGTGAGCGGGCGGAGCTGGAGCAGGCTGCCGCGGTGATCGAGGATCTGCTGCGCAGCGGCAAGTACGACGACGCGATGATGCGTTGGCTGCAGAGCAACGATAAGGAGGAGAAGCTTTTCCAGATGGTGCTGGTAAACCGGTCGCCCGACATTATCAACAACCTGCAGCCGCTGCTACTGCTGTCGGTAGGCACGACGGTGACGCAGGACCTGGAGGGGCCGCTGCTGCCAGAGAAGCTGGCGTGGGTGGAAATGGTGATTCTGAACCTCTACCAGGTGGCGAACCAGTTGGTAGGTTTTCTCCCTCGGTCAAGCGGGAGACGTTCCGTTGCAGGATCGCTAACCATGCAGGACGACCAAACGCGTGAGATCACGCCGACGGTGCTGATGCACATTCGGTCGCGGCTGGACCAGGTGCTGCCGCGGCTGGCAATGGGCGACCCGAACGCGAAGAACATTTCGCAAATGATTTCCATCATTGACCGGATTATCGACGTGGCGCACACGTGAAGAGGCTGCGAGGCGGAAGGACGGAGCTGAAAAGGGGTGACGAGTGGGCGATCTGTTTGTCCATCAAGATGGGGATGCATGGTGCTGTCACAAAAGACATGCCCAGGGTTATTTTCTTCATGTTCTTCACCTTATTCCTGTCTTTCTTTTTCTTTTTCTTTCTCATATTGGTCGTTTCTCTGTCTGCTTTTCTCGCCGCTGAAATGCGGCGGTTGGGGTATGCCAGTTTAGCGTAGGCATAGGTGCGTTCCAAGTGCATTTTGCATTTGAAGGTAATTGCTGTTTGTAAGAGTAATAAGAGTTTGTTCTGCTCAAGTCAAGTCGGATGTGATGATACATCTTAGACGAGGCTGTTCGGCGCTAGCAGACGCTAATGCAGCGCCAATCGCAGCGCGCCTGGACAAATCTAATGGCCAAATTTTGAACTTTTTTTTCTTCCGCCTTCTCGACGTCACAGCCTCTCAACGTGTCGCCATGTCTTCTGTGGTGCAGCCACATGCATGGGTTGGCCTCAAGCTGCCATCAGAGCACGTGCGCTTCCTCGAGGTGGTGCCAAATACGTGCGTACTGTTCCTTGTGGTTTTTGGCGTCCGCCTCTGACAATGTCCAGAACGATTTCCCTGGGCAAATACGGTAGCTTTCCGAGCAACCTCATCATTGAGCGCCCGTTTCACCTCCTATACGAAATCCAGGACCGGCTGCCGGACGAGAGTTTTAGCCGGCTGCGCGTGGTCCCACCGGCAGAGCTCTATGCCGACATTCTTGCCGACGAGGAGCGTGCCAACCGGGTCGGTGAGGAGGAGGCCGATGGGGGCGAAGACGCCGACGAGGCTGACGGGGCCGACGGGTCTGGCGACGCCGAGTACAGTCTGATCGACGTCGAGAGCCAGGCCGTCATTGCCCGCTCGAACCGTGCGGCTCTGGACGCCAGCGCGCGCCAGACATTGACGCGCGACGAGATCGAGGCGCTCAAGCGCGAGGGCACCGGCGCCGGCCAGGACCTGATTGCCAAGCTGCTGCTGTCGCACGGGGCGCTGGACCAAAAGACGACGTTTTCGCTGGCCAAGTACAAGCTGCTCAAGGCGAAAAAGTACATTCGGCGCTTCACTGTGGTGCCGCTGGACGTGTGCGCGCTGGGCAACTGGCTGCTCGAGGACAAGGACATGGGGCCCAAGATCCTCGGGCTGCGCGACGAGATGATGGCGCTGATCGGGTGCTGGGGAAATGTGCACTTTGGGGGGGCGGACCGGTTTTTGCAACAAACAGAAGAGGCCGCTAGCGAGACGGACCAGGAGAGCCATCGCCAGGAGACCAAGGCAGACGCACCACTCGGCCTCGCAGCACAACAGGCCGGCGGCCGGTGGCTCGTGGTGGACGATACAGGTGGGCTGCTGGTGGCGGCCATGGCCGAGCGGATGGGGATTCTACACCCAGAGGCCGGCCAGGCGGCAGCGGCGGCGCGCGACGAGACGGAGCCGAACGACAAGGACCGCGAAGACCGCCCCCCCAATGGCGCACACGACGTGCCCAAAGACGTCCCAGACTGCGCGATGCAGGATGCCGGCGACGCGACCACTACGACCTCGACCACGACCACGACCACGACCACCGATCTCCCCGTCCGCCTCCCCCACGGCCGCGACGACCTCCGCGCCTCCTTCTCTCTCACCAACACGCTCACCGTCCTGCACGCCAACACCCAGGCCAACCTGGCCTACCTCCGCTACTTTGGCTTTGACCACGCCGACCCCCACCACGGTCCGCACCCGCTCGCCGATCACCTGCTCAGCCTCTCCTGGCTGCAGCTGCTCGACCCGGCCAGCGACGTCCTGTACGCGTCGCCGCCGCCCATTGCGTCCGCCGATGAAATCGCCGCTTGGAAGTCGGGCCGCCGCGGCAACTACTACCGCAAGCGCCGCCGCTGGGCGCGCCTCCGCCACGCGGTCGAGGCCACGCGCGCCGGCGGCTTTGCCGGCCTCGTCGTCGCCACGACGCTGGACCTCGTGTCCACGCTGCGCCACACACTGCCGCTGCTGGCCGGCGGCGCGCCCGTGGCTATCTACTCGCCCACGCTCGAGCCCCTCACCGCACTGGCCGATTGTTTTAGCGTCGGTCGGCGGGCGGCCTGGATGGCGGGCGGTGGCAGCGAAACGGAGGCAGGGGATGGCGGCGACGGCATCGACGGTGACGCCAACAACGCCGTCCCGACCGGTCTGTCGCCCGAGGCGGCGGAGCGGTGGCCAGGCTCGACAGCTTTCCCGCTCAACCCGATGCTGCTGCTCGGCACGACCGTGCAGACGAGCCGGGCACGGCGGTGGCAGGTGCTGCCGGGCCGGACGCATCCGCTGATGACAGCGCGCGGCGGTTCCGAGGGCTACATTTTGACGGGCTGGAAGGCCCGGCCGGCCGAGGGGCGGGTGACGGCGCGGGGGCGGTTCAAGCGGCGGAAGATGGATACGGAGGTGTAACGAGAGACGGACCGGCAGAACGGGCAGCCAGCGAGAATAGAGAGGCTACCATGTAGGACAATGATTTGCACTTTTCACTTCACCGCCATGTACAGTTTCTCTCTAGTTTCCCGTCTCCGCAGCGCCTCACAGCGCCTTGCCCATGAACTTGCGCTTCGTAAAACTCAGCCACCACTTGCTCGGCTTGCCGTCGCTGTTCTCGTCGTACACGCGGGCCAGCAGCCGCTGGGCCAGTTCCTGGCGCACTTGCGACATGTACTGCCGGAGGATCTCCGACTCCTGCCGGTCTCGTGGGGGTTCAAACATCTGCCGGTTAGCACTCTAGTCGGACACGGGAAGCGCATCCGGGCGCTCAATAACGCACCTGGTTCAGCGGCCACGCCGGGTCGCCCGGCAGGGCAAAGTTGTTGTCCAGCGCCAGGTTTTGGACGTCCTTGGTGGCCTCGCGCACGCCGGCCGTGGGCTTGATCTTGGACAGGCAGTCGCTGATGAACCAGATGCCGTACACCAGCAGCCGGTCGGCCGGACCCTGGATCTCAAAGTTGCGGAAAAAGGTGTTGGCCCGGAAGAGCGCGAGCACCTCGTCGAGAATGTCGTAGCTCTCGCTATCCGGGTCGGGCGCCTCGTTGAGCGGGAGGGCCACGGCCGGCAGCGTGTACGCGGGGCCGCGCGTCTTGGTGCGCAGCGGCAGCAGCGGGAAGTTGCCGACAAGCCGGCCCTCCGCAATCGCGGGATCGCTGTTGAAGACGGAGTTGTATGCCTGGAGCCAAAAAGTCAGCGAGGAAGAGGTCGGAAGAAAGGCGGTCGCGGAACAGGACGGAAGAGGGGACGGAGAAGGGAGCAGAAGTTCTGCCGCTATCCCATCCACCGCGGACCACCGCCGTCTACACGTACCGGCATCGTGATCTCGGCAGCAGTACGCTCAATGACGCTCAATGAACAGCTGTCGAAACGAAGCTCAGTGGCTCGGCCCCACGGTCAACCGCCCCCACCAGATATGTTTCTGCCTGAATATTGGGGCATCCATTGTAATGCTCTAAATGACTGCCTAGACTCACTAGTGGTGAGTCACGTGCGTACGCGTATGCACCGGCCGCAAGTGACTACACGTGACCTCGCGGCGTGTTGGGTGGCAAAACACCAATTTTTCCGCACATTCCCCAAATACACATTCCCCGCCCTTTGCTCCTCTCTCCCACAACTCTGTTTTATCGTCCACTCACTGCCGCCCGCCATCGCCATCGCGTCGGCCATCCTAGGGCTTTTTGGGGCTTTTTCTTCTTGTTCTATCCCGCTTTCTCTGCGCGATCCGCGACGAGAACCTTTGCGCCTTTTTGTGCGCCGCAGCCAGCCGCGATCTTATCCCGCCTTCTCTTGCTGCCTAATTTCGCGTCGCGTCCGTCGCGCCCAAAACTCGCCTCGCGTCCAGATTCTTCTCGGTACGTTTATTGCATCTGCAAGCAAGAGACACCTTGCGCCATTTTGGGCACCTCTTCTGACATCCGTCAGATCCCTGCTTCACTCTGGCCCGCATTCGTGTCTGCTTTGCAATGGCCCATCAGCAGAGCCCCGCCGCTGCCGGTCCGCCTTGTGCGGTCGAGCCGGCTGAAATGCCGCCGTCGTCTGGATCCACGGCGTCGTCTGGATCGGCTTCTGCCCCGACCATACAGCCACAGCGCCGTCGCCGCACTGCCGCGTGCCCCGACCCCGGCTCGCTCTACGACCTCATGCGCCAAAACTGCGGCGCGTCGCTCTACGTCCTACCCATCCTCTGGACCGATATGCACCCGCGTCTGCTCGGCGTCGAATTTGTCTCGCAAGAGCCCATGCCGCCGCGGCTGCCCCGTCGGCCGGACACTGCTTCGTCGCCTAACGCGCCGCCGCCACGCCTATCCCGCCCGTCTGGGACAGCTGCCGCTCTCAGCTCCGAGTTGACGTCGCTGTTGTCGCCCGACGATGCCCGGCCGTTTTGCAAATCGCGAGCCATTAAGAATGTCTTGTCGACCCTTTATCCGGCCGCCTTCACCCACGCCAAGAGCGTGGCCGAGCTGGACCTGCACTTTGGCGACCGCTCTTTCCGCTGCGCCGTCCGTATTCCTGTCGTCTGGAAGCTCCCCGATGGAAACGTCGATCTCTCTTTTGACTCGGCCGTCACCCGCGCCATTTCGTCCTTTGGTATCGTCCAGGGCAGCGCTGTCGCAGATGGCGGGAGCCAGCGCTCTTCAAACGGCCACGGCAGCCAGCCGGGGCCATCGTCATCTACCGGGCCCGTCCTCGCCTACATCAACCGCGCCCATCTGGCCTTGATTCGCCAGAACCTTTTCCGCGTCGTGCCCGGCCCTATGGCCGGCGACTACAGCAACACTCCCGTCCGCCGCCTGCAGATGCTCCGCTCCAAGCATCTCGTGCCCGACGACCCGGACCGCGATCCTTACCTGGTCAGCGTCTTCCTCGCCATGGCCCAGGCACACTTTTACGAGCCGATTCCCGCTTCCCGCTCACCCTCGCAGGCCATTTGGAGAGCGTTCCGCCAACGCGAGCGTCCCTTTTCTGCCCCCGACTTTCACAATGTCCACCTGCGGATCATCACCCACGACGATGACACTAGCGAGTTCATTGTCTACACAGCTACGGTGACCGGCCACTTTCTGCGCCGCTTTGCCGCGCCCCTCCAGACACCTGAGCCCTCAGAGCAAGCCCTGGAGACGGGCATGCGCATTGACCATATCCGTGTGCCTGTCTGGCCGCTGCTCGGCCTCAAGGAGCGCCTCGGCCGCGCGCTTGGCCAGGACGCGCTGCCTGACCTGTGCGATGACAGCAACCTGTTTGTCGAGAGCATGGACGAGAGCATGTCCCAGATTGACCCACAGCTGGAGTCACAGTCCCAGCCTCTGTCGGCATCGCAGCCGGCATCTCAAATGACGTCCCAACCGGCCTCTCAACCGGCCTCTCAGCCGGCCTCCCGGCCGGAACCCCCAGCAGAGTCTCCAGCGGAAGCCAAGGCGCCCGAGACATCATCCCGGCCCGAGTCCGCCACGCAGCCCACCGAGCAGCCTGACAGTCGCAAGCGCAAGCGCACAGGAACACGCTCCCTGTCGGAAATGTTCCGTGCTGGCTTCGAGACGGAAACGGAGACCACTAGCGGTGGCATGGCCAGGAGCTCGCCGGCCTTGTCGCCACGCGGGAAGCGGCGGCGTACGCGGTCTTTTACGTCGCTGGCCGTCTGTTGATCCGGCGCAGGCACAACTTTCTATTGACTTCGAGGCGCACGGGCACACAGCATACGGGCTGGGACGGAGGCGGCGTTATGGAGTAAATATCTGTCTTGCATGGGGGCAACGGACACGACAAGAAACAAGTGATACATGAGTGAATGGGTACAGGAAGCATATGGAGTAATCTGCGATGCTTCAAATGGAAACAACTGGGATCAAATGCTGGGAAATGGGAAATGGGAAATAGGAGCGCGAGAGCAAACACGGACAAGGCAGAGGATTTATTGCATGACACTGATCCAACACGGATGGCGAGAAATTGCTTCGATAGTGCTGACGGCAATCGACGTTGGACCCACTCACTCCTTGCTAGACATTCAGGGGTCCCGGGCTAGACCGGGGGTGCAACAGGGGCCAGGGGGGGTTAGACATGCTGTGGCGCATTTGCCTTACACTACGGGGCCACTGGCAGCGGCATGCGCCGTATCTTATTACAGGGACTTTGGTTCCCAAGGCAGCGCCATCGGCTGCCTGCAGGATCTCTTCCTTCACAGCCTCACGCCTGCATATTCAGCCTCAAAAACTTGACAAATGTCTGCCGCAGCGGTTTGCCAACGTTGGCTTTCTATATAGAATATTAATAATGCTATATACAGAATATCTCTCCCAGAATACACAATATGCCACCCAATAAGGCCCCAAAATGTCCGTACAAAACGCCCAAGCGCTCAATGCCTGTGATCTAAATGCGCAATCAAAGAAGAATCATCCGCTGTATAGTTTGGTTGTCGCGCCCGTCTTACTGCAGTGCCACCACTGCAACCAGAGCGGCAAACACACCACTCAGCAATGGCATCGTCCACGCTGCTGCGCCACTGCTAGCAGACGTGGTGGCCGACGCCTCGGCGGACCCAGCATTGTTGGAAAGGCTGGTGCCGGTCGTGGTAGTGGCTGCGACTGTGGCCGTGGCCGTCGAGTTGGAGACCTTGACGGCTGTGCTGGACGCGGCCGACGCAGTGGAGCTCGTTTTCTTGGACGTCGACGAAGTCGTGGACGAGGCCACCGACGACGAGGCCGACGACGAGGCCGACGACGAGACCGACGACGAGGCCGACGATGAAGACGTCGAGTTCTTCCACGGCTCCAGGAGGCACTCCGTCATGATATCATTGTCAACGTACTTGCCGTCCACGAGCGAGGGCGTCAAGCTGAGCAGGTAGTCGCCATCAAAGTTGCCGGCAGCCCAACCAATGATGCCGAGGAAGACGTCCGAGTTGGCGTTGATGTACTCGTTCTGCGCGCGGAACAAGGTCATGCACGATGAGTCGCTAGAGGCACCAGTCTCGCTGATGAGGCCGAGGCGGTTCTCCTTGCGGAGATAGGTAGCAACGCGGGTAAAGTTTCCCACATTGTCGGTGACGCACTCTGCGAGAGTGCCCGAGTTGTTGATGTCAAGGTACTTGTGGATGTCGAGGTGCAGGTTGTCCGTGGTGCCGTCCGGGTTCGTAATAGCAAACAAGGCGGCGGCACTGCCGTCTGTCGTCAGAGTCTCGGCGCTGTCAAAGTAGGTGCCGGGCAGCAGAATCATCTGCGTGGTGGCGCCAGCCTCGCGAATGGCCGTGACGGCAGCCTGGCAGGTGTCGGCCCACGTGTCAATGTCGAGGTCGTGGGGCTCGTTCATGAGCTCAAAGACGACCTTGGACTCGTTGGCGTACATGGTGGCCAGCTGGGACCAAAGGTCGGCAAAGTCGTCGTTGGTCGGGCCGCCCTGGCCAATGATCTCGCCCTCGAAACGCGCAAAGTTGTGCAGGTCAATCATGCAGTAGGCGCCAGTGGTCAGGCAGGCCTGCATGAGGGAGTCGTAGTTCTTGAGCCGGTCGGTGCTCAGGGTGCCGATCGTGGTGCCGTCCAGAAGGAATTGCCAGGTGACGGCTGTGCTGTTAGCGAGCGGGACGGGGACTGAGAGCCAAAGACCAAAACATACGGAGACGAAACATGTTGAGGCCGTCGTCCTCGACAAAGTGCGCCATCTGGGCCGCACTGTCGGCGCCGCCCAGGCTGGCCAGTGGCACCTCGACATCGTCGTACGGACAGGCACCCTCAATGGTGCAGTCAAAGTCGATACCGGAAATGGCGACGCCCTGGAGAGTTAGCAGGGAGAAAATACCAACACTATGAATTTTGGCGGCGTACCATGTATTTTGTTCCTGCCCGAGCCGTGGCGCTGAGCCCGAGGACCAGGGCCAGCGGAGAGAGAGACGTCGTCAACATGGCGAATGGAGCGAGCGGCATCCGCCTGTGCAAAGAAAAAAGGTTGTTGGGAGCTACAAAAAGCTCTGCTCCTCGACCCGGAGCTCTGGCAACAGGGGGAGCGCCGGCGTAATAAATGGAAAAGTGGGTAGGACGACAAGAAGGCAATACGACGCCACGGTGCTAGAGACGGATCGGCGAAGGATGAGAACGGGGCAGGATGCGGAAGACAAGAGAGCAGAAGGAACCGAGGAAATGAGGAAACGGAAAAGTGAGGAGATGAGGGTTCAAGAACAAATACGTGGGCGTGCAAGCGCTCGTACGGATGCAGGCCCGGATGACATTCTGCTATGGAGATGGCGCAGGGCGGAATTACGTGTACGAGCAATACGACGTAAAGCCGTTTTGGGTCTTTGCCCATCTCGTATTGCTATCTTGGCCATACCCACAGAGGCTGCGGCATGGGCTAAGCTTACTCGTACTCTGTGTGTGCAGACAGACGCACACGACAGCTTACAGAGCACCGAGGCAACCACAACGCCGTTTTCGCCAGTTCGTCTTGCGGGCGGATGCCGCTGTTGTTGCTGGGCCATTCCCACTGGAATGGAGGCTAGTCGCTGACAGCAAAAGGAACGGCAGGGAGGCTTTGGAGATTTGGGTACTTTGCCGCGGGGGAAGTTCTTCGTAAGATAATTAATGTCAGAACGTGACTATATGGCTGCAGCTTTGGCTGCTCGGCGGCCGATCCTATTCCTGAATACGAGGCTCACCAGTTAGACATCTTGTGCACACGAGCATCGCATCCCCTCCCCCCGCGGTCCGCCGGTGGCTGGGCGCTGTCCTAGACGACTCCTGGACGTCGAAGCCGTTTATGGGGCGCAATTGAACCTGGTCGCTGTGGAATCGCTGTAGCACCACTGTGGAGAGGCCCGGCCATGCTTGCCCATTTAGGCGGCCCGCTCTTTCCTTCTGTAACAAACACGGAGTACAGAACCAGAAAATCGGCAGCAACAATGGCAATTCACCCCATAAGCAGTCCGGAACAAGCCCGCAGTCAGTCAGGAGCCGTGAGACACACTGAGACGCGATCGTGGCCAGATGCTCCCGGGGCGCGCTCGCTGCGAGAACGGCGTCGTTCTGCATTGTCTTGCCCTGGATTTCGCCTCGCACAGCCGAGACATCCGCCAAGAGACTAGTTGTAGGCGAGGCGACGTAGGAAATTACGTTGCCTCTGGTAAGGCTGCTTTCTCGTATCGGCTGTCGGCACGGACAATTGTTGATCCTGATGTCACCGGTCGGTGCTGATTGGCGGTGAGGGGTAGTGAGGGGCGACCAAAATGGCCAAAAACGGCGACAAGGGCGGCGCCGGACTGCATTCCTCTTCTGCGGGAGCCTATCGGTCTCGGGGGCCGAAATCCGGAAACGGCAGCAATAGAAAGAAGAAAGAATGAACGGTCGTCCGGCCAGCGCTCTTCTCCGGCTTTGATCGGCACGTGCCGGTCTCATCATGGGATGGGGATTTTTTTCTTTGCTTATATAATCATGCGGAATGAGGTTTTCTTACACAGCCCGTAACGAAGAGCATCTACGAACGCAAACGGCCATGACCTTGGAAGCAGAAAGTTATCAAAAGGCTCTGCCGTCATAAGGAAGATGCTCAACTGGCAGACGACACAAACAAGCAACCTGCCAAGCTGTGCAGCGGAAATCTGCACCTGGAAGCGCAACAAGCTTCTCGCCCAGCCATGGAGCCGGCTTGGCTGATGTCTCGCCTCCGCCCACTACGCGGCTGTGGGAGCAGCTTCATTCGTGGACGGCGCCGTCCCATGTTCACGTGGCTCTGATGCACGACTGGTTCGTCTGGAGTCGTCCAACTGCGTAGCCCCTTCAGGACACCGATCCGGCCGCCACCAGAGGAGGCAAGTCTTGGCAAGCGAGCTGATGGAAGAGGCGGAAGGACAGGAGGGGCAAAGCGGAGAGCAGGTTCAGTGACTGTGCACTCTGGACGAGAGGCCTACGTCGACGGAGCACATGTTGTAAGACACGGTACACGACAGACAGCAGACGCCGAACTGGACTTTTCTCCGAAGCCGTTTGGGCCTGTCCATTGAGGCCTTTGAGCATTCTAGACCGCAGCACCAACGAGATGGAGGCTGAATACGGGGGCAGCTGTCCAGAATGCAGCGTGCCGCACCGCCAACATCCTGCCAAACAGCTCTCAGCTCCAACTGTCCACGTGCACTCTGCGGTACCGCAGCAATGGCCACGTGCCCTCGCTGGCTGCTCGTCAAATCAGCATCACGGACTTTCAAAGCAAGAGCTCTCTCATTTGCCCGTTTTCTCGCCTTTCTCGCAGGTGCTTGTTTTTTGCAGTTTGCGTATTTTTGCGTTTTTGCATTTTTGCACGCTAAGAAAACGACCCGATATTCAGGTACGGCGGAGCACCGTTTAGCTCCAGCCCGCCCACAAGAGGCTGCATCCCCGGGATTTTTGGCCGAATGGACCAATGCCGCAAAGGCTCTACCGCACGTGTAGCGCCGGCGGTCCCACCACGCCGCCTGCCGATGCGTACAAGGCCCAATATCGCAGGGCCTTGGTCCTTGTCCGTCCCATTCGGTCACCGACTGACGGTACGAAGTTGCCTTGAGTGCGACGTCCAGCAGAACTGCTGCCAGGAAGCAACAGCAGGAAACGACAGGCAAAAAAGCGACAACGAATACGATTGAGCAAAGACTAGGCAAAGAGTGATCGACATGGACGGCAACACTGTTTTGCGGAGAGATGCTCCGTCGACAGACAGTAGAAGGGGCGGGACAGACAGTACAGGGATGCAAAGACCCCAGACAGCACGACACTCTTCCGATCTCCACCGGCTCTGGACGCCTTCTGGAAGCATGTAGCCTCCGGGCTGGCGCCGCCAAGAGACAGCCAATCAGCAGAATGCTTATTCCACACGTTGCGATGGACAGCAGCAGCTCTGTCTTGGCACTGCGTAGCCTGGGTCGCAAGGGTCGCATGCACTCGGACGGAGCTACGCATGCAGCTCGCCAGAGGGACCATGGTCAAGACGACCGGCGGCGGCGGGCCATTGAGGGCGGGTATATATGAAGCAAGCAGCGTCCGTTTGTCTTGGGCACAGTCGATCGTCACGCGCTCTCTCTCGCTCTGCCTGGTCTCTGGTCTGCTCTCGCTTCCTCTGCTCAACATGCGCTCCTCTCTCTCGCTCCTCTTGGCTGCGGCCGCGGCCGTGTCGGCCCAGACGCAGCACACGGCCACCAGCACCTCGGCCGTCAAGGCCGCCCAGGCCACGGCCTACTCCAAGAGCCCGGTCAGCAACGTCAAGGGCAAGGCGTTTGACCGTCTGGCCATTATCTGGCTGGAGAACACAGACTACACCCTGGCTGCGGAGGATCGTGCGTGCCCCATCCAGTGTTTGATCCTCTTGCCCGTCCTGCAGCTAACCGTCGTCCCTAGCCAACCTCGAGTTCTTTGCCCAGAAGGGCATCACGCTGTCGCAGTACTACGGCGTCACACACCCCAGCGAGCCCAACTACGCGGCGGCCATTTCGGGCGACTACTTTGGCATGAACAATGACAACTTCAACTTTATTGACCAGAACATCACCACACTCATGGACCTGCTCGACGCGCGCGGCATCAGCTGGGGCGAGTACCAGGAGGACATGCCCTACAGCGGCTTCGAGGGCATGGCGTACATCAACCAGAAGACGGGCGCCAACGACTACGTGCGCAAGCACAACCCGGCCGTGCTGTACAACAACGTAACGCGCTACTCGGACCGGGCGGCCCAGATCAAGAACATGACGCTCTTTTACGACGACCTCGACGCCGGCACGCTGCCGCAATGGATGTTCATCACGCCCAACATGACGTCGGACGGCCACGACACGTCCGTCACGACGGCCGGCAAATGGGTGCGCACCTTTTTGGAGCCGCTCCTGAACGACACCCGCTTCATGAACAACACGCTTGTGCTCATCACCTTTGACGAGAACGCCACCTACACGATCAAGAACAACGTGCTGGCCATCCTCCTCGGCGACGTTGTGCCCGCCGAGCTCGTCGGCACGGTCGACTCCAACTACTACAACCACTACAGCGAGCTGGCCACGGCCGAGGCCAACTGGGACCTGCCGACGCTGGGCCGCTGGGACGTGGGCGCCAACGTCTTCCAGATGGTCGCCGAAAAGACGGGCGACACGCTCCGCACGTGGAACGAGACGGACTTTGCCGCCCACTATTTCAACATCTCCTACGACGGCGTCTTCAACTCCAACCCCGACTACGCCGTCTACCCCAAGCCGGCGCTGTGCTTGATCCACAACGAGCGCAGCGTCTCGGACATTGTCAAGGACACCTGGAAGGGCAGCGACCACGTCAACTACTACAAGGACACCATTGAGAACAACGACGGTCTCAACCCGCCGGTCAACTACGGCTTTTAGAGCACTAGCGAGGCGTTTTGCCTCGTTCATGACCTGTTCATGGAACGCGGATGAATGTTCAAGAATATGATAGAATGGTAGTATGAGTAATGTTACTGCAATGCATATCGTCTGTGTCGTTTGCGCCAAGCTTTGCGGCCGTCTTGGCGGTACTTGTCGCCAAAACCGCTGTGAAAGAAGACACGTGAGGGCTGCTGATCGGAAATCACTCTCGTCACTGGTTTAATTAATGCAAAATTCATATTTGTACTGCGGCGGGGCAGAAATTTAAACAGCCCGCCGCCATGGAGGACGTGTAGAGCCGCGCCTCACGTCTGAATGAATCTATTAACGTGCTTACAGGTCTGTGTGCACTAGTCTAATATATTAGCTTTGTACCTTGTGAATCTATACAAATGTACATGCCTGTCAGGCGGCAGAAAAACTAGATTTCAAGATTACAATAGCAGTACGAGGTCGAAAAAACATCACCAAAACACCAGAAATGGCAGACTCACCAGACGACGACAGTGATAGGTCACTTGAGGGTAGGAGGCCTGTTAGCCGCCTCCTCCTCCAGCTTTCAACCTACCTCTTACAACGCCTTCTTCTTACCCCTGACCCTACTACAGACCAACGGATATTTCAGCCAAATCTTGAAGCCAGCTGGGCGGTTGTACGCGACGCTTGGGAGATACCGAATACGGCCTTTCGCGACCTTTTCAGGATGAAAAAAAGCACATTTTCTGCGCTTGTACGATGGCTATACGAAAACACCACAATTCAGTCAACTCAGCGGATTACGGTAGAGCACCAGACCTTGATATTCCTCTGGATACTGGCACACAACGAGGTACAGCGAAATACAGGCTTTCGGTTCAAAGTCAGCCAAAGTACCGTCTGTAGGGTTGTCAACAGGCTTCTCCCTCTATTTGTCCTCTTTCACAAACATTTCGTCAAGCTGCCTACCGATAATTGGCTTGACAAGCACGTCGAACTCAACAGCCATTTCAACAGCTTCAACGGATGTATCGGTGCATTCGACGGTACCCATATACCAGCCTTTTTACCAGCAGCAGAGCAAGTACCTTTTCGCGATAGGCACGGCAACACTTCACAAAACGTCTTTGCAGCAGTTTCTTTCGACTTCCGCTTCCATTACGTGCTTGCTGGGGCTGAAGGGTCAATGAATGACGCCTCATTGTTTTTGCAGGCAACAGGCAGAGGATTTCAAATACCAGAAAACCGGTACTATGTTGCTGATGCCGGCTTTGCTAGTAAGGAGGGGGTAGTAGTGCCATATCCTCATACTTTTTACCACCTAGCAGACTGGCGGCTGCAGCAGAGAGAGCCAGAGACGGTGAAGGAGGTCTATAACAAGCGGCATGCCCAGCTTCGAGGCGTGGTAGAAAGGGTCTTTGGGCAGTTGAAAAGGAAGTTCCGAATCAGCCGTTATTCGGCACCTGAATACACGTTTCAGGATCAAATTGGGTTTATTTACGCAGTGACGGGCTTGTACAACTTTATTTTACTGCAAGAGTTTATAGAGCAAGAGCCTATAGGAGAGGAGAAGGCACAAGAGGAGAGGAGGCTAGCAGAAGCAGCAGTACGAGCGGCTAGAGTTGTTAGCACAGATTCACGAGAGACTCGCCGGATTACGACACTTTGTATTTGGGAAGATCTACACTAGTATACTTATATATATATCTAACCACACTTATGTTATATGTATAAGTAAGTACCTCTTTGTACCTTTACACAGAATTACCTTTTTTACTAAAAAGTTAATCTACAACGTCGAGTTCGAAAAAAAACAAGAAAACAAATATATATACTTGTTGGACCATTTGTCACAAGTCTGACTCGTAGGACTTGACCCACTATTGTAGACAGCGTTTGACCAATCAGGAGGCTACATCCGGTGGCCAATCAAGGCCACCGGTGTGGGTCAGCCTCGAGGCCATGAAAACCTTGCAATTCTCGCGACAGCTAGTTAGTTGAACCAAGCTTCACCATTTCGATCAATCTGTATACCAGCACGGTTCCACGTGCGGCTGTACAGGATCACGCGTGACTACTTCCAGAAAGCCGAATTCAGCGGATATTCCGACAATACTAGCTCATTTCTACTTCTCTAGCCACGCCTTTACGTACTGCTCTTTGACTACCTGGTTATCCCCTAAAACGTTCCAAACCACTGCCGTCATCGGTTTTTCCAGCTTATCAAGACAGGTTTTGACCTCCTCACCTGTTAGAAGCGGAAAACGCTTCAAAAGGTCTGGTATCGCCAGTGATACATCGTCACTCCCTACCGGCCTTGGTCTAGCAAAAGCAGCTGCTGCCTTACTAATCTGCTCACTTACAAGCAGCAGCCCTTGGTCAGTCAGTCCCTCCTTCTCACTTGCCTGCCGTTGCCGCTTAATTGGGGGGTAAGCGTATGGCCTATTTGCAAGTCCAGCTGGCAAATCAGGGCTGTTGATAGGATCTGTAAGATCTATTTGGCTTCTTTTTGGCCGCTGACTTAGCGAAGAAGAAGAAGAAGACGCAGTAGGAGGTAGACGACGGTGTGGCGTTGACAGGGTTGTAAGAATCTCGTCGACGTCTGCGATATTGCGGCCTGACGCCACGTCCTTGAAAAAAACCTCTTGGTAGGTAGAAACGTGTCCCAATGGAGTCGTACGCAGCCATTCGATACCGCGCTTGCCTTGGTTGCGGGCCATAAAATCATGCCACTTCTCCTCGCCAGCCTCAGGTAGCCCAGTATCGTCGTTATACGTGAACCCTGATTGGCTCGTAAGCGTCTGCCACAGTCGATACCGCGTCCTTTCTGTCTCGTACTTGGTCTGAATAGACTTCTCAGACCACTCGAAGGCAGGCCACAGCAGTATACAGTCTTCCAGTACCCGCTTCCACGCATTTCGAAGAAGACTCTTCTTGATTACGTTGAAGAGGCCCTCTCGCCGACATGCCAAAAACAGCTCCATGATTTTGGCGGTCATATCTGGTGTGAAGCGGAGCCTCCTTTTCGTCTTATTCTCCGCTGAATCATCGCCGGTACCGTCGAGCTCGTCGTCGTTGTCTGAGAGGTTGATAATTGGCTGCGAAATAGGAGGGTCGAGCAACGTGGTGGACTGGTGTATAGTCTCAGACGGTGGCAGAAAGGTAGTCGAAGAGTCGAAATCAGGAAGAAGGCTGTGATCGTCATCGGCTAATACCGACGGTGTAGAGGAGGGTAGGGAGGCCATGTCGTCGAGGCCGTCTGGTAGGGGCAGAGGGCTAGCACCATCCGAAAAAATAGGGTTATCTGGCCTCAAATCGCTGCGCTCAGGTGAGGGTGTCTCGCTAGCAGGGCGTACAAGAGGCAGACGAAATGGGAGGGATAGAGAGGTGACTGAAGAGGTTGAAGAGGATGGAGAGGCCATTTTGCGCATATCGTCAAGTCAAACTCGCTGAAAATCTGTAAAATTCAACTAACTAGTTAGTTATCTGTAATGATAACACCTCACCGCCTTTCTCGTATATCCGTACTCGTGTGTAAAGGTACTTCTGATTTGCACTATTTTTGCATTAATTAGCGGTAGCGCCGCTTATATAAGCAGACCCGCAGTGAACTGTGATGTGTGATTGTGATGAATGAATCTATTAACGTGCTTACAGGTCTGTGTGCACTAGTCTAATCATAACCCAGCCATCGCGGCTGTGAATCTAATAGTAACCAATTGCATTGGTTTCGCCCCGCCAGGCGGAGCGGATCAATAGCGACCCGAGGAAAAAGTGCGCCTCCCAAAGGGAAGCGGAAAAAAAACCCCTCATCGCCAGTTTGCGTGCCGAGAAGTAAACCCTCTGGCCAGAGCCTCCGTTGGGTGAAGTCGTTGAGAAACGTAGGAACGGAGAAAGAAGCGTTGCGGTTACCCAACAACGTGACCGGTGCTAACGCCGGTCAAAAGAGAAGGCCTCCCAACGGAGGCCTAGCCTGGACTTAACCCAGGTTCCGGTTCTCTGCCAGTCGTGCTGGCAGTGTCGTTTTCCTCTGTATCGGTCGCCCGGTAAAGAGGGTTTCCCTTTTCTTAGAAAAAGGGTGTCGAGGAGCAAAAGACCGCGTTGCTCGTCGACGTGGAAGGGGCGAACTCTCCGAATTCCCCTTCCTGGTGGTGGTGAAAAAAGCCAAAACCGCAAAATTCTAGGCTGTTAGTGTTTCTGCTGTACACTACAGCACAAGCACTAACAGTTTAAAAAATTGGGAGACTTTTTCCGGGGAGAGTTCAGTGATTGTGATTGTGATTTCAAAAAACTCTGCATCTGGGCCACAACAACGTGACCGGTGCTAACGCCGGTCAAAAGAGAAGGCCTCCCAACGGAGGCCTAGCCTGGACTTAACCCAGGTTCCGGTTCTCTGCCAGTCGTGCTGGCAGTGTCGTTTTCCTCTTTATCGGTCGCCCGGTAAAGAGGGTTTCCCTTTTCTTAGAAAAAGAGTGTCGAGGAGCAAAAGACCGCGTTGCTCGTCGACGTGGAAGGGGCGAACTCTCCGAATTCCCCTTCCTGGTGGTGGTGAAAAAAGCCAAAACCGCAAAATTCTAGGCTGTTAGTGTTTCTGCTGTACACTACAGCACAAGCACTAACAGTTTCAAAAATTGGGAGACTTTTTCCGGGGAGAGTTCCCTCACGTCTGTAAACCAAGAAAAGCTTCCCGAGTCTCGCATAATCACGTGATATACACGGGCCACCACTTTACGCGACGCGTCGAACCCAATTCTCGCCAATTCTCTACCGCCGAACACCACCACGCATCACCACCATCGCCATGTCTGACGCAGAGGATGCCATGGACGTTGATCCGCTGCCGCGGACAGACGTGACCTTTTCGGCGAATACAAAGGGCAAGAAGAGCTCGGCGGCCAACCTGCCCGTCGAGGCAGAAGACTCGCTTCCATGGTAGGTGAAGAAACGACCTCTTGCAGATGGGCACAAAACACAAGGACACAAATAAGCCCATCCCGATTCCCACACACACGCTCACGCCACCTCTACTACAGGGTCGAGAAATACCGCCCCGTATCGCTCAATGACGTGTCCGGCCACCAAGACATTCTCGCCACAATCAACAAGTTTGTCGAGTCGAACCGGCTGCCCCATCTGCTGCTCTACGGCCCGCCCGGCACGGGCAAGACGTCGACCATTCTGGCCTTGGCGCGGCGCATCTACGGCACCGAGAACACGCGCCAGATGGTGCTGGAGCTGAACGCGTCCGACGACCGCGGCATTGACGTGGTGCGTGAGCAGATCAAGACGTTTGCCTCGACCAAGCAGATTTTTGCCACGACTGGCAGCCGCGCCGTGTCTGCCGGCACCGGCACCGGCGCTCTCGCGCGCTACAAGCTCATCGTCCTAGACGAGGCAGACGCCATGACCAACACGGCGCAAATGGCCCTCCGCCGCATCATGGAAAAGTACACGGCCAACACGCGCTTCTGCATCATTGCCAACTACGCCCACAAGCTCTCGCCCGCGCTGCTGTCCCGCTGCACGCGCTTCCGCTTCAGCCCGCTACACCCCGCCGACATCCGCGTCCTGGTCGACCGCGTCATCGCCGAGGAGGGCGTCCACATCATGCCCGACGCCGTCGACGCCCTCGTCACGCTCAGCCGCGGCGACATGCGGCGCGCCCTCAACGTGCTACAGGCCTGCCACGCGTCCAGCATGCCGCTGCCGGACAAGGGCGCACCGCCCGTCGACCCCAAGACGGTGCCGCGCGAGACCATTACGACGGAAACGATTTACACGTGCATCGCTGCACCGCCGCCCGAAGCCATCCGCTCGATTCTGCACACGCTGCTCGAGACGACCGACGTGACGTCGTGCCTGACCACCATCAACACGCTAAAGGTGGCGCAGGGGCTAGCGCTGGCCGACATTGTCACCGCGCTGGCCGAGGAGATTGTCAAGGTCGACGTCAGCTCCCAAGTCATGGTCGCGTGGCTCAGCGGACTCGCTGACATTGAGCACCGTGTGGCGGGCGGCGCGAGCGAGACCATCCAGACGGGCGCCCTGGTGGGTGTGATCCGGAGCGGGTGCGAGCTGATGAGCCGGTAGGACCGGGAAGAGGCCCGGCGGACGCCTCGCACGATGGATAACGAATGCCAAACTACTTTCAAAATATTGCCTGTTTTGTATGCTGCCAATCGCTCCGAAGCCACGGAGCTTCTATGCCCTAAGCGTACACCCATTTTAGCCTGCCGTTGTGCCAAACACCCCAAAGCGAGCAAAGCCGCGCCAAACAAACGTCCGAACCCTTTCTGCTTTCTGCCCTCCCTCACGCCTCGATCTTGGACTTGACCCACTTCTCCAGGCCGCCGCGCGCAATAATCTCCTGCACGTTGGGCGGCAGCTCGCCCACCTTTTGCTCCCACGTCGCGCCGCCTGCCTCGGTCACGACCACCTTGGACCGCCGCACGTCCCAGACCAGCCGCCAGCCCGTCCGGCGCGTGAGCTGCTTGTCGCCCTCGTCCTTGAACGTCTCGCGCAGCCGCTGCACCAGCCGCGGCACCTCGACGCCCATCAGCGCGTTGTTGATGCTGTTGCGGCTGAAAATGTTGCCAAAGCTGCCCGACACGACCAGCGGAATGTCCCGGGCCAGGATCGCCGTTGCCGCCTGTTCGCGCGACGAGCCGCAGCCAAAGTTGAAGCCCGTCACCAGAATGTCGCCCGCCTTGGCCACCTTGCCAAAACCCGTGTCGTAGTTTTCCATGCACACCTCGGCCATGGTCTCGCGCGGGACATTGTCCTGGTACGTGTACTTGCCTGGGGAAGTCTGTTAATTGTGTGAAGCAATGAAATCAGTAGCGAGGAGACTCACCAGGGTAGATGCCGTCAGTGTTGATGTTGTCGGCGTCGCAAAACACAATTTCGCCCTCAATCTTCTCCGGGAAGCCGTCCAGAATCTCCGTCAGCGTCTCCTCCCCGGCCGGTGCGGCGCTGCCTTCGCTGGCACCTTCGCTAGCGCCCTCGACGTCCTCGGCCGCCGTGATCATGCTCTCGGCCTCGCTGATCAGCTGGTCCAGCGCATCCTCAATTGACCGGGTCTTGTCGACTACAAAGTCGCCGCTGCCCTCGCCAATAATGACCTTTTCCACACCCTCAGGCTTGTGGTACCAGCCGGGACCTGCAATCTTGCCCTGGAGCGCGCTGGCCGCTACAACCTCGGGGCTAGCCAGGTATGCCTTGGACGACGTCGAGCCCATGCGGCCCTTGAAGTTGCGGTTGCTGGCGCTGATGCCGACCTCACCCGGCTCCAGCAGGCCGGTGCCGAGGCCGATGCAGGGACCGCAGCCACATGGCAAGAGAATAGCGCCCGCGTTAATCAGCACCTGCCAGTCGCCGGCCTCCTCAGCGATCTTCTGCTCGAGAATCGACGCTGCGGCCACGTAAAACTTGACGCCGGGCGCAACCTTGGCCGGCTGGCCGTCCGTGCCGGCCTCGCGGAAGACACGTGCGGCGGCGGCAATGTCGGACGCACGCGAGTTGGTGCACGAGACGAGGTAGGCCTTGTCGAGCGGGATGTCGTCGGCCTCAAGCTTCTTGATGGGGGTTGCAATCTTGACCGAGTTGGGACCGGCCACAAAGGGCGACAGCGTGGACAGGTTGAGGTAAAATTCCTTGGCATACGTGGCGCCTTCGTCGGCTACGAGCCGGTTCGCCACTATCTCGTCAATGCGCTCGTGGTTAACGCGCTCCCGGAACGGGCTATCGAGCATGGCCGCCGTCGTCGCCTTGGCCCGGTACCAGTTGACTAGCACGTCGTCCATGGGGAACAGGCCGCTGAGCGCACCCCATTCGGTCGTCATGTTGGCAATGGTCAGCCGGTCGTCGACGGGGATGCTGCCCATGCTCTGCGCGGAGCCGGTGAACTCAATGGCGTGGTTGAGCACCTCGTCGTGGTTGAAGAGGCCGCACAGGGCCACAATGACATCCTTGCCCGTCACGCCCGCCGGCATCATGCCGGTAAAGGTGATCTTGGCAATGGGCGGGATCTGCCACCAGGTCTGGCCCGTGGCCCAGATGCTGGCGGCGTCGGTGCGGACGACGGCAGTGCCGAGGCTGGACACGGCGCCATACATGTTGGAGTGGCTATCACTGGCCACGGTCACGGTCGACGGCCAGGCATAGCCCTCCTCGACCATGATCTGGTGGCCAATACCCCGGCCGGCCGGGTAGAAGCGTACGCCGTGCTTGCCGGCGAACTCCTCAATTTGGCGGTACTTTTTCAAGTTGGTCTCGGACTTGTTCTGCACGTCGTGGTCGAGCGTGAAGACAACCTGGCGGTTGTCGTGGATGCGTGATGCGCCAATGGACATGAACTTGAGCGCCACCGGCCATGTATTGTCATGCGTCATGCAGTGGTGCGGCGCCAGCGTCACGTAGTCGCCCGACTTGACCTTTTTGCCGTCTGGCAGGCCCACCGAGTACCGTTGCACGATCTTTTCCGTCAGCGTCTGGGGGTTGGCCACCGCCGCGGACTTCTGGGCCGTGGCCTGGAGGAGGGCCGCATTGGGCGTGTCGGCGAGCTGCGTGTTGTGAAAAGCCTCTTGCCGCCGGTGGCCGGTCGATGTGAAGGCGCGGAGCTGTGCGGGGAGAAAGGAGGGGCGGGAGCGGGCGAGGAGGCAGCGCGACTGCAACCGCACAGCGGCCAGGGCGCCGGGAGCAATAGCTCTCCGCTGCGAGACGATGTGAGCATGATACAAAGATAGAACGCAGAGACATAAATGCAAAGAAACGCGGGGCAGAAAGCAGCTGGACCGAGACGTACAAGCGCAGCCATGCCGAATTAGAGTGTCTGTTCCGGGGAGATCGACAAGACCATATCAGGGGGTCAATTCCAGGCTGGGAGACACGCGAGCACGTTGGTTGTGTACTGTCATGAGGACTTCATGTTCACGACAGCCGGACTCGGAGCCGAGTCACAAAAAATTTAAAAAAATTTGCCGTGGGGAAGTGCTATAATAGAAGGGCCGTGATTGGCCTAATATGGTCCAATAAGTGGGCCTTCCCGGATCTGTCTGGGGTCGCTCTGTGGAAGGCACGAGATTGGTGATAGTCAGGGGTTTGGGGACCGATTAGGTGGCGAAGAGGCGATGATCACGAGAGAGAAAAAAAAGGAGGAACGGACTCTTCGGTCACCTCCCATGGCACATGCTCCATTTCCGGCCCCAACTCCCGGTACTTGCTGTCCCTTGCAGCAGCTACGCCTCGCACGAATATGACCCGACCTGGCGGATGAGCTTGGCCTCATCCCATTGTCTTGGAACCGCCCCAGCCGCAAACGATCACCTCTTGGTCCTGGAAAACAGGCTGCATTGGCTCGCGGCTGCACAGTTACTGCGGCGCAGGCTAGCACGTGGGCTGGCCGATGTCGACAAGCGCCTGCACGTGGGCTATCAGCAAGCAAACCAAGCCGAATGAGGAGGTATTTCCACGGCCTTTCCCAGCCCCAACTTTCTTTGACAAACAGCTTCCCAGCAGACCAACGGACAGCTACAGCAACGACAGCGCCGGTTCTGAATCAGTGCCGACTATTGAAGCCAGCCTCTCCACTGGATTGCTGCAGGCGGTCAGGCTGCACGATGCCATTGGCCGGCTGGGACTGTGCTGGGGACAACCGGACCGGCCGAAGGATCAGCCGCCCAGAGGAACGCCAATAAAGCCAAGAGTGGTACCCACGTGCAGATCGACCTTGGCTCGGCCACCGATGCTTGTTTTTCGGCGCATTGCGACTATGCATATCGGGGCAGTCCCGTGGGGAGGACTTTTTCCACGACGTAATGGCTTCCGGCTACGCTAACCCGAACAGTCATGTTCGCCAGAGACAGACCAGGGTACAACAGGACCAGGGCACGTCGGCGCAGGTGTGATCGGCTCTTTCAGCGCACTGGCGAGTCAGGCCCGTGGAGCCACCGTCCAACGGCCAGACATACTTTAGGCAGGTTGTGGCCGGAAGGTCGCGATGCCTACAAATACCGCAGCCGGCGCCGCCACAAGCCTCGGTCTTGCCGTGGCACCCTCGTCTCTGTCCCCGTGTCGAGCTGTCTTCTCTCCTTGTTCTCCTCCTTGCTTACACTCCCCCAACACCGCGATGAAGACCGAGACGATGGCCGTGCTGGCCTCGCTGGCGGCTCCTAGCCTGGGCAGCGCGCTGGTGACGGACTACAACGTCTACTCGCGGCACTGGGGCCAGCTGTCGCCGTACAAGAACAACGCTGACGACCTGTTTGGTGTCAACGACGTCGGCGTGCCGCAGGGCTGCGGTCTGGAGCAGGCGCACCTGCTGCAGCGCCACGCGCAGCGCTTCGGCACGAGCGAGTACGACGATGCGCCCAACGACATCACCTTTGGCGATCGCGTCATGGCGTGGCAGGAGGCCCACGGTAGCGGCATCTGCGGCGGCGGCTGCGGTGTGCGCAACATCAACTTCTCGGGTCCGCTGGCCTTCCTCAACTGCTACACGTACACGCTGTCGGAGAGCGTGCTGACAGGCGTGGGCGCGTCGACCGAGTTCAACAACGGCGTTGAGTTCTGGAACAAGTACGGCCGCCTGCTGTACAACGCGACGTCCGGCCAGGTTGCCTACAACGGCAGCTTCACCAACGGCACGGCACGCCCGAAGCCGGTGCTGCGCACAACCAGCCAGAGTCGCATCTGGAACTCGCAGATCAGCTGGTCGCTGGGCTTCTTTGGCCCCAGCTTCCAGAGCACGCCGAGCCCGACGCTGGGCGACTGGACTGACGCCTTTGATGTGGTCGTGATCACAGAGGACACGGGTGTGAACAACACGCTCGCCGCGTACGACAGCTGCTACACGGACACGCTCGAGCCCACAGTCGACATTGGCGATCAGGATCTCTGGGCGTATCTGAGCATCTACCTCGGCGCGGCCACCAAGCGGCTGCAAAAGTATGTGCCGGCCAACTTCACGTTGACAGTCAACGACACGTATGCGATGCAGAGTATCTGCGCCTACGAGACGGCCTACATTGGCGAGTCGCCCTTTTGCGGCCTCTTCACGCTCGACGAGTGGGCCGGCTTTGAGAACACGCTGGACATTGAGTATTACTACGACTATACCTACGGCAACCCGACAGGTCGCGCCCAGGGCATTGGCTACCTGCAGGAACTCATCGCCCGCCTGACCAACCAGTACATTTATGCGAGCAACTCGAGCATCAACAGCACGTTGACCGATAACGCGGACGACTTCCCGCTAGGCCGTCCCTTTTACGCCGACTTCACGCACGACGACATCATCCTGTCCGTGCTGGCGGCCATGTCGCTCGACTTTTTGCGCGACCCGCCCACGCTGACGCAGTGGCCACCCAACCCGAACCGTGCGTTCATCCTGTCGCACCTGACGCCCTTTGGCGCACACCTGGTGACCGAGGTGTATGGCTGCGTCGCGTCCGACCCCGAGGCCGCGACGGCCAAACAGACGCTCTACAAGGTGACCGACACCGGCTACAACGCGGCCAAGGCCACCAACAAGTTTGTGCGCATGCGACTGAACGACGGTATCCTGCCGCTGCACACGATCCGTGGCGGGGGCTGTGCCGGTCGCACCGACGGCCTCTGCGCGCTGGACGACTTCCTCGCGAGCCAGGCCAACGCCACGGCCATGGCCAACTACCAGTTTGCCTGCTTTGGCAACTGGACCCTGGCCAACGTGACCAGCGGCGCCGACCTCGACGGCACCATATTCGCGTAACGGGTGCGTGTATAACTAGACAGTATAATACAAATACAATTGGCTTTCGCCCGCTCCCTCTGTGCCTCAACGGCTCTTTCCATGGACCAGTCGGTCCGTCAGCAGGCCAACGACGGCTGACTCGACCGCGTGTGTCTTGGGCTTGTTCTCTGGGTTCTTGTCCGCCGCCGCGTCCACGACGGCCGCGCTCAGAGCCGCCGTCGCCACCCGTCCGCCCTTGCTGGCGCTAGTCCACGGATGCGGATCGTGCCGGACGCGAAAGGCCTCGACCGCGCCGGCGGTCACCGCGGCCATGACGGCGTTGCGTACTTCGCCCTTGACGTCCTTTTCCGAGTTGTGGGAGTGGTGGGAGTGGTGGGAACGCGTGTCCGAGTACCTGCGCTCGCGGTCGCCGTGGGAAGACCTGATCTCGCGGTCGCCGTGGGAATGGCTTTGGCTGCGTTGGTGGTGGTGGTGGGTGTGCCCGCTGTACTCGGGCTCTGGGTCCTCGCGGTATTCTCGGTCGTGGTGGTGGTGGTGGTGATGATGCTCAGGCGAGCGCACATAGTCGTCGTCGTCGTCGTCATCGTACGGCGAGCGATCCTGCGCGTCCTGGCGCCCGTACAGGTCATACCGGTCGTCCCGCTCGGGCGACACGTAGCGGTCACGGCGGTCGTAGCTGTCGTGGCTGTGGCGGCGGGCCGGATAGCGACTGCGTGTCTCGTACTCGTAGGCCATGGCGGAGTGTCTTTGAAGGGGCGCGACGAGTGGAGGGTGGAAAAAAAAATCGATCCGGACGAGCCTTATCTACGAAAGTCATGGCACCAAATTCAACAATACCGCGCAGGGGAAAATAAAAAAAACCGGTAGAACGCGAGCGAATCCGGGAAGCCGGAACCTCTGACCTCACCGTGCATGGATAGGGCCGGCTGTGCCGTGCAACAAGATCCTTCAACAGCCATTGGTCAGACGGCTAGCCTGCCTGCTAGTCTGGCGGGCATCGGCACGAGCCTCTTGATGCCATTCCCATCACAGCTCTATCAAACACAAACCAGTCTTTACTTGCCGAATTATCTTGCCATGGACACTAAGATGTAATTTGGTTCTACACCCTCTAATTTGATCAAAAATGTGCTCGTAGTATGCAGTGCAAAAGTCTGGCATTCCCGTTTCTTTCCGTGACTCATTCTAGTCTAGGTCGAACCTTATCTCTAGAGGCGGCGTATCGGTTAAATGTCTCTGTTGAAGAATTACGTGGAGATAAAATATTGAGGAAAAGGAGACAAAAAGTGATTTCCTCCAGACTCAAGAGACCAATAACCATCCACACCCATGAAACCAGTGATTACGTCAGGCAATGCAACCACAAGGCGCGGCCCAAACCGCGGCCGGACGGTCTGCCACGGCAGAAGAACTTTGGACCATCAGGCACGTGACTGGATCACGATGGAGCACCGGGGATAAGTGATCCAGGAAGAGATGCAGACACAGAGACAAAAACTCCTAGAGTACAGAGAATCAAAAATAGACAACCTCTCCTTCTTCCTGGGAGGCAAAGGACCGGCAGACCAAGATGACTGGACACCAGACATGAAGGCAGTGCGCGCAACAATCAAATACGCCCTGGCGACGGGGAGACTAGACTACGAACCGAAGACAGGATAAACAACACAACAGGGACGCACAACCAGATCAACAATACTACCAGCAAACCCCGCCAACAATCACACCAACCCAACGAGCAGTAGACCCGGCTTCAGGTACCAGTCATAGGACCCTGAACACTTGGAGGAGGATCTTCAAGAAGATGTACTGCTTAACTAATGCAAACGAGGCGGGAAAAGGGGGTAAACAAACAGGAGATATCGCGAGGGACAGGTCGGAGAAGATGCATGGATTACATAAGCAGCCTTAGATAAGCAGCGTACAGACGAGCCCTTTAGGCTTAGTGCCTCCGGGCGGAATAAATTTCCATTCATTTCATTCAATCCAGGAAGAGATTGAGGAAAGGAGTTTTTATATAAGAACACGTTCCCTACCCAGATAGCTTTCCTTTCTAGAGCTCTTCAGCAATCAATCTAAGTATCACTCTCACCCAGTGGTAGCCTCACAGTTTATGACTTACACAACCTGAAGACCTATATACGACGACACTAAGCACTCGACATCAGTACTGTGGTTCAGCCTTTACCGCCCCTGTTAACACAAACCCCGTGAAGTACGCACCTACGTTCAGGGAACTAAGTGTCGTTCATAACACCGCGTAATGCAGGGTTTTCGCCTCCGCGATAGGTCCGGACCAAACAAAGTGAGCGGCCACGAAAAGCAAACGAATTGTAACGGGCTGGGCCCGTAAGAGGCCTCAGGCACCGTCGGCCGACCGTATACCACGTGATCCTCGCACGTGCCGCGCACGTGCCGTGCACGTGCCATATCCGTAGAGCCCCTATTTCTGACATCCCACGATAGGGGGACTCTTTCGCTTCTTTTCTTCTCTTTCTGTAATGCGTTCCTATTGATAGATACGGCATTAGTCAGTTGAATACACTCGCTCTTGACCCCTTACACGAATAGGCTAATTAGAAAAACAGCAGAAGAAGCTAGTGATAAAGACTTGTTGTAAGCCCTATTTACCCGATTCGTATTATCTTGGTCATAAGCACTGCTTTTGCTTTTGTGGGTCAATTCAGGGTAAACAATGAGTAACAAATAAACAATAAGCGCGCAATAGGTAATACAAAATCTGGTGATAATTCGGGTCTGTCTTTTTCTCTAAAGGTGAAAAGGGGCGCCAGCGTCTGCGCGCAGGAGATATGCCCCTGCGCGTCGGACTGGAGTTTCCCCGAAGGTCCGGCCGCTTACTAACCGGCCCTTCACTGAATGAAAAGTGGGCGCGCGCGTGCGAAGGGCCCAAGTCCTTGTCTGAGTAGCCCAGCTGTCCTGCCCTGGTCCAGCGGTCCAACACCTTCGAACTGGGACGCAGGCGGGCTACCCGTCGCGCGTCCCCGTCGCATACCCCTCGGGAGGTCGCCGCTTACGCGGCGCGACGTTAAAAATTCATTCATTCATTCATTCATTCATTCATTCATTCATTCATTCATTCATTCCTGGATCGCTGGATCGCAACACCGAGTCTGCGATCCCTATCACCACGTGATCTAGAGCTGTGTGCTTGTGTCGCCTGATTGGGTGAGTTCTGCCGGTGTTTACCCCGTGGTCTCCTCTTTGAGCCGCTTCCTCCTTAGGTTGTCACAGATGGCTAGGTTATGATTAGACTAGTGCACATAGACCTGTAAGCACGTCATTAGATTCATTCATTCATCCTGTGACACTAAGCTTTAACAAAAAATGGCTGTGCGGATAGCGCGACCCGGTAAAAACGCGCGTTGCGGATCGCCCACAGGCCCTTAGCCCTATTAAAGCGTCGATAGAGAGCCGACGCGGCTAAATAGTGGCTTATCGCCTGTGCTTGCACTAAATTACTGCTTGGACGGGCGGCGCTACAAGTGACGCTTCCCTTTCTAACAGCCAACATACTGCCTCTCTGTAAGCCATGAAGCCAATTGTACTCTTTTACATTAATGGCAATATTTTGCGGACCAAGAAACATCAATTATTAACGAGTCCTGCTTGTAAATTTTCGCCGACACATAAGTAGACATCTTATCCCTTCCAATTCCCCCCTCTCGACAATCCGCATTCACATCGAAGATGTTGTGCCACGTACACAACGAATTCCTATCCCACGAAACAGAATGTTCCGTCCATCCACCCTTTGGGCCAAGGTATGTTTCACTTCTATTGAACCATCCGAATTGTTGTCTTGTATTTGGTGCCGAGTTGTTCTGCCCATCAAACCCAAAAGCGCTCCTCCAAGGTTTATTTTCGTCCATCTTCATCTTGCATACCTTCTTCGATTGTCATCCCCTCAATTGTACGAGTTAAAGGGGATATTTCCATTGTCTTTTTGGAGTGATCGGGCCAGAGTCCAGGATTCGTCGGGCGACAGCAGTGCCGGGTTCATCATGAAGCACGATGAATAAATGTCAGTTGTGTGGATCAAAACACCAGGAACAATGAAGAAAAAGCACACGTGAGTTCTTAAAGTGTTATCGATGAACGGAGTGAGGACTTATCGGAGACGGTGGTACTAGGCCAAGGCCGGGCCAAGTGACAAAGGTGTCGGCAGCAGCTGTGGATTCATTGCGGAGAGCAAAGAGCAAAGTTGTGGGATTAGTTGTGCACCAAACCATGGATACTGTCAGGTGGATAAATCCACAAAGCAATGCCGGATGGGAACGATGAAGAAAAAAGCATACCTGAGTTCTCAAAATGCTGTCGGCGATCCTAGGACAGATGATGTGCCCTCGGGTGGCCCTCATCGGGCTCCATCTCGATCCTCGGTGCCTACTCGTTTGACGATGTACAGGCTTCATCATCAATGGGAAAAGAAGAGGGAGAAGAAACAAAAAATTGTTGTCGTCCCGCCGGGACCTGAAAGGCCATGGCAAGGGCCAGTCTGGGTCTCCCAGCGCTTGACATTGATCTACCAATTAAAGGCTTGCTATACCTAGGTAGGCCACTATCAACGGTACAAGTACCGACAGGACCTATTGGTTAGCTGAGGAGAAAGGAGAGAAAGAAAAACCAAGACCTCGAGGGCCATCCTTTGTTTTATACTTACCTTCTCCCGTCGACGTCGCGTCCCTGTCAATGCACGAGCCATGGCAGTTCTTTCTTGGGCGATACCGTCGGACCACGTCATTTGTTGTTGTTGGCCAACTCGGAGGGAGGAACGAGGACGTCTCTGGGCTTGTTGCCGGATGAGCGTGAGAAGTTACTTCGATGGAGAGAAAGAGCTGACCAGATTGACAAATCTCCGCGTCTTTGCTCTACTTCACAGCCGCCACATCTCGGAAGGCAACATCCACACATCGAGTTCTTTCCTCTAGCGGACTTGTTCTGGCGAATAGGGAAAGACCTGCTTCGGCTGCATTGATACATGATGAACGCGGCGTCTTCTCTCAAGAGTAAAAGGTCCTCTGCAAATGTCAAAGACATGCTGGACTTTATTCCACAGAAGATACCCGTGTCTAATATCACAAAGCTGGATGACGAGGATCCTGGGGCTGTGGGATTGTGAACAGAGACTGCAAGACACTTGACTTGGCCAGAACACTGTGGCGGCTTTGGTGCTTGTGGCCATATTGGTGAAGAGAGTGCCACAAACAAGGCAAGCAGGAGCTGATAGTTTATTCTTTCCTCTGTCTATGGAGTGCTCTTTCACTTTTTGATTGTTTACATCTAAACAAAAGGAAAGGTACAACTGTTTCTGGTGGCGCAGCTGTCGACAAAGGGGTATCACGGGAATGGTAAATCGGAACCAAAAAGGGCTGTTGTTGGCTCGAGGTAAGTTGTCCTTTCTGAGGTTTCAAATGTTTGGCTTCATTGAGAAAGAGAGCACCACACACACGTTGCAATATCCTGCTTTTCTGATTCAGGGGCATGTCTTTTTTGAAAAGAGATTCATGTGAGATCCGTCGACAAAGACAGCCAAGATATGTAAATAGCAAGGCAAAACAGGCCAGTTAGATGGTATGGCTGCCGTTCTCTCGGGCATTGCGGTTCGTTATTCATCCCGGCAACGCCGATTCTGTACCCTAAATCTTCCCGACTGCCTTTGCCATCTTCTGCTGATATCCGCCGTGGCCATACTACAGAACTGAAAGAAGTTGAGACAGTGCCAAAGGACTGACAGTAGAATTTTCTAGCTACGCGCCGAATAAACAAAGCATCAATATCAAACATCTACACCTGATCTTCGCCTTCTGTTGCCGCCTTACGTAATGGCTTCTCGCCCAAAAGCAGAGAGCACACCAGCGCCAGAGTCGAGAACAGCAGAGACACGGCTGGCGGTCAGTAGGTGTCGTTGAATAGGAGTTGTCGGCACTTACTATGACTCCACCAGATGCCGTCGACGTAGGCAGCCACCGCGGCAGCTTTGACTGTTCCCGTGAGGCTGGCTACATATGATATATTCGAGAGAGCCTTGGAAGAGATCTGCAAAGTCAATGGTGTTCTGAAAGAGGGCCCGAATACATACCTCTGCCCGCTGGGCGGCATCGAGGCCCAGATCTAGAAGACGCCGCGCAAGGCTGATCTTCAGTGTCGTCTGCATCGTGGTGCTAGCACAGGTCAGGCCAAGCACGGCTGCACAGGTGCCGCCCAGGTAGAGGATGGAGATGGCCGGGGCTAGATGCGTCGGCTCAACGACCACCTGCACGGAGATGAAGACGGCGCTCAAGGCGATGCCCGATCCGAAGCCGCTAGAGGGTCAGATAAGCAGGACACGGGCAAGAAGACGAGAAACGTACCCTGGAAAGATGTACAGCGCCTCCCACCAGTTGGTGTGGCCGTGCCAGCGGAACAGCAGCAGAATGTAGGCGATGCTGGACGAGATGGACGAGAGCCGGATCATGTTGCGGTAGCGACCCGTCCTGCTTGTTAGCTGCGGCAGAACAATGTGGGATGCATTGAACGCACTTTTTGATGTAGACACCCGCAAGGACGCCGCCAATGGCATTGCCCGCCACGGCGGGGAAGAGATGGGCGCCGGCCACTGTGTTGGACACTTCCTGTGACACTTTAAAGTAGAGCGGGACTGAGAACATTATGCCCAGTTGCGCGGCTATCTGGAGCATCTGGATGAGCACCGACAGGTTCACGTCGCGGACGCGGAATATTAGCAGTGGTACGACCGGCTCGGCGGCACGCCTCTCGACGAAAATGAAGACGGCAAACAGCAGACCGGCGGCCACAAACAGGCCAGGGATGAGCGGATGCGTCCATGGCACCTTAACGCCACCAATCTCCAGCGGGACGAGCAAGGCCAGCAGAGCCACAGCCAGCAGGCCGGAGCCGGCAAAATCGACGCGGCGGAGGCGCTTCCAGGCGGAATCGGTCGTCCCATTGGGCCCATCGTTGTGGACGGATGAGGTACTCGGCAGAAAAAGCATAACCAACAAGGTGGCCAGCAGCATGAAGGGGACCTGTCCGAAGAATGACCAGCGCCAGCCAATAACGTCAGCCAGCCATCCGCCCACAGGGCCGCCGAGGCTGCGGCCGGTGGTAGCAGCCACGTTGATGTAGGAGCGCCAGGGGGCCACGTCGCGGATCGGGAGGAGGTCCGAGATGATGATCGAAACGAGCGCTGTCATGCCGGCACCACCGGCCCCGGAGATGACACGGCCTAAGATGACCTGGAACATGGTCTGGCCGGCGCCGCTGCTAGGTCAGACGGAGAAAGACATTCAAAGAGAGACAAGGGACAATTCGCACTCACACCAGGCCACTATCATATTAGCAAGGTTCTCGATGAACATGATGCATGGCAGGGTCTTACCAGCCGGCCGTGAAGAAGAGGTAGGACACAATGACAAGGCTCTTGCGGCCGTAAATGTCGCTGAGTTTACCGTACTGGTCGTCAGCTGTCGTCTTTTGTCGAGGCGCATTCACCCACAATTGTCTGAGTCGCGGCAGAGGCCAAAATGAAGCCAGCAAAGAGCCAGCTGGAGCTCGAGAGCGCGTTAAACTCGGACGCGATGATGGGGTGCGTGGCCAGGATGAGGGAGCCGTCGGCATTGGACACAAAGACGCCAATCATGAGGACTAGCACCACCCGGAGAACGATCGCGATGTTGACGGGGCCATTGGGGCGGACGGCGCCGCTCTTGGGCTGCGCATGTGTCTCATCGCGGAGCGGGGCAGCGTCCGTGTCCGTGTCAGACAGCAGCGGCGACTGCTCGTTGGGCAGAGCCGCCGCGTTGTTGTCTTCAAGCAGTCCGGCCATCAACGGGAGAAGAGATGGGGGGGATCAACAGAGAGATAAAAGGATGTGAGGTAGAGACGAGGCGGCGGGTAGGAGGAGGAAGAGGAGGAGGAGAGGGAGGGAGCACCGTAGGTAAGGAGAAAGATAGGGAGTAGGATGCAAAAAGACCGTAGGAAGGATGCCAAAGGAATGTCGATGACTCAATGCAGACTCGATGCAGAATTTTTCTGTGGCTGCCAGGCACTCTCGGCCGGTCCTTCCCCGGGTGCGGGTGGAGATGTCGCGCCTTCCGCGGCCGGTCGGCAGCGATGCGCGTCAAAATGACAAATCACAAGTGAGGGACTGAAATGGCAGAAAACGTTAACGACGATCCAACGAACCGAGCAAGAGGTATCATTCGCATGGCATCCGGCTGCTCGGATTGATGGACTGGGCATCGCAGCGACCGGCGGTGGGCGGACGGCACACAATATGACGACATCGGCTAGTGCAAACGATTGTCTGGGCATTTTGTGGCTAATGGTGTCGACAGGAGACAATACGACGGCACGATGGCGACGCGATGAAGCATTGCGAGCACGCCATCCGGAGAAAGCACTGCGCATGGGAGGAAGGGGACAGCGGATAAATAACCGGGCGCGATCGGCCTGCTGCTGGCTCTGCACACCAGCCAGACAGGAACGATGAAGATCACGACGATTGCAGTGCTGGCAGCAGCAGTGGCGATTGCCACGGAGCAGGTCCGACTGGGCGCAGACGGCAGGGACGACGGGAATGGCGGGAGCGGCGGGGACGGTGGCCTCCTCGACGCCCTGCCCGACGGCCGGCAGCCCAACATCATCTTCATCCTGACCGATGACCAGGACCTGCACCTGCAGTCGCTCGACTACCTGCCGCACATTCAGCACCACCTGCTCGAGGCCGGAACGCTTTTCCGGCGGCATTACTGCACCACGGCGCTGTGCTGTCCGTCGCGCGTGTCGCTCTGGACCGGCCGGCAGGCCCATAACACCAACGTGACGGACGTCAACCCGCCGCACGGTGGCTATCCCAAGTTTGTGAAGCAGGGGCTCAACGATGCCTATCTTCCGGTCTGGCTGCAGCAGGCGGGCTATGCGACGTACTACACCGGAAAGCTGTTCAACGCCCACACCACCGCCAACTGGGACAGCCCGCGGCCGGCCGGCTGGACCGGCTCCGACTTCCTGCTCGACCCCTACACATACAGCTACCTCAATGCGACCTACCAGCGCAACGGCGAGCCGCCCGTCAGCTATGAGGGGCAGTACAGCGTGGACGTGCTGGCGGGCAAGGCGTTTGGCTTCCTGGAGGAGGCCGCTGCTGACGCAAAGAAGCCGTTTTTCCTCGGCATCGCCCCCGTGGCGCCGCACAGCAACGTCGAGGTGCTCCAGGACGAGCTGCCCGACGACGGCCGCCACAACGACCCGCTGCGCGTCAAGTTCACTCCGCCCGTGGCCGCCGACCGCCACGCCCACCTGTTTGCCGATGTGCAGGTGCCGCGCACGCCGAGCTTCAACCCCGAGCGGCAGGCGGCCGGCGGCAGCTGGGTGCGGCGGCTGGCACGCCAGAGCGAGGCCAATGTGGGGTTCAACGACCACTTTTACCGCCAGCGCCTGCGCGCGCTGCAGTCGGTCGACGAGCTGGTCGACGGCCTGTTTGCACGGCTGGCGCGGCTCGGCCTGCTCGAGAGCACCTATGTCTTTTACACGGCCGACAACGGCTTCCACATTGGCCAGCACCGGCTGCAGCCCGGCAAGGAGTGTGGCTTCGAGGAGGACATTAACATTCCGCTGCTGGTGCGTGGCCCAGGCGTTGCTGCCAACCACATGGCCGATGCCGTCACCACCCACGTCGACCTGGCCCCGACGCTGCTGCAGCTAGCAGGCGTGCCGGCGCGGGCCGACTTTGACGGCGAGCCGATTCCGCTACAGGCGAGCAGCAGCGGGGACGACGACGATGAGAGCAGCGCAGGCGGCGAGCGACGCCATGAACACGTCACCGTCGAGTATTGGGGCTTTGCAGCGTCCGAGGGTGCGTTCCAGTACGGCTTTGCCGACGGCAGCAGCAGCCGCCTGGTGACCAACAACACATACAAGGCCGTGCGTCTGGTTGGCCGGACGTACAACCTGTACTATGCCGTGTGGTGCAGCGGCGACCACGAGCTGTACGACGTGGAGACGGACCCATACCAGCTGGAAAATCTGCTGGCAGACAGCCCCAGCGACAGCTCGCGCGCGGAACTGGGCCGCCTCCTCGGCCACCCCTTGCACAAGGTCGTCTCTCGGCTGGACGCGCTGTTGCTCGTGCTCAAGTCTTGTCGCGGCCGCGCGTGTGTGCGGCCGTGGGTTGAGCTGCACCCCGACGGCAACGTACACAGTCTCGAGGACGCGCTGGCGGCGTCGTTCGACCGTTTCTACGAGGAGGAGCAGGTACGCGTGGCCTACGGGCGGTGTGAGGACGGCTATCTGCTCGACGCGGAAGGACCTCAGTTTGAGCGTGACGGAGTCGTGTACCGCGACGGTGCGCCATGGCACGAGTGGGTGTAGTTTGTGTGGTGAGGGAGGAACCAGAAGGCGAGAAGACGAGATCGTTCCATGCAAAAGATGCGGTCGGAAAAGATAGAAGAGACGCAGATTGGAATTGGCATAGCAAACGCCCCCTAACCCCAAGCAAAAGTACCAACATGCCGACTGGATATCCCGAAAAAAAAATCAAAGATGCATTGCCTGTACTCCAAAGACATCCGAAATGATGCGCCTGCCCTATGCCCCGGTCCACGACATTGCCGCCGCACGATTCCTTGCCGCTGCCCTACTCCTTGCACATGTCCCACGACGTCCGCGCCATGGTCATGTGCCATTCCGTCATGTGCTCGAGCAGCGGCGCGTCAATGTCACGGTTGGCCTTGTGGAAAATGGTCTCGTAGGGGTGCACGTTGCTGCCAAAGTAGCCGTCGTGGAGGAGGTGGTCCTTGGGGTTGCCCGTGGCCTTGCAGTACTCGAGCGGGCCGGTCACGTCCATGGGCGGCTGTGTCGAGACCTGGCCATGGAAGGACGTGAGCATGACGTCGACGGCGTAGCCCTGCGACGTGATGAGCTCGGTCGTGCCAATCTCGGCGTGCACGGCCTTGGACCAGTCGGGGTAGCAGGCCGAGAAGCCGACGGGGTCCGTGTGGTCGCCGAAGCCGTCGTCGCGGGGGACGGAGTGGGCGAGCTTGGGGTCAAGCAAGATGCCCATGCCGACGTCGTCGGTGGCCCAGAGCATGGACTGGACGTGAGGGCGCGGGTAGCAGTTCATGGTGAGGCCGACGAGCTGTGGGGGGGGAAAGGGGGTGTGAGCAGAAGGAGAGAAGGAAAAGAGGGCAGGACCAAGGAGACAAAACACACCTTTGTCGTATCCGTCACGCGGTTCAAAAACATGTCCGTCCAGCAGGCCGACGAGTAGACGGGCAAGAACGGCCCGCGTAGACTCGCGTTCATCGTGATGAAGCGTCGGTACCGCTTCCACAGATCGTCGGTGCGCAGCACCTCGCCAAAGGCGCCCATGTCAAAGCACGAGTTGGTCCGCTGCACAGTCCAGACGTTAGGTAGGTTCCTCGGCACCATGCTGGTCGCGTTGGTCGGCCCGTTGAAGACAAAGACAAAGTCGGCGTGGGCGTGCAGGCCGTTGCGCACAAAAAAGGCAAGGTCGATGCGCGCCGTCGCCGACTCGGCATAGGCAAACAGGACGAGCGGGCGGTTGCCTGGATGCCAGCGGCCAAGGGCGGGCGGCGGGCGGCTGTCAGTGGTGTTGCCCAAGGCACTTGTGCTCGCATCGCTCTCTTCGGTGTCGTCGACCTCGTCGGCATCGTGCCCCGCCGAGGCCAGTGCGCCGACGGCATCCGTCACATCCGTCACTGACGTGGCCACGTTCTGCAGCGTGGCCGCTGCCGACGAGAGGAGGCCGCGCGGGTCGTGGAGCCAGGGCCGGCCGATGGCCCAGATGACGGTCAGCGAGACGGCAAGGGCAGCCACAAGGAAGCGCCACGAGAGGTTGATCCGGGACATGGTGCAGTCGAGGTGTATGTGTACAGAGTAAGATTGGCCAAGCGGTTGCTGTCCGAGCTGTCCGAGCTGTCCGACTTGTCCGACTTGTCCGGGTTCCGTCCTGGCCTCGTCGGAATCGTCTGAATGCTGAATTGACTTGTTCACGGCAGGACGACCTTCCGTCTGGGGACTCTCTCCATTTTTAAAAAAAGGCTCTCCCGGGGCCCGGCCAGGCCCTGGCATGGCTCTGGCCGCCTCGCTGTCGCAGTTGCGCAAACAGGACTAATACGTATACATCTGTCTGCGTACGTATGCGTCCACACGGCTCCTACCAAAGCAGGGCGCAGTCGCTTCCAACCCGCGCATTCCACTCTGGAACGCCACTAAATCGGTGCTGACGTAGGGCGCTGCAGCCAATCGGCTGGATCGCGTCGCCGCCGTGCAGCTACGGGGGCCCTTTGGTGGGCCCCAACGTCCACTGCCAGACGGACGTCCACGCGGCAGCTAAAACCAAACGGGCGTCTGCAACTCGCACACCATGCACCAAACGGCAATTTTGTCTCGATCGCTGTTGCACCGGAGCGAAAACATCGTCCATGTCGCCCTGCGAGCGAGAAATTTTCGCAATAGTCTGGGCCCTTTCGGCCACGGCCTTTTTGTCTTCAAACAGATGCGCAACATTCCATCTGGACCCCACTAGGCAAGATGCGCCAATCAGATACATCATTTTCTCAATACTGCATGTCTGAATGCCACTGTTGGAAGTAGCGACGCGTATTATTCCGTCGCCAGGGCAAAGTCGCGACGGACAAAGGAAAAAGACACGAAATGAGCACTCGAAATGAACAAAGGGCGAAAGAGCAGAAAGGCGTAAAGGGGGGAGAAACAGGAAAAAGGAAACTGGATAAATGAAAGAAAAGCAAGCCAAATCAAGTTACCAACAAAGACGATGGCCCGTTAGCTGCCGATCTGCAAATGAGGAATGTGTGCTGATCACTGTCTTTAGCCTTGCCCCCTGTTTCCCCCGGTTCTATCACTGCCGTCTCTCTGCCGCTCGCCTGTCCTGGCGCTGTCTCGGCCGACCGCGTATTTGAAACAGCACACACGCGCTGCTTCGTCTATGAAGTTTCTGCTTGTCTGGTCCACGTTTCAACGCCGGTAGGTGGCCTTGTCACGTGACACCATCGTTAGCGCGTCGGTCTGTTCCGTCTTGGCTTCTCTTAGCAAGTCGGATAATAGACATTCACTATTCTCAGTCTGCCGTCTATTTTCCTTCCATTTTCTACCTGCTCGCCCTGTTGCACATTCAGAGAAAGTAGTCGGGTGTTCCTGCTTAGTCAGTACATATCATGGAGACTGCGGGTAGAACGTACGCTTTGTGTGCATCGGCATATCTGTCCTGGGTGCCGGATCGAACTGAATGCTGGGGATGTTAGGCAGAGTGTGCATTGGGGGTTAGGGGGGTAGCGTACAGTTGGATTTCCTGGTGGTCGTCGACCTCCATGATGGCGGCCTGGTTGCCACAGCGATAGCAGTAGTTTGGAGCTGAAGGTCAGAGATGGGACGAGTGGAGGACGAGCAGATGCAGAAGAGCAGACAGCGAACAGAACAAACATAGGAAGAGAGAAAAGAATCAAAGACCAAAAAGCTAGACAGTGAAAGATGAGACAAACGAAAGCCTTGAGGCGCCGACGATCGAGGCAGACGGCTGAGTTAACAACAGGTGGGGAAGACAGTTAGGCAAGAGGGGGAAAAAAAATATGGCAGCAACACAGAGAATTATGCATATTGCACTATAAACTCCGACACAGCTGGAGAACAGAAACGATAAGAACGAGCATGCATGAGTGAACTCACGGCGTGAACAGATAGTAAGAGAAAGAGAAAAGAAGAACAAGAAAACAGAAACAGGGGTATAGTCGATAGAACACGGGCATACAGCCGATACTTGCAGACGGAGGTAACGGACGCGCATTCTGACGGGACGAGACGAGACAACCAGATGCTCACCTGAAAATATTGTCACCACATTGTTATCATGTGTCCACTCGTACCCGGCCATGACCATTTGGTGTGCACGCGCAATGCACTGCAGCCCGTTGTGGTGCGTAAAGGCGGAACTGATATCTGGCCCAAAGGTATAGCCGGCACCGCGTGCCGACAGCCCCCAGCCCTCGCGCTCGTCTGGGTCTGACCAGAGCAGGTCACACATGGGGCCCTCGTGGGGCACCTCCTGGATGCGGTCGAGGTCGCGCACGTGGTCGAGCGCGTCGACGCTGGGTGAGAGGCCGCCGTGCAGGCAAAAGATGCGGCCGTCGACGAGCGCGGTCAGCGGCAGATAGTCAAACAGGTCGGTCAGACAGACCCAGGCGCGCGGGCTGCCGTACTTGCGCAGACACTCGTCGTAAAAGCCGTAGACCTGTGTGATCTGGCGGGACTCGTGGTTGCCGCGCAGGATGGTGATGCGGCCGGGGAAGCGGATCTTGAGGGCGAGAAGGAGGCAGACAGTCTCGACGGAGTGGAAGCCGCGGTCGACATAGTCGCCTAGGAAGAGGTTAGCCACTATTGCGCGACGGTGCTGGACGAGCTGCGTACCCATAAACAGGTAGTTTGTGTCTGGACTCGGCCCAGATATGCGAAAGAGCTCCAACAGGTCGTGGAACTGGCCGTGGATGTCGCCGCAGACGGTCACTGGACTTTTCTAAGAATATGAGCGGCAGGCTGATAGCGGCTGGGGACTAGTAGACCGATAGACTGTTATGACTTACCACAGGCTGCACGTTGGGCTCGCCCATCAGCACTTGGCGCGCCTGCTTGTCAGTCTCTTCCCGTGTATCTTGTCCTCATCTACACACACACCCTCTCACAGAGCCGCTCCACGTCCGTCTCGCACAGCGATCGGCAGCTCTGCAGCACCGCGATCCAACCGTCAATGTCGCCCTGGCCGGCCGGGGGGTACTTGGGCGCAAAGGACGACGACGGCGAGGCCGGGGCAAGCACGGGAAAGGTCCGCCACGAGGGTTCGTCTTCGCGGTCGCCGTGGTCGCCGTGGTCAACGCCATCGTCCCGCTCCCGTCCACGCCCGCGCTCAGCATTACCGTTATGCTCGTCGTCGTGCTCGCCGTGGTGCTCGCCGTGGTACTCATCGAAATCCGACCCGCTGCTGTTGCTGGACTCGTCTAGGGCCGACGGCGGCGGTGGCGGCGCGGCGGCGCTCTCCCACCCGATTGGGTACGGGACATCGAGCTCCATCGAACTGGACATTTTTGGCTTTTCGCAGTCTCGAGGGTTGGCCCGCTCCGGTTGTCAGGTGTCGCATGCAGGAGAAAGGGATCGAGCAGGCAAAACAGGCGAGCACACGACACGAGACTGGAGCTGGATCAACCTAAACTCCGACGGCGGTCAGGAAGATGACGCGCGCGCGTCCTACAGGCTGCAGCTGCAGGCTGCAGGTGCAGGGCCGGCTGCACAGTGCCGGTTTCCGGTTTCGGTGAAGCGATTTGTTTGGTTGGGTTGGCTGGACGGTGGCATTACATAATTCGCGACGTTCTGGGACGGCAGATCCTGTCCGGCTGTAACGCCGTTTGCCGGCAATCGAAACCCGCCAGAATCGCATCGCATCGCCATCGCATCACATCGCAATCGGAGCGTTGCGCTGGATCAATGCGTCGAAACGCGATGCAGCCAAATACGGCAAGGCAGCTGGAGCTACGACTTCGAAGCTTTGTGAATTAGTGTTGGTGGGTCCAGTGGGCAAACGGCCCGCGAGAGACAAAGTAAAGGAGAGTACGGAGTATCGTTGGCGAGTGCTAAGCCTTGTTGCGAGCCGATAACTCGTAGTGTTACGACGTACAGAGATACGTCGCATTGGAGGGGTAATAGAGAACAGATGGGGCATTGGAGGGGTAATAGAGAACAGATGGGGAATTGGAGGGGCAGAAAGTCTAAAAGCCGCTGGGGGAAACCCGACGGGAAAGGGGAGATAAGTGACAGCCCTTTCAAACTCGTACAGGACTGATACAGAATGGGTTCCCCGTGTAGCAGAATGTCGACCCTATGCTACTGCTCATCAATCGACCAGTCAATCAGTGGCGACTGCCGACGCACATCACATCAGCCGCAGACGCCTTGCCACTCTGGGCGAACTCGGCCTTCCCGACAGCCGGGCACGTCGCCGAACTGTGCTCGGACCTGCTTCCCAAAGCCGTGTCGCTCCTGCCTGCGAAACTCTGGCACCTGGTTCGTCGCTGCCGATCGCGCCAATGCTGGGGGTTTCCAGCTGCTTTGTGGTACGGTCTAGGCTGTTTGTGGCCTGGCTGCAGACAGACTAATTTCCGATGTCCGGCTACCAGAGTACACTCAGTACGAGAGCAAAGAGAATCTTACTGAGTACGGACCTGGCGGCCTGACGGGCCTGACGAGATGAGTGTTCCAGAGTTGTGTCCACGTCACAAGTTCGTACCCCATTTTCTCGCAGACAAGCAGAAGGCGCGACGCAAGTGTCAAAACTACAATCGGCAGTCACCCAAGCCAGGCGAGGAAGGCGTATCGTCGATGGCCCCTGTCTGTGGCTCACGCCAGCAGGGATCCAGGGGGAAAGAGCTGCGTTGCCATGGCCGCCCAGACAGACGGTTGACTCTTGCACAATTTTCACAGTCACCTTGAAAGACATTTTGGGAGGAGTTGCCGCTGCCGCTGCGGCGCTGGCGTGCTGCAGATTCTTCAGCCCTTACAGCTTCCCATCGGTCATGCCCAATTTGCTCTTTTTTTTCGGTTCCCGGCGACCCTTTCATGCCGAAACAAGCAAGAGAAGGCGGTCTGGGCTTGAGCTGAACATGCTTGCCGTGTCATCGACAGGGGGCGGCAGGCCCTTGGTGGGTGTGTTGGGGGTTTGCGTTTGAGTGTTTGTAGACACGCCGCCACGCCGAAATGCCAGGAGGCGGCCATGTTGCATTTCTGTCTCTCTCCGACAGCACAGCAGAGCCGTCACAGCGTCGGTGGGACACAACTGGGGTAGGACGACTCGGAGCGAGAGCTACTTGAATGTGTGCGAGTGCCTCCTTTGTAGTTCTCTTGTCTTTGGGCTGCGTCTGGCTGCCTGGCTGCACTTGTTTGGGTCTGGCCGACGCCCCGTTCTCGCCCGCTTTGGTCTTGTGGCTTTTTGGCTTTTTGGCTTCTGGCCTCGACTTTGGGTCTGGCTGCCGCTCAGACGTTTCGCCCCAGCTTTGCTGTGGCTCCTGTCTTTGTTTCTGCTCTCGGCCGGTATCCTTCCGTCTTTCTGCATCGCCCTTGCGGCAGTGCCAGCATGGAGAAGTGAGTGGCGGCGACGCGATTCCTTCCCGCGCCCTCGGTCCTGTCCGCCTCCTCCTGCTAACCTCCAGCCCTGTGACGACCGCCTGCCTCGCCGTCAGCGCCGCCGCTGCCCGCGCTGCGCCCGCGCTGCACCGCTTCGTGCGCGATGTCCGTGCCGCGCGCGCCGACGCCATGGCCCTCTCTGCCGAGCTGCACGCTCTCGGCGGCGTCCTGGCCCTGCTGCGCGACGACGACGATATCACCGGCGCCGGCGACCTGTCTCTGCCGCCCGACCTCGCCCAGCATACGCCCGCCGTCATATCCGCCTGCGGTCTGCTCGTCGGCTCGCTCGAGGGCGTCCTGGCCGGTGACAATCCCCCCGCCGACAAGGCTTCGCTGTCCCTTCGCTGGCCGGCCATGCGCAAACATGTCGTTGACCTGCGGCTCGGCCTCGAGGCCTACCGTCTCGCCCTCGGCCTGGCCCTGGACCTCGTCTCCTTGTGCGTGTCTCCCGTGTGGCTCTTGTCCGGCATATCGCTCCTCTCTGACACCTGCAGAACCTCGGATCCCGGGCTGCCGCATACGGAGATTTCCCTTGTGCTCGCGGAAATCAGTCACTTGCGCCTGCGCGTCGGCGCTGCTGTCAATAGCGCCGCCGCATCGGTCCTGCAGAATTACTTGAACGTGCTGCAGCGCCACGCTTCGGCTGTGCTCGACAGCTCAGGCCACCATCAAGAAGCCTATCCGCACGACGCATTTGTGGCCGCACCGGCCGCTGCCGCCAACAGGCCGCTTGCGCGTGCCAAGCCGGAGTCCACCAAATTAGAGTCCGCCGAACCGGAACCCACCAAGCTTCAGACGCCCGCAGCCATTGTCTCACCCCGCCTCTTCGTGGTGCTGAAGAGCCCAGACAGTGCTGTCGACATGGGTCACGAGGTGCTCCCGACAGTGCTCGAGGTTGACTCGAGGCCATCATCGCCGCCGCCATCGGAGCTGCCAGCAGCCTGGCTAGATCTGGACGAGGGACAGGAGACGGACACAGAACTTGCCGAGGAGGAAGAGGATAATATGGAGAGAAACGTTCCCAGCACACAGATCGATGTCGATGTCAAGGAAGACACTGTCGAAGAAAACAAGGAGGGTACAGAGAAGAGCATCAAAAGACCGGTCGAAAGCGACGAGCAACAAGCCAACACGAACAGCCCACCGATGATCGTGGTCGAGGAGTCGGCGGCCAGCCCTATGCCAGATATCGTCATCGACTCCGCAGAAGCAGACGAAGACGACAGTTCAGATGCCGTCACCCAGGTGATTACCAAGACCATCACCGAGACCATTACCGAGACGGCACCCGACTCGGCCGAAAAGGTCGTCAAATCAGAAACCACAGAGATTATCTCTCTCATCCGGCCCGAGACCGTTGCCGACATTGAGACAGCCGATAGCACAATGGGCAGCATTCACGCCGCCTCCCGCCCTGCCCGCCTCCGGCTCAGCCTGCCCATTGAGGAGATTGATCACCTGGTGGCCGAGTTACGCATCCAGCCGCCAAATCGGGCGCCGACGCCGCCGCCGCGGGCCGCCCGTCGTCTGAGCCAGCACCGGCATCAGCGCACCGGTAGCGCCGCAACAGACGAGACAGACACGGCACCGCCGCCCATCTCGCGGCACGGACGCGGGCAGCTGCTGGCACGGTCGTTGACAGCAGAGAGTGGGAGTGGAAGCAGCCAAACCACGGTGCAAAGCCGCAAGAGCCTGGACCGTCCCGAGAGCCGCGACAGTCTGCGACTATCGCCAGGCATCAGCAACACGACGGTCCGCTCGGCGGCTGGCAGCGGAAGTGCACCGTCAGTGGCTAGCGCACCGTCCATGGCAACGAGTGCGGGGCGAAGCGGCAACGGGAGCGGGAGTGCGGCAGGCAGCGTGATTGGCAGTGTGATCGGCAGTGCCACGGGTAGTGCTGGTAGCGCGGGCGGCAGCGGCAGTGCCAGTGGCAGCGGCAGCGGCAGCGTGGGAGGACGGTTCGGGCGGTTCTTCTTCCGCAAGAAGGCAAGCGGATCAGCGACACCGACGAGCCCGACAACGCCAACCATGCCTGTGACGCCGACATTGCCGACATCACCGACATCGCCGACCTCGCCGAGCTGGCTGGCGGTGCCTGGCGGCATGGCGGGAGTGCGCAGCAGCAGCCGGCTATCGACACTGCGGATGATGTCGCCGTGGCGGGTAGAGGCTGAGGACGACGACGACGAAGAGGAGGGCCCGGTGGCGGGAGAGAGCGCAGTGTTTGGCGTGTCGCTGCGGCGCAGTATCAAGGTGGCGGGCACGTCGGCACGGACACGGCATGCAGGCAGCCGGGGCGCGTCGGTGCGCAAGTTCCCGCTGTGCGTCTTTGCATGCTACCAGTTCCTAGTCGACACGGGCGCGCTGGAGACGCCGGATCTGTTTGGACGCGGCGACGGGGCGAGCGAGGCGGAGACGGCCTACGACACGGACTGCGAGGAGCAGGACCGGCTGGCACCGCGGGTGCGGCGGCTGCGGGCGCTGTTTGCGGTGGCACCAGACTACGGGGCCTCGGTCGAGATAGAGGCGCTGGGGTTTGGCCCGCACGACGCGGCCGGGCTGATGCTCTACTTTCTGGGCCATTTGCGGCGGCCGCTGGTGGGCGAACCGGTGCTGCGGCGGTGGGTGGCGCTGTCGCGGCAGGCGATGCAGACGGGCGGCGCCGGTCGGTCACGGCCAGACGAGGGGCTCGATTTTTGGACCGAGGCGCTCGAGGGCGTCAGCGCAGGCCCGGCCCTGAACCTGCTCAAACTGCTGCTCAACCTCTGGGGCGACGTGGCGGAAGTGGCGGACCGCAACGACATGACGGCGGAGCGGCTGGCGGCGTGCGTGCTGCGGCCGCTGGTGCATACGCGGCTGGCCGATGGGCGAAACCGGACTGACTACGTGCTGGCGCTGGCCTTTGTCATCCGGCGGCGGTCCGAGTACGCGCAGCTGCTGCGGGGCAGCGGTCGGAAGAGCAAGGCGGCGTTTGAGGCGTAGGGATGGAGGACGCGAGGGGGGGCCGGCGGGGCCGGAGACGAGAAGAGGAGAAAAAACTTGCTTTTGCATGGGTCATGCCGCGACGAGAGATACCAACTTTGTTTCTTCGTATTGCTTGGATTGTTTGAATGCTACTTACTCATCTAGTACGCTGATGTGGACGGTGCCGATGCAGGGAAGGGAAAAGATGTGATGGATGCCGGCGGCGTCGGGCGTCTGAACACTGCCGTCGCCGTGGCCGAGCGTGCCCTGTTCGGCCCAGACGTCGTAGTGCATCGTGGGCGCCGGTGTCGTCGTGACCAGCATAGGCTCGGACCACGCAGAGGCGGCGGCATCGGCCTCCAGGGCCAGCAAGCGGCGCAGCAAGGCCGCCGCGTCGGCCGCCTCCATGCCGCCGAGACGCAAGGGCGACGATGCAGCCGCGCCGATCCAGTCGATGGCGGCCGCGACCGCGGCGAGGTCGGCCGGCCGCTGGTGTTGGACGACGCTGGCGCGGCCGCGGCCATGGCCATCGAGGTGGGCGAGGAGGAGCGCAGCGGCCGCGACAAACGCAAAGAGGCCCGCGGAGGAGGATGAGGAGGAGGAGGAGGAGGTGGCCGGGGTGGTCGACGTCGCCCGGGTCAAGACCTCCCGGGCGGCTGTCAGGGCCGACAGCTTGCTATAGGTCGAGTCAAAGGCGACGGGCGAGGTGACGTGGCCGGGCACGGGTGCGCAGCGCTGGTCGAGCGGCGGCCGCCGGTCGGTGAGGTAGGGCAGGTGCAGCAGGACGAGCAGGTGGTAGTGCCGGATCTGGAGGCGGCGGGCCGTCTCGTCGGCCGGGTTGCCGTCATCGCCGCGGTCGGCCCACCATGCGGCGGGCACGCCCTGGGCCGCCTGCTGAAAGGCATAGTCAATGTCGCGCGTTTCCCAGGCGTCGTCGTAGTAGACCTGCTCACCACGGCGGCAGCGGGCGCCGGGCCGGTCGAGGCGGTCGTTGCGCGCGGCGATGCGGGCGACGAGGGCGGCCTGGCGGCGGGCCAGCGAGGTGGCGGGCGCGGGCGCGGGCGTGTCGCAGGTGGTGAGGGGGATCACCGGCCCCGGTAGTGCCGGCGGGTGGCCAGACAGGCCGAGCAGGCGCACGAGCAGGCAGTAGCTGTCCTCGGTGGCGGCGCATGGGGGTGTCGATGTTGTGCCCTGCACGGCCTCCGCCTCGTCGTCCGCCGCCTCGCCTTCCGCCAGCGGCCGTGGCGCACGTGGCCAGTCGCCCGTGCGGACGCGCTGCAGTGCCGACGTCTCCTCGTCCTGGTCGCTGGCCGGCAAGCGTGGCCGTGGCAGCGGCGGCACCACATTGTCCAGCCACGACGTCGTCGCCCGTTTGTCGCTGGCCGCGCCCCGCTGCTGCATCAGCGTGGCCACGAGCCCCTCGACCTGCCGGATACGCGCGGCCACGCTGGCGTATGGCTGTTGTGGTGGTGGCTGCTGCCGTCTGCTGCTCTCCACAGCATCGACCGCCTCGCGGTCTCCACGCGACAACAGCTCGCCGTCATCGTCGTCCTGCCCAGCGCCTTGCCCAGCGTCCTGCCCCATACAGCGCGCACCGTGTCGGCGGCACGAGTCGCACGTCCGCCCGCCCGTGTCTGCAGTAGCGTCGGCGCCAAAGCGACACCGCACTTTGCGCCGCTTGCACTCAGTACAGCTAAATGTCCCTTTTCGGAGCTTCCGCCTGTTGTCGTCATCACCCGCCACAGCCTCAGTGGCCGGTCGTCTTGGTGCCATGAATCTCTCGTCCCAGCGTCACGGGGACGGATCGTCTGATTTCGTTGTGCCTTTGCCTTGCTCTTCTTGTGGCGATTCCTTAACTCCATTAAATCCGGAGCATCTCGGATTTTGGTCTGGCGATCTCCAGGGAGCTGACAACAAATCAGCAGCCCAGTAGCCATGGTGCAGTGAAGAGCCGCAAATGATAACTCGCTGGACACGGCGCTCTCGCGTTTGCCATGATTCAATATGCCGTCTACCAGATGCGGACCCTGTCATGGTGCTGCAAGTGGATGTCGCTGAAGAGAAGCCACCGCAGACGTGCGGCTCTCAGTGGCCTCTGCATGGCGGCGAAGCGCTGCTTCGTGTTGTTTGCAGAATAAGTTTCAATTTGGACCCACCAGCTATCAGGGCCTTGCACGGTATACCTGTATTCATGCTCTCTGTTCCCATCGTCACCAACGCTTTGGGTATGCAATAACTATCAGATACCCAGGCACCATTCCCACTCCTAAAAATCAAACGCTATTTTTAGTTGCCTTCTTCAACGTGCCGTCTTGCTGTCGCCCGCCCCGGGATAGGCTTGGCCACCGCCCTCGTAGGCAGGCGGCAGATCGTGCGCACTCGTGCTGCCTTCCGCCTCATGCGAGTAGCCTGGCGGCGGTGTTTCTGCGCGCGCATTGGCCGCCTCGGCCGCCGCCTCTTGCTCCTTGCTGTACCGCTGCGCTGGCTGGTTGCCCAGACTCATCTGCTGAATGCCGGTCGTGGCAGCGTTTACATTGCTGCCTGCGGCCGGTGCCGTGCGGGGTGTAACAATTGTCGCGGGGGCCGCATTCGCCCAAGTCTCTGTCTTCGGAGGGGACTGTTGGTACGGTTGTTGATACGGTTGCTGGTACTGTGGCTGCTGGTACTGCGGCTGCTGGTAAGCCTGCTGCTGGTACGGCTGCTGCTGGTGGCCTTGTGCTTGTGGCGGTGCCTGTCCAGACGGCGGACGGCCAGCAGCAGATCCCTCCGCACCGCGGATAGCATCCATCAGCACTGTGGCGGACCGCGTCCAGCTGCCACGGGGAACCTGACCATGGAGGACCTGCGAAACGGACACGCGCGAGCCGTAAAAGGCGGTGTTGGCCAAGTTCCGCTCGACAACAACGGTGCCGTCAACCTGCACACCAGCATACATGCCGCGCGACTTGATGTACGAGTAGACTGCATTCGAGAGCACCGAGCTCTTTTTGCCGTCTTGTGGCGGCGCATTGCCATAGCCCGCGCCGCTGTTGTAGCCAGCCTTGGCGCCCTCTGGACTGTTTGTCCGCGAACGGTTCTGCTTGTTGCCCTTGGACGCGGCAATGTCAACGCTGCCGCCGGCACCCCAGGGCCCGGCCACAACGGCCAGGTCGGTGCCCAGTGACAGGCGCGTGTTGCAAAAAGCGGCGAGCGCCTCGGGCGTGTTCATGACGAGAACACAGTCGTAGATATCGGCGCCAATAACGAAACCGGCGCCGAGCGAATGGATCTGAATGCCGGACGGCGGTGACCAACCACCGTCGGGCAGACGGGCAATCAGCACACCGGAGCCAGTGGCGCCCGAGACGTGGAAGCCGACGCGGCCAGTCGTGAAGATGGCGAGGCCGACGGCGCGCTGAAGCACCTTGGCCGGGATCGTGATGAGCGCACGGGTCGGCTTGGTTGGTCTTTGCTGGCGCTTGCCCTTTTCTTCGGGCGGCGTCGGCGGGCGTAACTGCTCGGCATCGGCATAGATGCCGTCTTCTGGGAGGAGGTTAGTACTGTCGCGACAATGGCCCGCTGCGAGCTTTGCTTTTCTGGCACTTACTGCAAAAACCTTGCAGAATCCGCGCCGCCTTCTCGCATTCCTTGTCCATGGCTGCCGGCAGGAAGCCCTCGGAGCCCATCTTGTTGGCCAGCAGGTTGATGGGCGACGCGGCCATTGCGCCCAGAGCCGACAGTCGCTCAGCAAAATCTGGCTTGGATCTGCCGCCAGAGGACGCGTTCGAGGCTGAGGCCGAGGAGGAGCCATAGTGACCGGATCGGTCATCGTGTACGGCCGTGCCAGCATAAGCAGGATCGTGGTGTGCAGTCGATGACGGCGCAAAGGCCGGTTTCGACGGGTTGTAATCTGGCATCGGCGTCTCGTTGGGGTGCTGCTGCTGCTGCTGGTTCGGCGGTGGGCCGGGTGGAGGAGGGTAGTAATGATCAGCAGGCGCGCGCGCCGATTTCTCGGGTGTGGTGTTGCTCATGGTGTTGGTGGAAGTTGTAGAGGAAAGTTTAAAGGCTTTTGGGGCTTTGAATGTTCTGTGGGTTGAGAAATTGAATATACAGTAGAAAGGATATGGTAATTTTATTTCCAGACAGAATGGGAAGGAGGCAATGGCAGCTATATCCTACTCGCAGACGACGGCTTCGCGAAAGAGCGCTGGGCGTCGTCATTGTGGGGCTGGGGTCACGGCACGGTCGTTGCCAGGGCCCCGCGCTTTGGCAAGTGGCTCTGCCAGCCGCAGGCCTCCGCCACATCACGGGAAATTGACTGCCTGCCTAACCCAGTATACGTGCCTGTATTGCGACAACTGTGGCGTCGGGTAGCAGCCACTTGGGGCAAGCGCAAGGCTGTGCCAGTTTGTTTATTGATTTGTCTCTATCATGATGTGGGCGATTAAACACACGCCGTTTCAAGGTTTCATGATACTCTTCATGGCAGCGAGGCATTGGAACTGGATGAGATGAACAAGAGACAAAAGTAGAAAATCCGAGCGCACAAAAAGTGGCGAGACAACAATCGCTCACGACCCAAGCAAAAAGAAGCAGGTGGACATGAACCATTCTGCAGCCCACGATCACCACCGTGCGTGGCGTTGTCCGACCGCAGCACCGGCCGTCCGTTAACAAGCCCAAACCATCTTCATTCTTGACAGTGGGCCATTATTCTTATTTCGCCTATATTCTTCCCCAGCGTGCGCTCTCTTGTGTGCCTAGATGCTCTTGATGTTCCGAGAAAGGCCCAAACCCAATTCTGGAGGAGAAAGTAGCCTTATTAAAAATATGATGAGAAAGCCGTCATCGCGGTAGGTCGGCAAGCCATAGCAGAAGCTTGGCTAGAACAAGGCAAGCCCTATGCCTTGGTAACCGTCCATTTACTTCGTATATCGCGGTACATGTTCTCCGCCTGTGCCCAAAATCGTTGGGCACCTGAAAAATAGAAGGCAAATGGAAGATCTGTGCAAGGTACGAAGTACACTTATAGGCACCTCGCTTTCGCAGCCGACGCTCATTGGCTGCAGTTCAGAATTATCCCTTCCCGTGCGGCGATAACCAGACTTTTTTGTTCGTTTCCTCGGCGGCCACCAATAATTTAACCCCACTACTGTCCCAAAAAGTGCCCCTGGCAGACCCACGGCTCGCATTCGCTGTCGCTCAGAGGCACGGACACTCCCCCGCGGTTATTTTTGGGCTTCCAGGCAGCCGCCAAGCCAGTCTGCCCTGTTGCAACGCTGCGAGTTGCTCCAACTGATCGATCTAGAGGCTAAAAAACGCCTTGGGGACAATGCTGGCCCTTTTCATACAGACGAGCGCGGTCCCAAACAAGCAAAGCAACAGCTAATGCGTGGATAGAGTAGTCGGCAGGAGAGAAAATAAGCAAAGTCGATATCTCGAGCCCATCGGGCCATCTCCAGACCGATTTCTCCGCCCTATGTACGGCGGACTTAAAAGACAAGTCGGTCGCTGGTCGCTGGGACGTAGAAATTGTGTGTTGCTTTCGCCATCCATCAACACGACCCAGCTCCAGGTAACCATGCTGCGCCGACGCCATAAGAAATCCCGGGGGGGTTGTGTCGAATGGTACGTCAGCTTATGTTTTGGTGTTTCTGGGCTACTGGATTCTTGCTAAGCTTTCTCCAGCAAGCGAAGACATGTCAAGGTATGTTGGCGGGACATGAAAGAAATGCACGGTATAAAAAAATGCAAAACAGCGCCCTGACCTTCAGTGTGATGAGGGACGCCCAGAATGCGCTCTCTGCCACATGTCGGAGCGCAAATGCACCTATCTGTCACCGCCGGATGAGGCGCGCAAAACAGCTTCGCAGACAGTCTCGCGAGCGCCCTCCCCCTCCGCCCTCGCCGTCAATCCATCACAGAGCGCGAGCCCGGCCAGTTCTTTCTTTAGCGGTGCCGGGGATAGCATCAGCCTGGACGACGGCAGCATGCTCGGCGCTACCAGCGAGAGCAGCGCCGACATCCTCATGAACGTCCGGCCGCTGCTGGCCGCCGCACAGGCCTCGGTCCACACCAGCGGCGCTTTGCACACCGCGAGCTACACCAACCATGTGCCAATGCTCTCGGGGTCCATTCCGCCGTCGCCCTCCATGGCCGCCATCTACTCTGTCGACCCTGTCATCGACGAACCCGTCAACCTCGGCCACATGGAGATCATCACCCATCTGCTCGCCAACCGCGGCATCCTCAACCTCACCAGCGAGCCCCGAGCCCTTCACGATTTCATATCGATCAGTCTGCAGGCGGCTGTCCGTGCACCTTATCTGATGTATGAGCTGCTCGCCTTTGCAACCCGTCATCTCGCCACCCTGCAGCCGTCTGGTTCGCCCGCGGCCGCCCGCCGGCTGCACCAGTCCGTCGTGCTGCAGACGCGTGCCGTGTCCATCTTCAACGCTGCCTGGGCCACGCCGGGCGGTTCTCCGGGCACTCTCGTGTCGCCGTCGCTCATTGACCGCCACAACTGCGTCACCCTCACGCTCTTTGCCGGCTTGCTGGGCAACCATGTGCTCGTGGATGCCCTCGCCTGGCGTGACGCCCACAACCTCGACGACTTTCTCGGCCACTACATGCCCTGTGTCCAACTGCAGCGCGGCGTCAACTCTGTCGCCGAGATCGCCCTCCCGCTGTTGCGAGAGTCCGATATGGCCCCCATGCTCGAATGGGGCCGCCAATACCACCGGATCAAACCCCGCGGCGACGACTGCCAACACCTCCGCGAGCTGCTCGTGAGCGGCTCTTCTCCTGGCAAGGAAATGCCCGGTCCTGTTCTCCACCACGATGAAATCAAAGCCTGCAACGGTTCCCTTGACCTCCTTCAAGTGGGATTCGACGCTTTCCAAGGCGCGGGCCGAACCGGTGGCGATGGTGACGACCGCAACAGCAACAGCAACAACGAAACCAAGGGCGCAAACACTTCGGCCCCCGAAAATGGCACCGCCGGTGCCCCCGGGTCCATCGACTCCTCCCTCAGCCAGATGATGCTCATGTGGTCGCTGCTCATGCCCATGCCGTACAAGACCATGCTGATGGAGAAGCGTCCAGCCGCCCTCGCCGTCCTTGCCTACTATGCCATGCTGTTGCACCGTGGCCGCCATCTGTGGCAGATTGGCGACGCCGGCAGCTACATACTCCGCCTCGTCGTCAATGACCTCAGTCCTGAGTGGCACAGCTGGCTGGCCCGGCCATGCGCAGAGGTCTTCCAGGACCAGCAGCCCTACATTGCTTGACAGCGACAGCCAGGACAAGCTGCCGAAGTTCAATATCCAGAACCAGCCTGGTGATCAAGAGCTGCGAAGTGCGATCTCACGTCTCGCAATCTGCTCCAATCTGCTGGAGCACAGGCCGCCCAAACCGGAGATGGGGTGGCTAACGCAACCCGAATGACCCGAATGAATGCCAGTTCGCTGCTCCCAAATGTTCAAACGGTCCAGTGCCCCAGCACCCTGCATTTTTTTTCACCAGAACCCCTCCTCGAGCAGCTTAGATTTGCTTGACAAGGATGATTCTAATTCTCTCCAAATCTTGATCTCCCTGCTGAAGATCCATGCTCGACTCCTTCTGCGTCATCACGATCCAAGACAAACCCACCGGAATCCGACACTCCGAGTACATGTTCGTTTAGGTCTTTCAGCCCTGGCAGAGGTCTGTCGCAGTCGATATTTGGAATGGGGGATAGTGCATTTTCCCTAATGATACCTGCTCTGTCGACACGTCGATCGGGTCAAGACAATCCGATGGTGGCAATAGCTACGGTACATTGCGCGCCGAGGAACAGGAGTTGTAGTTGCCGGGCCAGGCCTGTCGTCCGGAGTACATCGTTCGACCGGACGGGTTGCCGGTCACACGGAGAGTATGACACGGAAAATGACCCATGACTGTCGTCAGCGTATTACTCTGCACAAGAAATTCAAAACATTGAAAGGAGACTGCCTGCACTACAATGCTTTGAACATCCGTGGCCAAGTCCATATGAGCAAAGCGTCGGAGGCTGCGGCGGCACCGCGCGAGCAGGGCCGGGAAGCGACCCACGGCGATCGGGGGGGCTGTTTTGGAACTGCCGTAGGGCCTGTTGTACGCAGAGAGACAGACCATTGTATGGACTGCCGCAGAGCCTGCTAGTTGTCGCCCAGGGCGATTTGCCTCCTTCATCTCTTTTTATTAGAATCTTCCTCGTGTTGCGCTGTTGTACGTGGGTTCTGGAACCTGGTCGTGCAGCTGCCGTGTCTGTTGCGTTCCTGTTTGTGGACGCATCTGGGCAACAAAACAATGCTTCCCTGACTCGCATTGCAGGTCGTGTTGCCGGGGCAAACGAAAAGCAAAGTGACGCCCTGAACGCCCTCTCGGCAGACAACAGGTACAATGCCACCTTGTATGCATCCTGGGCCCTGCGCTCGTGTTCTTGCTAGTCGTACAACCTTTGCTGGAACAGGGGTCGGCCGGTTGCATTGTCGCACGCGTGGCGGCTTGTTCGTTGCCTGTGCAGCATCGGCGTCATGCGTTTCTTCAAACTCTGCGCCTTTTCGAGATGTATCGTACAACGGCTCTTAAAAATAGTCCAGGCCGTGTTTTCGACGTACTGGCAGACAATTCTGCGAGTCGCCAAATCACGTCGCACATAATACGGCCCACACTCGGCTACCTGGTTGCTGTTGCCGCCCTCGGTCGCTCCTTCCTCGTCTATAAAAGGACTGAATCAACACCAAACTCTGCTCTTCTTCTTCTTCCAACAACTCGCAGACTCTGATCTTCCACGTCTTTGCAAAAATACCAACCCTCGCAGCAAGATCCTCGCCGCCAAGCAACCATCCACCGCCAACATGAAGTCGTTTGCTCAGCTGCTCGTCATGGGCTTCGCCGCGGCTCCTGTGCTCGGCCAGGGCTATAGCTACGGCTCGCTGTAAGATTCCAGCCTCTTTTCACTTTTTGGCCTCTCCTCAGCCTCTCTTCACCTTTCCCACTTCAGTCAACTAACCACGAAACAGGACCACCACCACCGCCACGCCTGCATGCGTCCCCAGCACCACCACCACCTCGGCCACGACGACGCTGACCTTTTACTATTCGACGACCGAGATCACCTGTACGCTCGGATACGGCAATACTTGCGACACCACCAGCACCACTTCCTCGACCCCGACCGCGACGGTGCCAGAGTACTCCACGACCGAGACGGCCACCACCTGGACCCCGCCCACGTATAGCACTTCGTCAGAGCTCTACGGCAGCATTCCGGGCACAACTTCTCACAGCACCTCATCGACCACCTGGCCGCCCTCGTACAACACCTCGTCTACTACCACGTCGACCAAGGTCACCGGCTACGGCACCACTACCACATCCAAGGCGTCTGCCACATCCAGCACCAGCGCCGTGGTGGCCGGCGCGCCCGTGGACCGACAGGTCAGCCTGATGGCAGCAGTCATGGGCGCCATCCTCGGTGTGGCCGCTGGCCTGTGAGAGATGTCCAGCATGCGGGACGAGGGAAGGAAAAGGACAGGACCAAGAAATTTGCATTTTCTTTTAATTCTGATTTGGACTCGTAATTGAATTGCCACTTTTGTTATTCTCCCATAGTTTATGGAGTAATGAGACTTGAATAATGTGTCACCATGATCTTTTTAGAATGGCACAGTGCTTTTATTAATTCCTATTCGTAGGTAATTTTTCAGCACCCAAAACCAACACGGTGTTCTCCAAAACATCCAGGCTCGGCTGGGACCAAACTTCATGACATCGCGATGGTGCGGTGATTTGGTTATCCGTCACATATCCATAATGAGCACAAGCGCCAGCTTCTTCAGCACGTCCGTCTGTCATCACGGTTAGCGCGGGACACGTACGTAACGGAAGAAGACACAAACATCTAGGAAACCGTCCGGCTGTGCCAACATTGCCCGGTGAACGGCCTCGGTGACAAAGAGGTCAAAGTAGTAGCCAAGGGCCGCGTTGGCGTCCTCGGTGATGCGCGTGCCCGGCTTCTCAAAAAAATGGTGCACCGCATGAGTGAGCAGCTCGCGCGAGAACGTGTGCTGCTGATCCAGGTCAATGACTCTGCCTCCCTCTCTGCTGCGCCGCATCCGTTGCTCTTCCACGTCGCCCTCTTTCTCCTCGTTGTTTTCGTTTTCGTCCTCGTTTTCGTGTTCCACTTCGTCCTCGTTTTCGTTTTCTTCTTCCGCCTCTTCCTCCTCCCCTTTCCCATCCCTCTCCTCCTCATCAGACACTTCCATCGCCCGGGCAGAAACACGGCTCGTCTCCTGCTTCTTAGTTGGCCGCCGTCTTGCGGGCGCCTCGCCAGCGTCCATCAGGTCGTCCGAATCGGAGTAGATCTCAATCTGCTCTTGCGTCCGCTTCCCCGTCCGCTTGACCTCCAGGGGCTTTGAGGCTTGCGGGCGCGGTGGCTTGAAAGTCCTGGGGCCACTCACGCGTCCACCGGATCCGGCCGTCTTGAAGCTGCTGGCACCAGCAGATGGCCGCGCCGTCGAGATTACGGGAGGCATTGTGCTGCTTGATCGTGTTCGGCAGTGTGTAGAAGTAGCCCCGAGCCTCTGCCAAGACGAGGACAAGTGTCTGAGCTCTTCGCTTCAAAAGGTTGTGCAATCGTGGCTCAGGAATAACAGTTTACAACCCTTCCAACGAGTTCAAAGTAGCGCGTATTATTTACGCGACAGACTGCGGAATCACGTGTCAACCATTAGCAACACGTATAATCGCCACCTGCAAGCTTCTGGGAAACGTCTTGATATTCTTTATAAATTACAACGACTAGGCCATGCGCAGCCTGCACAGTATCGGCACATAGTGTCCTGTGTACCGCACCATCAAGGCCCAATGACGCAAGCCCACTTCCCATGTGCCATGGATTCCCGCCTGGTCTACACTGCTCTTCTTTCCGTCACCGGCCAGCTTTCGGCGGCCAGTTCCCAAGCCCATCAGCGCTCTCTATCTCAACAAGCCTTACTTTGGTACAGGGTAGTTGGGGTGATGCGCTTATTTGAAAGCCTTGCCGAAGACGATGACCTGGAGCTGGTCGTAGATCGACAGCACACCGGCACCAGCGACACCACGGAGAATGTTGGCACCCGCGCCCTTGAAGAGCGACTTGGCGCCCTCCTTGGCAACGATCTGCCGGAAAGCGTCCAGAGAGCTGGCGTACTTGACGGCCTCACCCGAGGTCATCATCATGCGACGACGAACGGTGTCAAGCGGGTACGAAGCAATACCGGCACCAGTGGTAACGCACCAACCCAGAAGGAACGAAGCCAGGAAGTTGTTCTGCAGGGTGCCAACCAGGACGACGGGCTTGATCGAGTCGTACAGACCGAAGTACAGACCACGGTAGACGACAATACCCAGGACGGAGGGACCGAAGCCACGGTACAGGCCGGCAAGACCGTCAGAGGCCAGGGTCTTGCGGTAGACGTCCACCAGACCGTTGAACTGGCGCTCGCCGCCACCCTTGGCCGACTTGGCATCGTTGGCCAGACGGGTACGGGCGTAGTCCAGGGAGTAGACGAACAGCAGCGAGGTGGCACCGGCAGCCTGGGACGTGTCAGCAAATGCCACAATGGTCAATGCGTGTGGGGAGAGTTAAGCAATATACGTACACCACCGGACGCCAGGTTACCGGCCATCCACAGGGCGTAGCCATCGCGCTCCTTCTTGTAGCCGAACAGCTTCTTGAACCGATCGCGGAAAGCGAAGTTCAGGGCCTGGGTAGGGAAGTACCGGATGACGTTGGCAGTGTTGCCGCGCCACAGGGACAGAACACCCTCATCGGCAGTGGTGCGCCGGAAGCAGTCGGCGATACCCTCGTAGCGGCGGTCCAGACGGCCAGCCTTGATCATCTCATCCTGTTGTGGTTGTTAGACATGCTTGGGGAAAATAGTGTTGGACCAGCCACTAGCGTGCCCGGGATATCTTCGGCACCCGACCTCGGATATGGCCCAAGTGCCGGAAATCCACGTCGTTGCGGCTGCACCATGAAGATGCCAACAACAAACGCGACAAATCCGACAGAGGGGGGGTCGGACACGCAGCCGCAAGAGCTAGTTGCGCGGTGTTTACATACCTGGTTCTGGACGAGAAGCTTGATACGCTCAATGGGAGCAGCAGCGGTCTTCGAGACAGCGGCAGAGACACCGCCCACTGCGAGAGGAGGTCAGTACGCTGTTCGCTCGATGTTGCTTTTATCACGCTTGGCCGAAGATCCGATGCGGTTCATTCGGATGCGGATGTGCAGAATGTGCAGATATCCACGACGGGACAGACGTACTCAAGAAGTCGATGACGAAGGGCTAAACATTCCGTTAGCTGGTCGCTCACTCTGGCAATGATCTGGGCAATGTGTGGAGGTCAGGAGACAGGCTGGACTGCAGTCCGAGATGCCGGCCAATTGCCGAGGTGAATATAACCTTGACGGTGCATAATCCAGCGCTCGGCAGCATCTCAAACTGAGCCAAAGCCTAGAAGGCATCCAATTGAGATGAAATCGCCAATCGGTCTGCCTTCTTGGTTCTTGCGGTTTGGCGCATTTACCGGGCCGTAGAGGAGGTTTTTGAGGTTTTGAGGTGCTGAGGGGCCACGATCGCTGGTGAGGGAATTCGGAAACGGCAAGCCGATAGCGAATTAATGGGGAATTGGGATCTACTCACGGGCATGCCCCAGATGCGAATATCCTCCTTGGAAGTCATTGTGGCGGATTCAAAGACCAGGCTTCGAGAAGAAAGGGAGTGGAGATAGATGGGAAGGGAAGGGATCCTGATGCAAAGAAGAAGCAAGAGAAGAGGGAAGAGGATTAGAATCGGGAAAAAAATCCTCGGTTGCGAATTTATTATGGGAAAAGAGGGAAGGGGGAAAAAAATTGCAGTAAAAGAGTGGACCTGCCGTGGTATCCAAGCTGTTTTCTTCTCAGCGATTCTTTCCGGCCGGGGGCGCTAATCCCAGGCGTGTGCCCCACTTGTCCATCTTTTAGAGGATTGGAACTGGAAAACCCCTCTGTGGCCGGCGTCTGCCACGGCAACAAACGCCATCAATTGGCAGCGACGGCCTGTGGCATCTGCACGCGAAACTGCCGGTTCGATCCGGGTGCCATTGGACGGCGTGCTAAAGGTAGCAATGCGTATCTTGAATACGGGAGGGATATCTTGCTCCGGAAGTACTAATGTGTACGGCGCAGAGGCGTCTTACGCCACGGTTGACCGCTGTGATTGCAGCGCCCTCTTCGCTGGGTCCAGCGCCTAAACCGAACACACAAGTAGACAATCTCGTACTCCAGGTCTCTACGGAGTATCTAGCTGCCCAAATGAGGTCAAGCCCGCACGGAGGAAACAAACAGCGTTTGGCACTGAATTGCAAGACCCAAAATCTACCTATACACCGTAGCCCGGGCGGCCAGGGTTTCGGATGACCGGAGCCCCCGGCCTCTCAAGCGAAGGAGCATCCACCATTGATTGTCTCCTATCTCACCGTCCTGTGCGGTGTTGGGGCGTTTTCGCTCATTTCCTTTGTCCAGCTTCCGATTCGGTGGTTGTGCCGACGCAATAATTCGAAACAGCCTACGGTCTACGCTCCGATATCCAGTCACTAAATATGGGCGAGGCTGCAACGAGGAGGCTGTTGTTGCCAAACAGATATTGAGACGAATGTGGCCTTACTACACGAGTTCAATGTAAATATAAAATGATATGTGTCTCCTCTACTGTGAACATCGTATTCACAATAAATAATTGCCTCCAGTTGTCTACCATATTTACGCAAGTAGGCAAGGCTCTCCATCCACAATCAATAGTGTGGGTGCAGAGCAGCTACGGCGTAGCTGACCAGAAAGGCTCCGCAGCTGGACAGGCTCCGCGGCAACAAGACACGGAAACCATATCGCGAACATCATCACTTAGTAGTCCGTACAGCGACCGTTTTGGATTTAGCTTTTTTTTCATTCGTCGGATCCATAGCCGATTATCCCATGACCGATTTTCTGTTCGGTTTTACACACAAAACCCTTGAGGGTGCATGCCCCAGTTTCAGAAAACCGAAGCCACGCCCGCGTCTGCCATTGCTTTTAACCCCCCCAGTGCCGAACCCTGTCACAACTCCATCAAGTGCATCATGATCCAAGATTGGTCGTCCCTCCCGCCGAGCAGAGTGGGTATGGTTTGTCTGGTATATGTTTCGTGGATTTAGGTGGGCAATTTAGTCAGTGCCGCCAACGGCGCGGGCTGTGAGGTTAATATCAGGCTGTTCACCACAATCGCTTTCTGAATGGACATACTGTAGATCTTCATCTTGCTGTGGCTGACGACCTGCTTGATCTGACCCTTCTCCTCCAGGTCCTTCAGGCACTTCCGTGCCAGGGAGCCGTTGATCTTGAGTCTGTCGACGAGGGTGGCGACGGTCACCAGGCGGTAGGACTGGACATCCTTGTTGAGCTTCTCCGTGGTGGTCTTATCGAGGATGACGGCGTGCTGGGCCTTGTCCTTGACTGCGGAGCGAAGATACGTCAGCAGAGTTCTTGCGTGATGAGGATTCTCCCCGAGGCCATTCTCCATCATGCGCGGCCGTCGCTCAAGAGAAACGACCCATGTGATTCGCGATCTTGCGCGCAAAGACATGGCGACCGCAAACGTCGCAATATGAGACGGCCAACAGAGCGCAAAATATCTCGCCTTGTCCCATCGGCCACCGACTGTCCGCTTCTCGCCCCCGTTCGTTGTCATTTTCACTTACCCTTGCCCTTCGACCACTTCTTCTTCTGCTTCTTCGCACCAGTTGCCGCGGGCGCCATGATTGCTGTTCTTGGGGTTGGATGGTTGAACTTGAAGAACGCACAAAAGAGGGAGGAGGAGAGGCACTTGTGAATATACCACTTGGGATAATTTTTAGAAGGGGCGGGGCTACTGTAAATTTCGATGCACTCCTGACTAAGCTGGATGAGCCCTAATTTTGTGCTAGGACATTGGCCCAGTAGCATTTTATTATGGGTCTACACATCTCGATTTTATTTTTTTCCCGCCAAAGCCCTCTGGCCAAGACGAACCGCGCCCTAAAGCCGTGCAAGGAAAAAATTAACCTGGCAGCCCGAAATAAATCACCACATCTCCTCTGCGACACCATCCCGCACACAGCGACTTGCACTTTTACGCCCACCAAGTCCGTCGACCAATTCACCCAACATGTCTGATTCCAGCGAGTTCGAGGCGGAGACCATCTCCTACAAGGTCCTCCCGAAGGAGGTCACCGAGGAGGCTGGCTCCATCAAGCTTTTGTACGGATACCACCATCACCCCCTTGTGCTGCTGCCACGGGCAGGCAGGCCCGACAGCAGGAAAAGGCTTTTCGGCACGCAGTATTCTGACTGGGTTTTTATAGCAACAAGTGGTCGTACGATGATGTCGAAATCCGGGACATTTCTCTCACGTAAGTTTGGGTGGAGGACGAGCAACGAGGGACATGGCAAATGGCCACGATTCCGGTTGCGATCCTGCCAAAACCGGCGTTGGACTGGAGCTGACAGCGACAGGGACTACATCCAGATCCGCGCTCCCGTCTACCTGCCTCACTCGGCTGGCCGCTACGCCGCCAAGCGGTTCCGCAAGGCCAACTGCCCCATCATTGAGCGCCTGACCAACTCTCTGATGATGCACGGCCGCAACAACGGCAAGAAGCTCAAGGCCGTCCGCATCGTTGCGCACTCGTTTGAGATTGTATGTCCAGGCCGCCAGTCGACCGCTCTCTGGCACCATCCACAGCGGCTAACCTAACCGTGCAGGTGCACCTCATGACCGACCAGAACCCCATCCAGATCGCCGTGGATGCTATTGTCAACTGCGGCCCCCGCGAAGACTCGACCCGCATTGGCTCGGCCGGTACCGTCCGGAGACAGGCCGTCGATGTGTCGCCGCTGCGCCGCGTCAACCAGGCCATCTCGCTCCTGACGACGGGTGCCCGTGAGGCCTCGTTCCGGAACGTCAAGACCATTGCCGAGTGCCTGGCCGAGGAGCTGATTAACGCCGCCAAGGGCAGCAGCAACTCGTACGCCATCAAGAAGAAGGACGAGCTGGAGCGTGTCGCCAAGAGCAACCGGTAAAGCGGTTTTTGGACAGCGCGAAGCGGCGGGTTGGTACGCCCCCTTGGGCTGGACTCAGGCTGGAGAGACAGAGCCAGGACCAGAGCCAGAACCACGGCACGGACAGGGCGAGTGGCAACGAGCAATGGGCAGGTACGCGACAAAAAAGAACAAACTTTTGTATTGGGATGCGGGAGAGGCGAACCTGGTATTTATGTGGTGTTGCTCTCGATCTTTTGTTCTCTCTCTGGCATCGCCAAAACAACGGGAAAGCAGTGTTTTTGTGCGTTGGGACACATTATGGGGGGACCCGGCGGATACAGTTTGAATCTGTTGTATAAAAACAGCATTCGCCTATCAAAAGCAAAAGAGCAAAAAAAAATCTGAATAAACCAAGCTGGCTGCGGTGATCGTGAAAACCTACTACAGCCGCAGAAACATGCCCACGTGCGGTATGCCCTCCTCCCACCATTGTCCCATGGCGTCGTCGACCTCGAACTCGCACGCCTGCCAAAAGTCGATGGCGCTCACTTGTGCGTGCACGCAGACGAGGCCCTTGAACGGTAGTGCGCCCGACTCGCGCGCATCGCGCGGTTCAAAGAAGTGCGGGTGCGTCCGCATCCAGTGGAGCGCGTCCAGGACGAGGTGTCGGGCCAGGCCCAGGCGGCGGTACTTGGCCAGCACGGCCAGCCTGCCCAGCTTGACGTATGGCTCGCGGCCGTCGTGCAGGGTTGTGCGGCGCGGCAAAAGCGGCGGGCCCTGGACGCTGACGGGCACAAAAACGGGCGCGTCCGTGTCCGTCTTTTTTTTCCACACCCCCGTCAGCTGGTAGTGGCCGTTAACGGACGCGTAGACACCACCCGGTACGGGATGCGGCGCGTGGGGATAGGGCACCAGGCGAATGGTGCCGACGGCCAGGCCTGGCTCCGGGATGCCTTCCTTGGGGCAGAAAACGACCCAGTGAGAGGACCGCTCGTCGTCGTCGTCGACCTCGCTGTCGGCCGGGACGTGCTGCTCGCGGACAAAGACGGCGTAGCGGACCTTCATGCACTCTGTGAAGGTGAGCGAGGCCGTCTTCTTGGATTGCAGCTCGGGCGGCTGCAGGCGGTCGTAGCCGTCCAGGTTGGACGGCTGTTGCAGTCGGGTGACGACGTTCATGTTGGGCGGAGGGGCTGCGCAGGGCCTCGTGGGGGGACGCTATGGCATTCGCCGGCGGGGTTGTGATGCGATGGAGAAAACACGAGAAAACACTCAAATTTGCCCTCTATCAAAATCAAACGCCTCCACGCACACGGCACCAGCAGACAATCGATATATATGTACAGATAAGAGTCGTAGGTACTCTTGACGGAAGGCTACAGAAGCGAGTAAAGAAATACCAAAAAAAAGGATTGCTTCAGCGTTCCTATTCGTCGCCACGAAATGCAAAACGGCAGCTCATAAATTGGGCTGGCAACAATCTTTCCTCGGGCGCCTCCATAGGAACTGTGCGGAGTAGTCTACCCCAGATCTGCGGCATCTCCGTCCGTAAAGGACTCTTGTCACCATGGCATGACTTTGGGCAGCAAGACGGCTAAATATGCAAGATAACGAAACGCCGCCCTGTTGATTGGCCACTACAGTCAGTTGACAATACGTGCAAAAATGGGTATAAATTGGGTATCAAATAGGTCCAGACGGCCAGTCCGGCAAACGAGAGACAGAAGACAAGAGGCGACGACTGTGGCCTTTCTTCACGCAAATCCTCTACGCACTCAGACGTGTTCCCGCGGCACAACGGGCGGCCCGGTCAGCGCGACCATGTCATCGTCGTCGTCGTCGGTTTGCGCCATGGTCGAATGCACACCGCTCTTTTGCAGGACTCCGGCGACTGATTCGGGCTCGGCCGAAACACCACTAGCCCCGGAATTGCCGGCATTGAGCTCCCAACTGCCGACACGCTCGTGGCGAGCCCCGGTCCTGGACACGGCCACGTCCATGTCGCCGGGCTTGCGCTCCTCGCCTTTGAAGCCACTACCGCCAAGGCCGTTCTCGGCGGCCCCGGCTCCGTTGCTAGCGGAAGCTTTGACGCGGTGGACACGTACGCCGACCACGAGAATGGCAATCACAGCCAGCAGAGACATGATGACGCCCATGATCAGGGCGCCAATGACACCGGCCACGGCCAGGGACATTTTATACTTGCTGCGGGACGTGCTCGCCGTGTCGTCGCTGTCGCCGTCACCATCGCTGTCGTCCGTGTTGGCCTTGTAGGACGCGCAAAACACACTGACGTCTCCGCATGTGCTGCACCACTGCGTCACGCTGGGAATCCCAACCGCGTCCATGGCGGCGACAAAGCTGGCAAAGCTCATGCTGCTGGTGGTCGTGTCCGTTGCAAAGAGCCCGTACTGTGTCAGGGCGGTGCCGTTGTCCGTGTTGGGCCGGTACAAGAAGCGCACGAACAGATCGTCCGTGCTAGGGTACACACTGGCATTGTCTGACTCGCTGTACAGTTCCCAAACCATGGCGGCGCCCGGGTCGGGCAGGTCCTGGAAGACGTCGGCCGTGGTGCCGCTGTTGAGGTCGGCAAGTGTGAAAAAGGCGAGGAAGGCTGCAAAGTCGCCCACCATTATATTCAGCTTGCCGGTGCTGCCGTCTGCAGAGATGCTGTCCTTGAGCACATTGACGACGTGCCGGGCTAGCATGCGGCCCGAGATGGCCCGGATCATGTCACCCTGCTCGAGCCCTGAGGCGGTCAGGTTGGCGTTGAGGTTGATCTGCTGCGTGTAGGCTAACGTGCGCAAAATGCTGAGCTCGCCCGAGTCGAGGACGTTGGCGACCTGCGGATTGTGGTCATACTGGTACGAGGCGTAGTCGTAGAGATCATAGGCGTAGTAATAATTGGTCGTGGCCTTGCTAAAAGCGCTTTGGAAGACGCTGGACCAGAGCGACTGGTAAAAGTCAAGCGTCTCCGTGTAGAGCGTCTCGGACGGGCTCTCGCTGTAAATGCTGAGGATCGACTGCTGATACGACGTGCACATGCTGCTGCCGTCGATCCAGGTCGACGCCGGGTCCTGGCTCGACGGCGTCTCGACCAGCGGGTACTGGTAGCCGCTGAGCGGGAAGTTGACGACCGTATTGTCGGCCAGCACGGACGTGTCGAGGCCGCCGTTGCCGTCGGCAAATTCGCTGGTCTGCGGCGGGTAGAGGCCCTGCAGAAAGGCGAGCGCACTGGCTGCCGCATAGCTGTTGTCAAGGCTCTGCACGCTGATCTGGTGGTTGTCGAGCGACTGCTGCTCGATGCCCGCAATGGGTGCGCTGGTCGTGATGTTGCTCATCTCGTCCGACAGCGTCTCGTTGGAGCCGCCCAGGTAGCGCGCCCGGAAAACGGCGCCCTGTTCGTACAGCTGCTGGGCGCCGGACGGCGTCAGCTCCGGCGTGTTGGCGCCCTCAAGCGGCGTACGCTCGCCGTACAGCACAAAGGCTACCGACGACCACACGGTCTCCTGGGCGGCCACGGGAGCCGCCGAGGCCAGTAGGAGGGCCAGGCCAGCAGCAGAGACGGCCATGGGGGGTAGAGTTGTAGTCTGCTTGTGGAGGTGGGACAAAAACGTTGCAACAGAGCGAACAAAAAGATAGCGCAACAGGAGGACAGAGGGAAGAGAACAAGAGGAACGGGGAGAGGAGGGGACAGAAAAATGAGAGGGGGGCCGAGAGAGCACATAGCTATTTTAGCTTAGCTGCACCTGCATGCATGAACAGACAGTAGCCTGTCTCCGGGAGCCGCTCACCCCATCGAGCGAGGAGGATGAGCAAAGAGGAGAGGGGCTCAAAGACGTCATTCGCCGCGGGCGGGAGCCGCACGAGCCTTGCGACACACACAACCATTAGGCATAGCGGGAGCGTCAGTATCAGTATGACTGTACCAACGAGTACGGCGTACTCATCACCACCCCCAGCGGTCGTCTGCCCAAAGTTGACCGCCGATGCCGAAGGCGCATTAGCCGCTACGACCATTGGCCACTTGGGCGAGGGAAGATATCTTATCACACACGACAAACATGTGGGAAGCTGCAACCGGGCTGCGCCATCCGCTCGTGGAATCAAGGTTGTTTCTTACTTTTTCGCTCGAATCACAGTCGCCTACTGCGGAGCGCCCAATGCCCCACCAGCCAGAAAGGCCGCACTAAGGACCGCCTTACTATCAGTCAGCGGAGTCGTTTCTCCGACTTTCATCATGCAAGCTCTTTATCTCGACAGCAGCATGTGCTCCTTGGCACTGTCTCGGATGCCAGGATCGCCATCCAGTGTGCTCACCGCCTGATCCGAAGGCGACTGAAACGAGTATTTTATCGCACTAGACGACGATTTTCCACACGACGCCCGCATAACGAACTACTCTCTCCTGCGGCTCTCCGCGCTGTCTTTCCTGCAGCAAATTCAGGTGGCTGGGAAGCTATCGACGGATTTGTCCCGCGTTTCCGGTGTGCTTCCCCATCAAGAATAGCCCGAATTGATTGGGGAGGGGTTTCCTGTGTAATAGCCAGACATGGCTTGGACGCACGGCAAGGGCTGGAAGGCCTGCATTCTATTGTGGGCTTCCTCTCCAGGTTCTATCCAGAAATATCCACATCTCACTGCTCTGCCGCTGCCAGCTCCTCTTCCACCTGCTGCCGCACCATCGCACCAACGGCCTTCCAGTCGTTCTCGGCCTGCGTGACGCGGCGCTCCTTCTGCTCGAGCCCAATAAACTCGGCCGGCCGCACGTTGGCCTCAAAGTCGAACCCAGGTTCACCCTCCAGTGCCGACACAACCGCGTCGGCAAACTTGGCTGGGTGCGCCGTCGACAGCGCAATGTGCGGCACATCGGCGCCGGTGCGGCCAATCGACCGCTCCGCCGCCGCCACGCCGACGGCCGTGTGCGGGTCGAGCACATAGTGGTCTGTCGTTGCGCCGTACATGCGTTTGATCTCCTCGAGCGTCTGCTCGTCGCTGACCCGCTCGCTCTCAAAGGTGCGCCGCGCCGCTTCTAGCACGTCCTTGTAGACCGGCCCGAAGCCCGCCTTGGTCTTGAGGTCCTGCAGCCACACCACCACCTCCTGGCCTGCCTGCTTCTTGTTCCACGCATCGTCCATGCCCGCGCTGGCCGCAAACTCGTACGCCAAAAACCAGAGCAGCCGCTCAAAGTTGCTCGACACCAGAATGTCCATGGCCGGGCTCAGAGTCGCCTTGACCGCGTCGCTGTCCACGGCCGGGCCTGCGGGTGCTGCCGTCTCCGGTGTCGGCGCTGCGCTCTCGTCCTCGGCCCCACCTTCGGTCTTCTCCGCCGTTTGCTGCTTCTCGTACCGGCCCGTTCGCCAGAACCGATCGAGGATGTCGTTCTCGTTGGTTGCAATCACCAGCTTGTCGATCGGCAGGCCCATCCGGTAGGCAAAGTAGCCCGCCAGCACATCGCCAAAGTTGCCCGTCGGCACCGCAAAGCGCACCTTGTCGCCCACCTTCAACGAAGGCAACTTCTTGACCAGCGAAAAGTAAGAGTAAAAGTAGTACGTGATCTGTGCCAGGATGCGCGCAAAGTTGATCGAGTTGATGGCGCCCAGCCGCAGCGCTTTGTTCGTTTCGGGGTCCGTAAACAGCGCCTTGACAATGTCCTGGCAGTCGTCAAACGTGCCGGTCACCGCCAGATTATGCACGTTCTTATCCAGCACCGTTGCCATCTGCGCCTCCTGGATCGGACTAACACGGCCCATGGGGTGCAGGATGAACACTGACACGTCCTTCTTGCCGCGCAGGCCGTAGATAGCCGCGCTGCCCGTGTCGCCAGATGTTGCGCCCACCACGGTCAGATGGTGGCGATCTGCTGCTGTCAGAAGACGCGTCTCTACTCGGTCTTTTGGGGGAAACGGTCGACATACCGCGTCCAGTCTTGCCCACGTTTTTCCGGACAAGAAAGTACTCAAACAGGTTCCCGAGAAACTGGAGAGCGACCTAGGTGGTGTCAGCATGCGTAGATATAACTAGCCCTGGTAAGTCGTACATCTTTAAACGCAAAGGTCGGCCCGTGGAACAGCTCGAGCAGGTAGAGGTTGTCCTTCAGGTGCACAAGCGGGGTCACGTCGTCGCTCCGAAAGGTTGCATAGCTGCGATTGATAATGTCCTGCAGATCGGCTGGCGGTATCTCGGAAGGCGAAATGTACAGCGACAGGATGCGGAAGGCCAGCTCCGGGAAGGACAGTTCGCTCCAGCTCTCCCAGTTCACCGCCTCAGGGATCTCCTGCGGGATGAACAACCCACCATCCGAGCCCAGCCCTTGCAGAACGACCTCCTCAAACGAGAGCTGCAGCCGGTCAGCGTGGCATCCCCAGCCAGAGAAAAGGAAGCCAACACACGTCTTCGTCTTCGCCCCGCGTCGACAGGTAACGCTGGGATTCTGTGTGCGTCTTGTCGGCGTTCACAGCCGCCGCAGCCGCCGCAGCCGTTCCATTAGAGAGGCCCGCCATCTCGCTCAATTGTGCGTTGCTGAGGGTATCTGAAGAGGCAATGAGCCAGCCGTCCCAGGCGTTACGGGTGAGATACTGATTTTTTGGGACTAAAATGCTCGTCTACTTTTTCGCCGAGTTTCGGCCTATGACTCTGTCTCTACGCAAGTTCTGTGCGGGGCCTCGCTTTTGCCCCACGCTAATTGGCATGCCATCAGGAAAGCAGCTTTCAGGCTGCTGCACTGCGCGGCACACCAGGACGAAATAAGGGAGGAGCCCCGGGCACAGCAGCCAATGGTACGCCTATACTGTGCATGCCAAGACGAACGTTCTGTGAGACGTCGGGGGACGAGAAAGATGGAACCCTAAGCGGAATAGAGCATGGTGGAATATTGCCCGCTAGCATGGCCCTTTTCCGGGAGGATTTAGCTAGCCGTACAAGATCAGTGCATGCTGCCTATTTGACTGCTGCAACTCTGTATTTCCTGTCTAGTTGTCTTCTTGCGTTGTAGTCATGGCCACATACAGAACATCGTCAGACCACGCGGGTGCTTTTAGCACGATATACTGTCACGTGATTGATCACATGACGCAAGTCAACACTTGGCATTTTTTATATATTCGCATACAGAGCACTCCATATGCCACTGAATTGCACGCCGGTACTACGAGTACTACGCAAGTTTCAAAATAAGCAGAAGGTGCAAGAACCAGGAGTTTGTGCATAGGGCTGGCGAGCCATCATCATAAAACGACTATTTCAGCCACCTTTATCGGCACTTATTAATGCGGGATTCTGTCTTATCGGGCCAATCACCACCATATCCGTGTTCCCAAGCTCCAGGAACCAAAGCGTCAAGTCTCCAAGCTGTCCTTTCGGTTTTGGTCGTGCATTTTCCGCAGCCTGATTTCTTTGACACTTTTCAAGGTGACTGGGGGTGCTTTTCTTTGTACATTGGCTGCACGGCTGTCCATAACCCGATTATTTCTCCTAATATTGGCTTTTCGCCTGTCCTCCATCTTGTCCCCAGTCGAGATTTTCCCATCATCAAACCACAATTACTTTCATCATGGCGAGGAGGGAAATGGCTCCCCTTCTCCTTCTATTGTGCGGCCTGTTCTTGTTCTGTGGGCTGGTCCTCGCCGCCCCCGCAGTTCTGGGCGTCGACCTCGGCACCGAATACATCAAGGCGTCTCTAGTCAAGCCCGGCATTCCTCTTGACATTGTCCTAACAAAAGATTCTCGCCGCAAAGAAACCTCGGCGGTCGCGTTTAAGCCTCCCCGGGGCGGCCCCAAGGCCGGCACCTATCCCGAACGCCTCTATGGCTCCGACGCCATCTCTCTTGCTCCCCGCTTTCCCGGCGATGTCTACCCGAACCTCAAAACGCTTCTCGGCCTGCCTGTCGACAGCAGCTCGGTCGTCCAAGAATACGCTGCTCGCCACCCATCGCTGAAGCTCAAGACCAATGAAATCCGCAAGACGGCGGCGTTCAAGAGCAGCGGTGCCTTTACTGCCGACGAGGACGCATGGATGGTCGAAGAGCTTCTAGCCATGGAACTGCAGAGCGTTCGTCGCAATGCCGAGGCCCTTGCCGGGCCAGACACGGCTGTGCGTTCCGTCGTTATCACGGTGCCGCCATTCTACACGGTCGAGGAGAAGCGCAGCGTTGAGCTTGCCGCCGAACTGGCTGGTCTGCGCGTGTTGTCGCTGATCAGCGACGGTCTTGCCGTCGGTCTGAACTACGCCACGAGCCGGCAGTTCCCCAACATCAACGACGGAGGCAAGCCTGAGATCAACATGGTCTTCGACATGGGCGCCGGCAGCACAAAAGCTTCCATTCTCAAGTTCCAGAGCCGCAATGTCAAGGACGTTGGCAAGTTCAACAAGACCGTCCAGGAGGTACACATGCTGGGTAGCGGTTGGGACCGCACTCTTGGCGGCGACACGCTCAATGCGCTGATCATCGATGACATGATTGCCCAATTTGTCGACACAACAAGCGCCAAGGCTGCAGCAGTGACCGTTGAAAACGTTCGCTCCCATGGGCGCGCGATTGCCAAGCTCTCCAAGGAGGCCGAACGGCTGCGTAACGTGCTCAGTGCCAACACGAATACGGCGGCCGGATTTGAGGGCCTCTTTGAGGACGTCGACTTCCGCTACAAGATCAGCCGGGCCGAGTTTGAAAAGATGGCCGAGTCCCACGCCCAGCGCGTCACGACGGTCGTGGAGCAGGCTTTGGCCGCGGCCAACCTGAAGGCATCTGACCTCAGCTCGGTCATTCTCCACGGCGGCGCCACCCGGACGCCCTTTGTACAGAAGCAGCTTGAGCAGATCTTTGGCGGTTCGGAACTGCTGCGCACCAATGTCAACTCGGACGAGGCTGCCGTGTTCGGTGCCGGTCTGCGCGCCGCCGAGATCAGCCCCAGCTTTCGCGTCAAAGAGATACGCATTGGGGATGGCGCCGCATACGGTGTTGGCATGAAATGGACAAACGAGAAGACTGAGAAGACCCAGGCTCAGCAGCTCTGGACGCCGGCTTCGCTCCTCGGTGCGGCACCAAAGGAGATCACTTTCCATAACAAGGACGATTTTTCGATCGAATTTTACCAGATCATTCCCTCGGCCGATAGGCAGAGTGTGCAGGTCCCGACCAAGGTGCTCAACACAAAGAACCTGACCGAGACGGTTGCTCTGATGGGAGAAAAGTACTCTTGCGAGCCAAGTGCTGTCGATTTCAAGGTCAGCCTGCGACTGAGCAGAGAGAATGGCGAGGTGGAGGTCGCCAAGGCGGTCGTGGAGTGTGAGACTGAGGATCCCGAGAAGGAGGGCATCATGGATGGGGTCAAGAATTTGTTCGGCTTCGGAAAGAACAAGGATCAGCAGCCCCTAGAGGGGGATGACGACGAGAAGGCTGAAAAGGTCGATGCGTCGAGCACCGAGTCCGCCTCGACGGAATCCGCCACAAGCGCGGCCACGTCTTCTACGGAAGCGACCTCTTCCACCAGCTCATCGGCCTCGCCGTCTAGCACGGGCAAAGCCAAGAAGATCACTGTGTCTGTCCCTGTCAAGTTCGAGCTGAACAAGACTGGGGTTCCCCAGTTGCCAAAGGCCGACCTGTTGAAGCTGAAGGATCGACTCAAGGCCTTTTCGGCGTCCGACCTGGCACGCCAGCAGAGGGAGGAGGCTCTGAACCACCTGGAGGCCTTTACGTACCGCGTGCGTGGTCTGCTGGAGAATGACGACTTTGTCTCAGTGTCGACCGAGGATGAGCGCGCTATTTTGGAGGTCATCAGTCTCGAGACCAGCGACTGGCTATATGGTGAGGGTGCCGACGCCTCGCATGATGGGCTGAAGACGAAGCACAATGCGTTGAAGGAGCTTCTTGATCCCATTGAGTCGAGAATCGCCGAACGCGAGGGCCGGCCCGGACACATTTCGGGCCTGAAGGAAGCGCTGGAGCAGACCAAGAGTTTTTCTAAATCGATCCGGGGGCGTATCGAGGAGTATGAGCAGTACCTCGCCTCCAAGTTGGCCTCAACCACTTCGACATCTACGGAGGCGCCTTCTGCGGTACCGTCGAGCGACGACTTTGCCGGGCTGGAGGACGACGAGCCACCCATCGATGCGGGGAGTGACGCCAAGCCGACAGACGCCGCAGAAGACGAGGGACCTGCCCCACCTGTCTACACGGTTGAGGACCTCGCCGAGGCTGAGAAACTGTACGAGTTGATCTCGGCATGGCTGGCCGAAAAGGAGGAGGCGCAGTCGAAGCTGGGCTCCAAGGAGAACCCGGTGCTCACGCTCCAAGAGCTCAAGGAGAAGCGCGAGCAGGTGGACAAGGCTGCTATGGATCTGGCGATGAAGGCCGTGCGCAACTTTGACAACAATACCAAGAAGCCCAAGCCGAGCAAAGCCAAGGCATCGAGCAAAGCCAAATCGGCCAAGACGGCCAAGACAGCCAAGACCAAGTCGGCAACGAGCAAGACCTCGTCCTCTGCAACTTCTGCCGAGCCAATACCCACAGACGAGAGCAACACGGTCAAGCACGAGGAGCTGTGAGAGGGAAAGAGGGAAAAGGAACGGTGCACATGGCAAATAGCTAGCGGGTGTTTTATGTGTTATGTATATTTTCTATTTTCTGGCAGTGATCTGCCTTGTCTCGACAAATCATCTCGCCTTGCACGGAGTTTGGAAGGTGTAAAAGGTCGTCAGAGGCCAGAGCGTGAATACACGGCAATTTCGACTGCAACTGTTTGTGTGGGACATCTCGATGTCGTGCAAATTCGTCTACTTTCTCGGCACTCTCTTTCTGGTGGCACTGTTGCTGCCGTATCCCGTTCTAGAGATCCCGACCCGGATAGTACAGCTCGGTTCCGGTGTCTCTGCTTCGGCCACAGTTGGACACGTTTGCTTTTCATGAGGTATCGCATATTTTAGACGAGCGCTGCTGCCAAGAAAGCTTCCGTTTTGGCCTGTATAAGGTTCCAAAGCGAAGGGCGGAACACAAATGCACGAAATTGTCGGGCTTTGCTGGAATTATGCTGTGTCAGAAATATCAGTGTCCCCGTTCCAGTGGCCATTTAGGTTTACAATCTATGGCTGATTTTCCTCTCACCTTGGCATCGACAGCTGCACGGGATGACTATTTCAGGAAGGAGCAACCCGCTTCCTTCCATACGTGTTCCATTGTTCGTCTTCAAATGTCGTTTTATTTTTCGTATATTGAGACATTCATATTTTTGTCACACTTTTTTGTCTCGAAACGTTCAGAACCATTCGTTTGACAGTAACATCACGGTGAACGAGACTAAATCCATCAAACGCCAAGCGACCTGCAGGCCTTGAGAGCATTGATCTACAGCCATCTCCGCCATTTTCCTTTTCAATCTCTCTTCTATATTATCAATTTTCGACTTGTACGCTCCAGAGCCCGCCATCTCTTTGTTGTTGCCTATCTACGCGACTACAATGCTTCGCGCCCTTCTCGTCTCCGTCGTCCTGGCCGTGGCCGCCCTGGCCAAGCCCACCAGCCAGGGCAGCTCCCCGCCCCATCCCATGAACGCATTATTCAACCGGCGCACGTTCGGGAACGGCAAGTTCTCCGTGGACCTGGTGCGCAACGAGGCATACAAACACAATGGCCCGGCTGAATACGCATGGGCGTTTGCAAAGTACGGCAGAAATTTCACCGAGCACGTCCAGCACAAGTTTCGGCGCTCGACGGGCTCGGTGACGGCCATCAACCAAACATATGACAGCGAGTACCTGAGCCCCATCTATCTGGGCACGCCGGCCCAGGAGTGCTGGATGGACATTGACACGGGCTCGGGCGACATGTGGCTCTTCAGCTCGGACACGCCCACGTTTTATCTGGATGGCCAGGACATTTACCGCCCCAACAACTCTACCACGGCCTCTGCGCTTGCCAACTCGTCTTGGTCAATTGCCTACGGCGACGGTAGCTACGCCGAGGGATCCATCTATCGAGATACCGTCTCGATTGGCAACATCACAGTGTCCAATGCCACTGTCGAGTCTGCCACGGGAGTGTCGCGCAGTCTCACATCGGACTCTGTCATGTCGGGCATCCTCGGGCTCGCGCTCAACCACTCGAGCACGACGACACCGAACCAGCCGACCCTGTTGGAGGCCCTGGCACCGCCCGTCATGGACAGCTACGTGTTTGCGGCCGACCTCCGGTACCAGGCGGCGGGCACGTACCATTTTGGCTACATCAACGAGAGTGTGTACACGAGCGACATTGCCTGGCAGGACGTGATTCAAAAGTCGACGTACTGGGAGTTTTACATCCAGTCGATCCATTTTGGCGGCGACGGGGTGTGGCGCATGCACGACTGGCCCATGGTGGCGGACACGGGGACGACGCTGTTGCTACTGCCATCTGATCTGACGACTTTGTATTGGTCACTTGTGTCTGGCGCCTACGTGAGTGAGTCGCTCTTTGGCTGGGTGTTTCCGTGCAACGCGACGCTGCCCAGCTTTGACTTCGGCTTCAGTGATGGGTGGAATGCATCCATTCCTGGGTACTACTTCAACTTTGAGAACATCAGCGAGACAGAGTGCTATGGTGGCATCCAGGACAGCTCGGAGACATTTGGCATTTTGGGCGATGCCTTTCTCAAGGCGCTGTACGTCATTTTTGATGCGGAGAGGTCTCGGGTTGGGCTGGCCAAGAAGACGCTTTTGGGATGAGGTGGTGAAAGCACAACGTGGCTCTTCTCGGCCCGAGATTCTATCTCAGATTCTATCTCTGAAAAGCGCAAAATACCAGGTCCTTGAAGCAGAAGGGAAGAGTCACAAAGTTTTCAAAACAGTGTATTCTATTGCCTGCCGTAATGAGAGTGAGAAAATCACAATATAAAGCAGTAAATGGCAAACGGTGCAATGCATGATGGGCTGGATATCAGCTAGGTATTCGCATAGTGGTAAATCGTGTAGACGGTCGCATGATTTCTTCTCTCCCCTTATGATACCACGTAAAAAGATGCAAAAAGCAACAAATCTGCCCGCCTGAAATAGCCAGCGAGATCAATGGAAGCGGCTTATCGGTATGGGGCCGCCTGCCGTATAGATATATGTGCCTGGGTCGGTGTAGAGACCGGAGACAGCTCGCAGGTGTCGTCGAAACGGTGGGTACAGCCGGACGGCCGGGTCTCAGACGGAGCGATCGCTATCGCTGTCTAAAGAGAACAAAGAAAGCCGTCAGATCCAAGATTCTTTGCAATCCTTTTAGGAAAGCCCCGCATTCTCTACGACTCTGGAACAAGCGTCCGCGCCCTCTCATTCCTGCTCACCCTCGCTGCCGACAGGCGTTGGTGGCAGGGCCCCGGGGACGGCCTGCCGGCTGGCGCGAGCGGTGCCTGGCCGGCTGGCGCCGTACTTTTGGGAGGATTCTGGCTGTTGCTCACGGGTACGGTGCTCGAGCGGGCGTGCTGGTGTTTGTGCGGCGGCGGTGGCGGGCTCCTGCGGGCTGGCAAAGACGCCGTCCATGATGGGCCGCGAGAGGCGGCGGCTGGCATCGGCGGCGCCGTTCAGCCGGGCCTCCATTTCGCGGATGCGGGCTTCAATGGCTTCGAGCTCAGTGGCCTTGCTGGTGACTGTCTGCTTCCTGCGGAAAAATGTTAATAAGAGGTTCGAATAGCGAGGGCGCCGAGAAGGGGAGCGAACCGCTTGTCGACCTTCTCGTCCAGATCAGCGACGCTGTTTTCGATGCGGAAAATGTCCATCAGCTCGAGGGAAAAGGAGCGCGCAATGGTTCTGGCGTGTCAGTGCGGAGCTCCCCAGGCGATGCATGAGCAGACACATACGACTGCGGGCGGCGGCCATTGGGCTTCCAGTCACGGTCGAGCTCTTCGTCGGTCATCGACATGGTGTGTGTGAAAAGCGGCTGGGCGGGGGAGGCGCTGTGATGGGAAGGCTGAAGCGGCAGGCTAAGGCGGGGAGACAAGCGGTGCTATGGGGGGGGAATTGTCTCGGGATGGCGGCGAAAGCAAAAGAGTCGGTAGGAAGGCGAGACAGATATACGGCGTACGATGTGCGATCAGGTCGGGAAATGTACGGCGATGCACCACGAGGACTTTGGGAAAAGATGGAAGAGCTGGCGAGCAGGAAAGGAGAGCTTTGGGATGGGAAAGCAAGGCAATAATGCAAGGAAAGAGACCCCACCGGCCGTGGTCTCCGCTTAATGGGCCACACCCGCAATAGCGTTGCAGAGCTTGGTCTTGGGTCGAGGGCTCTTTGTCTCCTTGTGGAGGGATCGGTAGATGGCGGTCTGGACGAGGTGTCGATGCCACTATTGGGTTTTGGTTTACTCGGTTCGTTGCGTGGAATGCTTGATGTGACAAGCTGCCACAAGAGCTCTATGACAAGAGCGCCGCACCCTTTTCCTTTATCCTTTTCTGTGCCACAGTTCGGCAGAGCTCTCTCCGTTCCCCCATATCTGACTATCCTGGCCTTCCCAGCAGGCGCTTCCCCTTTTCGGCGGTCCACTCTTTCTCTTGTGCTGTGTGGCACGGATCGCCGCTGGCCGGATTATTACACAATTTCCACGTTCTCCTCTTTCCTCTGTGACCGATCGCATGAACCAGCCGCTTTCCTGCAGCAGGGTTCTCCTTTTCGGGCACAGTCTGTCAGATACGTCGCGCGCATGACACGCCCGTCCCCAACTGGCCATCTTGATTATCGTCTGCCGTCAGATGCAAAAGTAGAGTGCCTGCGGCCTGTTGTAGCTGCCCAGCCGTTATGAGAAGGCTGTATTACGTCCAATGACAAGTACGTCGTACTGCTGCCCAGGGGGTCTGGGCTGACGTGCTAACGGTATCTATTTTTGATCGTAATGGCCGTGAAAACCCGTAGAGGAGATATCGCAGCAGCTCTCCATTGTCCTAAACGAAGGCCGTCTTGATGGCTCGTGCTAGGCGCCAATGGCACGGACTGTCCAAAGACCCCGGGCAGGCCGTAAGGAACCTGCGGACGCTTTAACGGAAAGGTTGTCGCTACCAGAATACAATACGGCATGAGTAGATTTCAGAGCCGCATATCAGTCTACACTTGATATCAGTGTACCGCCAATCACCTGCTGTAAACTTATGAATGCTGTTTTCCGAGATAGGCACCGCTTACATAAGCATATCAGTCACTGCCTCGCGACGCCTCCGTGCCCCCAACATCCCATCACGTGACCCTTTAACAACAAGACAGATTTTTCGATCATCGTTTTGCCAGCCTCGGACGGCCATGTGAGCACGTCCATCGCGAACCGAGACCAGCACACGCGCAACGACCTCGTTCATCAAATCCAGCGTGGCAGCCATCCATTTCATCGCGTGCCAGCTCGCCGACCCGAGCACTGCGCATTCGGGGCCTTTTGTACGCGATTCCTCCTGTTCACCTCGTCACGTCTTCATCGTCTTTGCCATTCGCCATCCACACTCTGCAGCCACTTGCATCGGCCCATTTGCCCTGTTGATCCTCGGCCATCTGCTTTTTCGCGCCACGTCCACGCCGGCTAACAGCTCTTCCTAGACCGTGGCGCCCCTTCACCTACTACCGAGACGCGACGCTGCGCCCCTCGATTGCTGGCGAGGTGGCATCCGGGGCATGACGACCGCCGCTGCCGCCTCCTTGTTTACGCCACTTGAGTCCCTGCTGCTCTTCCAGTCCATCCTCAAGTACGGCTTCGACACCGAGGCCTTTGGCCAGATCGCAACTTCGCTCCGCAACAATAGCTTCGTCCAGTGCGACAAGAGCTACGATGCCGGCCGCCTAAGCTCCGAGTCGCTGCAACAGCTCTTCCTGTACCTGCTGCAGGAGGAGCTGGAGGGAGAGGAGCAAACACAAAGCAACGGCAGCTCCAAGAAGCGCAAGGCTCCGACGCCGGCCCTGCCAACGATCAACGATGTCTACGCCCATGCCGAACAGCTGCCGGCTCTTGTCGGACGTCTCTACGCGCGCTACCGAGACCATGTTGTGGCGGCGATCCGCGAGGACGAGCGCCATCTAGCGCAAATTCAGGGAGAAATCCTTCTTCTCGAACAGGAGGAAGCCGAGGCTGTGAAGCAGGCGGCCGAGAAGGAGACAGCTGAAAAGCAGGCCGCCGAAAAGCAGGCAGCTGAGAAGCAGGCAGTTGCTGCCGTTGCACTCCAAGAGAAGCGTCCAGTTGCCGTTGCTCCACCAGCAGCTGTACCGTCGCCGCCACCCGCTGGACCAAGTGTTGTACCGCACCCGCAGCTCGCAACGGCGCCACTACCAGCTGCTCCTGTCCAAGCAAAGGTGCTCCCAGCGACGATTGCCGCAAAAGCCGAAGTCGCAAAGGTCACACCCTCGGAAGCCTCTCCACCGGTGGCACCACAGGCTGCAGTGGCCAGCGCTCTCCCAGCTGCAGGGACCGCACATGTCCAGCCAGCACCGCAGCACCCAACTCGGACGGCCACGCCAGAGTCCGCTGTCGTCCTGCCGTTGGCCAAGGCTGGACCACCACACTCTCACCAAGCGATTGCACCAGCACCAGCAGTAGGACATGTCGCTCTTGCACCAAGCGCAGCCAGCACACCACAAATACCGGCCACGCCAAGCGGGCGCCCGGCAGCCGGACTAACGGCCTCTCCGACAAAGCCGGCGCAGGCTCCGGTCACGCCGCAGAAGCAGACGCCCTCACAGCCACCACAACGGCCGCCGCATGCGACTGGGCACAAGAAGCCATTGCCGGCTCAAATTCACAGTCTACTTCAGGTCACACCCACTTCGCGTGCTGGATCCGGCCTTCAGCCTATCGCCTCCTCGGCTCCCGCCCCTCCTCAGCCGGCGTTGCACGCTACTAGGCCGCCGGCAGCCCAAACAGCGGCGAAACTATCAGCATCGCCTGAGAAGTCTGCAGAACCGCAGCGGTCCGTTCTTCCGGCGGTTAAGCCGTCCACCATCTCGATCCAGCGAGACCGGCATGGCCATGGCACCCACACGCCCAGTGGACAGGCGGCGCTTTCTGCCGCTGCCCGATCCGCTTCCGGGCCTATACATGGCAGGGCTATTCCGCACAGCAACCGGCCACTGCTCCCTGACCGGGGGCAGGCAGCGGGGGACCCAGCGACCCCGACGCCGTCACAGTCGCCTCGTCCTGCTCCTCTACCCGAGACACCGGCACACATGTCGTTGGGCGGATTCATTCCTCGTGGTAGTGGTACGCGGTGGAAGCCGAATGAGCCGACACCTTCGACGCCGCGACCGGACATGGGTGGCATTGCGAGCCCGGCGTACGAGCCCCTTAGCCCGGTGATCGATGGTGCAGCTCGGTTTGGAGGCGTGGAGTCGACGCTGCGGCAGCGGCAGGCGAAAAAGCTGTATCCGATCAAAGCAGGGCCGAAACACGAGACGCCAGGAAGCAGGCCCCGTGGCAGGCCACCGCGGAATCCCAAACCGGCCAAGACGCCAGCCGAAGCCGTTCAGCCGAACATTAAGAATGAAGCATCTACACCGCGGGGCTTTGAGGACCTGGGCGATACGACGACTGAGGAGGGCGGCGGGGTCAACGAGTCATTGACGGCGTCGCCTAGCGGGCCATTGTCACAGCCGCTCAAGCGGAAGCGTGAGGAGTCGATTGACTTTGCATCGCCGCACAGAGCGCAGATGTCGTCACACGTGCGGCGGCGGCTGCTGGGTCCGGCCGTGCCACCGACACACGTGCTGTGGATGCGCGGGTTCCCCAAGATCAGCGCGTCGGCACTGGACCAGATCAGCAGCCACCGCAATGCCAACATGTTTGCGCACCGGATCCGCGACCGGGACGCCCCGGGCTACGACAGCATCGTGCGGCATGCAGTGGACCTGAAGATGATCCGGATGGCGATCATGGCGGGCAACAAGGCGGCGACGGCGGTGGCGGCAGGCCTGCCCGAGTCGGAGCAGTCGTCTGGTAGCAGCGTGTGGCTGCCAATCAACGAGGATCTGGTGCCGCCGCGGGGCATTGTCAACAGCAGCCAGCTGGAGTGCGAGCTGGTGCACATGTTTGCCAATGCGATCATGTACAATCCGGACTCGCACCGGGGCGTGGGGCTGGCCTTTGTGGAGCGCGAGCCAGGTGACGACGACGTGGGTGCGACAGACGCGAGCGGCTACAGCGCGCGGTACAAGGTGGACGAGGACGGCGTGGTCAATGACACGCGCGGCATGTACATTGAGGTGGAGAAGCTTCTTAGCGAGATGCGCTCGGCCGAGAAGCAGCGCGGGGTGCCGGCGCCGCCTCCGGGCGCACGAGGACTGGGCCTGCCGGTGGACGACGCGGCCGACGAAGCAGCCGGAGAGCAGACGGAGGCGGAAGCCGAAGCGGACGCCGGCACGATTGCGGACACGGACGGCGAGGAGGATGGGCCCGAAGCCGACGCGACCGAGGAGGAGGACGGAGGCGATAGCCACGACAGACACGACGGGCCTGGGCCCAAGAGACGACGCACCACTCGCGGCCAGTAGGAACGGCCCAGTGGAAAGGGCAGTCGTGGCGGCCGAGGTAGTCGAGGAGGCCTACGCCGAGGACGAGCAGGCAGAGGCCGGGGAAGCCGTGGGGGACGAGGAGGTCGCGGTGGCCGCGGCCGCGACCAACAGGCCAGAGGAAGGACAGGATAGTTTGGCCCGCTGCACCGAGCATACGACGTGCTCGCAGCGTCGTGCAAGTTGTTATCAGTAATGTGTATTTTTACAAGAGACGTGAATGGTCCGCGAGCGTTGGGATTTGCGCGTCCCAGACGGCTACTTATCTTGTGCTGACATGTGCTGATCTGGTTGCAGAGTGCGACAGCATGGACGATAGGCCAGATGGACGAATGACGAAGCAGCATCGTCGGCGGTATCTTTGCGTCCTCTATCTCGCAGCCCCCACCGAATCGATCTTTTTTGCCGTTTTGGGCCAAATCTTTCGTTTGCGTGGCGATCGGCGGCTTGGGTGGGCCCTAGACCGGCGGCTTCCCGAGCGTTATCATCACGTGTATCCACTAAACAGTCGTGGTGAAGCCCCTCCTTGAACCCGCGCCCCGGCTTCTCTCGCCGCATGGAGAAATATCCTCCCTCTGTGTGCGTCCGTTGCTCTGGCTTTTTCGTCTTTTTCCTTCCCTTGATCCACGAGCAGGTTTGCGCATTTTGGGCAATAGTTTGCGACGCGCGGACCGGACACCTCTGGGACTCTGGGATTCTGGAACTCTGGGGACTTTTGGAACGCACGACGGGACCAGGGCCAACGGTCGGCTGATATTTCCCCTTCGATCACAGCGGCTGGCCTCGCTGGCTTCCGGTGGCTTCTGGCCTGCCCCGCTTGGCACGTCACAGACATGACGGAGCTGGACCGCAACCTCCAGCGGACGCTGGCCAGAACGCGGGCAGATGGCACTGTGCGGTCGCGGGCGTACCACGGGTACTCGCGCAATGGCTGTGCACGGTGCAAGCAGCAGAGGGTGCGTCGCCGAGGCTGGACGGGGGGGAAGGGGAGAGAAGAACACTGCTGACATGCTCTCAGGTCCGCTGCGATGAACGCCACCCCGAGTGCAACCGCTGCGTGCGCGTCGGCGTCAAGTGTCCTGGCTACGAGCAGAAGCTGCGCTGGTCAGACAAGCATGAGGTCCTGCACGGCAGCGCGTCGGCCGGCATCAGCAAGGCGGGCCCGTCGGCGTCGTCCTCGTCGTCGCTGCTGCGTCCTGCCCGGTCGCCACCCGATGGCCCAGGGCTGCAGATTGTGTCCGTCATGCCGGGACCGTTGCCGAAACACGCGCAACGACCACAAAAACGACCGCAGTCGCTTCCACAGCCACAGCCAGAGCCACTGCAGCCATCGCCCCGCTCATCCTCCCCCCCGGGCTGCTACACCGAAACATCGCCGGCCTCGCAGGCATCGTCGTCTGATACGATCGAGCTCGGCCTCGGAATGCCCTCGACGGGCACCCACACCGCAGGCGGTGCTGCCTCGCACGATCACCACGCCAGCTCTGGTGCTGCCAACGCCAACGCCAACGCCCAGTGGGATCCGGCCTACCTCGACCTGCTGGACCAGCTGGCCGCTCCAGCTGCCTCACCCGACGTGTCCGACTTTTACATGGGCCTCGACAGCTCCTTTTTGGCCGACCGCAAAATGCCGAGCGCGGGCATGTTTCTCGGCGGGATGCTGCCGCTGGCCGACACGGCCACGACCGCCGCCGCCACTGCCGCGACTGCCGGCTCCGGCCCATTTCTCGCGTCCATGACTGGATCAGTGCTGCACCAGCCGGTCCCGGCGCCGGTGCCGACGCCGTTTGGGGCGCTGGACGACGTCGGCCTGGACGACCTGTGGCGGGGCGGCCATACGCCGGTGGACCTACATGACTCCGTACTGGCGGGCATGCATCCGCTGGACGAGGCAGGCGTGGGGAACGTGGTGGACGTGGAGGGGGCCTACGACGGCCATGCAGCGGCGGTCTATGACGACGAGGCGGCCGCGTCACCGTACACACTGCCGCCGTCGCAGCGGTCGCTCCCGGCGGCCACCGCACGGTCGCCGTCGCCGCTGCGGCTGGCGCTCACCGACATTGGCTCGGTGCTGGTCGAGTTTTACTTTAAGGAGACGGCCAAGATCTACGCGTGCTACGACGGGCGCATGAACCCGTTCCGCACGACGGTGGTGGACCTGTGGACGTCGTCGGAGATTATCAACTGCACGGCGCAGAGCATGGCGGCCGGCTGTCTGCTGCGCGAGTTTCCGCAGTTGGCGCCGGTTGGCCGGCAGCTGCGGCAAAAGGCGACGCGCATCCTGGCCAAGACCAAGGTTTGGGACACGCACACGATGCTGGCTGTGCTCATGCTGGGCGGCACGGCGAGTTGGCACGACAGCAAGGACCTTGGCCTGCCGTTCTTTCACCAAATTGCCGAGCGGCTGGCCGTGGCGCCGCCGTCTGTCTTCCGCGAAGGCGAGGATTACGACAGCAGCAACTACCGCTTTTTTTACGAGTCTATGCAGTACTGGGAGATGCAGCTGGCCTTTCTGACTGACGACGCGACGCTGCCGGGCACGCCCGAGACGCACCGGCTGTCGGACCGCGTGTACGGAAAGCGGGCCGTGCGGCAGGGCGGCGGTGGCGGCGGTGGCGGCGATGACGACGGCTCAGATGAAGAGGCCCCGGGCCGGACGGACGACACACACGAATCGCCGGCGGCCCACGAGACACCTCTCCCGCGCCTGCCTCCGGCGCCGCATCCGTGGACGGGCTTTGCGGGCGAGACGCAGCGGACGGTGCAAAAGGTCGGCCGGCTGCTGCGGCGACAGCGCACGTTTGATTTTGGGCACCGCTTCGCGTCCGTGGCGCACATTAGCCAGCTGCAGGCGGACATGCAGACGGCGCGCGAGCTCGAGGCGCGGCTGCTGCGCATCGCACACCCGGCCGAGCACGCCGTGCGCGACACCGAGGACGGCAACACGCCCGTGTGGCACCTGCTGACGCTGGCCGAGATCATCCGCCACGTCGGCCTCATCCAGCTGTACCACGTCTTCCCCGACCTGCTGAGCGCCCGCCTGGGCCGCGAGCGGGCCGCCGGCGCGGGCAGCTACTACAACTTTGGCCTCGCGGTGCCCGCCGCCGCCATCACGCCGCCGCTGTGCCGCCGTTGGCTGACGACGTACACGCTGCGCACGCTGGACATGATGCGCACGCTGCCAGTCGAGTCGGGAACGCGCGTCTTCCAGCCGTTTCTGCTGGTGGCGCTGTCGAGCGAGCTGCGGACAGCCGGCGGCTGCGGCGGCGCGGCGGCGGCGGCACGTGTGATGCCGCTGGACCGCGAGGCCGTCGAGGTGGCGCGCGGGCGCAACTTTATCCACAGCCGGCTGCAGTTGTTTCTGCACATTCTGCCGCCCAAGCCGATGATGATGTGTCTCAGCATCGTGCAGGAGACATGGGCACAAATGGACCGGCAGGCGACGCTGCGGACGTTGGCGCTGCGCGGTGACGGCAGCAGTGGCGACAGCCGAGGCCGCGCGGCGACGGCCAGCGAGGCTGATGTCTACTGGATGGACGTCATGATCGAAAACGGCTGGGAGACGGTGATGGGGTAGGGTGGGGGGAGAGAGGCCGTGGAATATGACAGGATGACGGGATCTAGATCCGCCAGATAGACTGGATAGATGCACCATATTCATACATACGACAGAAAGCAATAGTACAGAAGAAAAGTCCGAGACCAAGAGGGGGTCTGCTGGGCTAATCACGTGACGGTATTTGGATCGCCAAGTCTTATCGATACGACTATAAAAAATAGCGGTGTCGTCTGGCAAAATACTTTTTTTGGCGCCTTTTTGCTCTTCGACTCGCTCGTTTGGACGTATCTCTCGACAAGGCCAACACGAAACCATGTATGCCCGGTATATCCCCTCAAAAAAAGCTGCACCGCCGGCAGTCCCGGCGCAGCCTGTGCCCGGGGTCTTTCACCACAACCCCGCCAGGCCAGTGCCGCAACCCGCCGCCATTGCGCGTCCTTTTCCTCCTCCCGTCGCGCCGCCGCCATTGAAGCGCAAGATTGTCTTTGACGACGATGACATGACCGCTTCTCCCTTCCAAGCGGCGGTCATCAGTGCCAAGCGAGACCCGACGCCAGACAGAGCGTCGAAGCGGCTGAAGCAGCAGGCTTCGGGGACGGAGGCCAGAGGCAGCACGGCCGACAAGAAGCCAAAGGACCACAAAGAGCAGACAGACGAGCCAGCAGAGGCGGAGGAGGCTGTCGGCGAAGACAAAAAGAAGAAGAGAAAGCGGAGACACAAAAAGGCCGCAAATGACGGCCCGGGCGACGGAGAAGCCGAGAACGAGCAGAAGCCGGCCGAGGATGTTCCCATGACGACGCCGCCGCCCGAGACGGAGCAGGAGGTAGACAAGACGGAGAAGACGGAGAAGACGGAGAAGAAGCGCATGCGCAAGCGCAGGTCCAAGGGGGCGAAAACAGAGGAAGAGGAGGAGAAAGAGGTGCTAAAAGAGGAAGAAACACAGGAGCCGTCCGAAAAGGCTGCCGAGAAGACGCCCAAGGAAAAGAAAGAGCCCAAAGAAAAGTCCAAGAAGACCGTCGCTGCCGCCGACTCGGCACCAGCCGTGGAGGAGCCAAAGCAGGTGGACGGCCCCGACGAGATGCCCGCGCGGTTCCGGGCCCTGCTGGAAAAGAAGAACAAATCGCTGCAGCGAACGCACGACAAGGCAGAATCAGCAGCGGACGGCGAGGCGGAACCGGAAGAGCCCCGGGAGCTGCACGGGCTCGAGCCCCTGCCGCAGCCGGCGCCGGTCGCGGCGGCCGCGGCACGGCTGGCGTACGACACGCTGCCGCGGTGGCTGGCAGAGCCGATGCGCGTGCCGGCCGGACAGCAGGCGTCGTTTGCCAGCATGGGCATCTTTGCCGACGACGGCGACTCGGAGCACGGACAGGCGGCGCGGGTGCTGGCTGACAAAGGCTGGACCGAGGCGTTTGCCGTCCAGACGGCCGTCATCCCGATGCTGCTCCCTTCGCGGCAGCGGCGCGGCGACCTCGTCATTGCGGCGGCCACGGGTTCCGGCAAGACACTAGCATATGTGCTACCGATTGTGCGCGACCTCTGTCGGGAGGTGGCCGTGGGCGGTGCTGGCCGGCCGCGGCTGCGGGCCGTTGTCGTCGTGCCGACGCGCGAGCTGGTGCAGCAGGTGCACGACGTGTGCGAGACGTGTGCGCGCGCGTTTGCCCGGGGCGGCGGGGGGCGGCGCGTGCGCGTCGGCGTCGCCATGGGCAGTCAGTCGTTTCGGCGCGAGCAGGCCGTGCTGGTCGAGGCGGTGGCTGCCTACGATCCGGCCGGCTACCGGGCGGCCGAGCGCCAGAGGGCGGCCGCGGTGGACGGCATGCTGGCGCCCGCGCCGGCCGCGTGTCTGCCAGACCACGTGGTGCGGCATGTCGCCGGCGTCGACCTGCTCGTCAGCACGCCCGGCCGGCTGGTCGAGCACCTGCAGTCGACGTCCGGGTTCACGCTGGCACACGTGCGCTGGCTTGTGGTCGACGAGGCGGACAAGCTGCTCGGCCAGAGCTACCAGCAGTGGCTTGCGGTCGTCATGGAGGCGCTGGACACGACGGCGGCGGCGGCTACGCGAGGCGACCGTGACTTTGCTGACTCGGCCGAGAGCGGCGTGCGTAAAGTCGTGCTGAGCGCGACGATGACACGCGACGTCAGCCTGTTGCGCAGTCTGCGGCTGCGGCGGCCGCGCCACGTGGTGCTCGAGGGGACGCATGCTGTCGGCGCCGGCGTCGGCGAGGGCGAGGGCGGCGGGGAAACGGCAGCGGCAGAGTACGTGTTGCCGCAGCTGCTGCAGGAGTCGGCCGTCAAGGTGCGCGACGAGGCGCAGAAGCCGCTGTACCTGGTGGACCTGCTGTACGAGACGGGCCTACTGGGGAGCGATGACGAGAGTGAAGAAGACAGTGACACGAGCGACGACAGCGACAATTCCCAAAACACCACACCCCGCGAACCCTCTCCCCACGCTGCCACCGCCCTCATCTTCACACGCTCCAATGAAAACGCCCTCCGGCTGTCACGCCTGCTCGCCCTCCTCGTCCCTGCACTGGCCGCCCGCGTCGGCACACTCACGTCGACCACACGCACGTCGGAGCGCCGCCGCACCCTGCGCGCCTTTGCCGCCGGCCGCGTGCGCATCCTTGTCGCCACCGACCTGGCTGCTCGCGGCATCGACCTGCCGCAGCTCGACCACGTCATCAACTACGACATGCCGCCGAGCATCGAGTTTTACGTCCACCGCGTCGGCCGGACAGCGCGCGCTGGCCGGCCGGGCCATACATGGACGCTCTTTACGAAGCGCGAGGCTGGCTGGTTCTGGCCCGAGGTGGCCGGACAAGGCGGAGGCCGGAGTGGCCGGGGTCGACCAGGCGCCGCCGTGGTGCAGCGCAGCGGCAAGGTGGGCAAGGTCGTGCTGGGCGGCCACGACGAAGAGGACGACGACGAGGCGGAGGAGGCGGAGGCGGAGACGGAGACGGCGGCTGGGTCCAGGCAGTTCAGCGAGGCGCGTGTCGCCGCGTACGAGGCTGCCCTGGCACAGCTGGGCAAGGAAGCGCGGGCATAGGAAGAGAAGAGCTGTAAAAGATCGCCAGCAGGTATCACGTGCCACGACGATTTGTCTTAGTCATCAAATACACAAAAACGCCCTGCAAAGACAACGACTTGCCACGTCCCCCATCACCAACACATGCCCCCTCGACGCCCTCGACGCCCTCTCGCGGGCCCCCCCGACGCCCGACAATGGCGCGCCGCACGTACAACATCGCCATGGTCAGCGACTTTTTCTTCCCGCAGCCGGGCGGGGTGGAGAGCCACATCTACCAGGTGTCGAGCAAGCTGGTCGACCGCGGCCACAAAGTTGTCATCATCACACACGAGTACGCGGACCGCAAGGGCGTGCGATACCTGACCAACGGCATCAAAGTATACTACATGCCGTTCCTGGTCATCTACCGCTCGACAACCTTTCCGACCGTGTTCAGCTTCCTGCCCATATTCCGCAACATTGTCCTCCGCGAGCGCATCGACATTGTCCACGGCCACGGCAGTCTGAGCAACCTGTGCCACGAGGCCATCCTGCACGCGCGCACCATGGGTCTGCGCACCGTCTTCACGGACCACTCGCTCTTTGGCTTCGCCGACGCCACCAGCATCCTGGCCAACAAGCTGCTCAAGTTCTCGCTCAGCGATGTCGACCACGTCATCTGCGTCAGCCACACGTGCAAGGAGAACACGGTCCTGCGCGCGTCGCTCGACCCGCTGCTCGTATCCGTCATCCCCAACGCGCTCGTGGCCGCCGACTTTAAGCCCGCCGCGCCGCCCGCCGGCGAGACCGCCCGCCGCCCGCTCGGCCCCGACGACCCCCTGACAATTGTCGTCATCTCGCGCCTCTTTTACAACAAGGGCACCGACCTGCTTGTCGCCGCCATCCCGCGCATCCTCGCGAGCCACCCACACACGCGCTTCGTCATTGCTGGCTCCGGCCCCAAGGCCATTGACCTCAAGCAGATGATTGAGCAAAACGTGCTGCAGGACCGCGTCGAGATGCTCGGGCCCGTCCGCCACGAGGAAGTGCGCGACGTCATGGTGCGCGGCCACATTTACCTGCACCCCTCGCTGACCGAGGCTTTTGGCACCGTCATTGTCGAGGCCGCCAGCTGCGGCCTCTACGTCGTCTGCACCCAGGTCGGCGGCATCCCCGAGGTGCTGCCGGCGCACATGACCGTCTTTGCGCGTCCCGAAGAGGACGACTTGGTGGCTGCCACCGGCCGCGCCATTGCCGCCCTGCGTGCCAACACGGTCCGCACCGAGCGCTTCCACGACCAGGTCCAGGCCATGTACTCGTGGACCAACGTGGCCGCCCGCACCGAGCGCGTCTACAACGGCATCACCGGCGCCCTGTCCGAGGCCGAGTTCTACGGCTACGACCTCGATGGCGCCACGGCCAGCGCCTCCGGCTGGAGTGCCACGCGCGGCCGCTCGGGCGTCCAGAGCTTCGCTCTCATCGACCGGCTCAAGCGCTACTACGGCTGCGGCATCTGGGCCGGCAAGCTGTTCTGCCTCTGCGTCATTGTGGACTACCTGCTCTATGTGTTTTGTGAGTTCTGGTGGCCACGGGACCGCATCGACATCTGCCCAGATTGGCCTCGCAAAAGACTGTCGGAGAAGGAGAGCAAGATGCTGTAGGGAGCGACTGCTGGCAGTCCTATTACATAATGACAACATAATGACTAATCGACATAACATATTTTGGACAACATACTCACCGCCTTTTTTGGGGGCGCGAGAATTTTTCTGCTCATTTAAGGCCAAATTGGCAGCGACACTCCTATGTTTCTCTTCCTCTCTCTCTCCACGAACGCTGCCCATCTGCTCTTTGCCGTCTGGCCTTGCACGATGGCAGTCGGTCTTGTGTGTCCTTGAGACGTCTGCAAACGATGCGTCTCCTCCTCGTCCGCCACGGCGAATCCGTGGACAACGTGGCCGGCCTCTAGTCAGTGGGACAAGGCAATCAATGCCTGGCAAGAGTCTTGCTCACCGACAAACAGTGCCGGCTCGCGCGACGCGGCCCTGACGGCTCATGGTGTGCTGCAGGCGCGTCGTCTGGGTGCCCACCTCGCGCACGACGACGGTGGCCGACAGTCGACGGTGACCCATGTCTTCTCGTCGGACCGGCAGCGGGCTGCCCAGACGGCGATGGCGATTGTGGACGCGCAACGGGATAAGGGCACGGATGCACTGGCCGTTGTAGAGCTGGCAGACCTGCGCGAGCGGGACTTTGGCTCGGGCGAGGGCCAGCGCATCGGTAGCGGCAGCACACCGTTGGCCTGGGCTGATGCTGAGACGCACGGGGCGATGCGTGTGCGTGCGGAGCGCTTTGTCGCCGAGCACATGCAGGACCTCTTGGTACTGCAGGCTGGCGAGGAAGATGACCGACGGACGATTGTGGTCGTGTCGCACGGTATCTTCCTCGGCGTGCTGCTGACGGCGCTGGTGCGGCGGCTGGGCTCGACGGAGACGTTGACCATGCCGCTGCAGTGGAGCAACACAGGCTACACTGCGCTGGCTGTCAGACGCCGCGGTGACCAAGTGAAGCTGACTGTGATGGCCATGAATGCCGTGGCGCATCTGCAGGGTCTGCGGAAGACGCGCGGCGGGATTGGCAGTGCAGCATTTGATGCGAAGCAGCGCACAATGGACGCGTTCTTTGGTCCAGCCGTCAAGCGACAGAAGAGGGATGAGTAGGCGGAAAGGCCATTCATCCCGCGCAAAATGGTACGTGTTCGCTCTTTGCTCTTTTTCCTTTACCTTTTCCCCTGGAGGCTCCCTCCTGCTCGCGTGATGATACCTACTATTTCACAGACCTGTTCTGAATTCTATGTGGATACACTAGTCCAACCGCTATCTGACTGAGCATTTCCTTCCTTCTCTGTTGTTTGTTGCGTTTTGTGCCAGCACTAACAGATGCAGATTCCCAGCCTCGAGCAGAAACAATAAATATGAGATTACAAATTAAAGAATACATTACAAGAATACTGCTGCCTGCTGCTACTTTGCTGTGATCCGTTATACTTCCCGGTCAGAGGGTTCCCGGTCAGAGGGCAGCGCTCGCGGAAACCACCCGTACTGCCGCATATCCACGGCCAGTCCGCCCAGCCCATCCGCATTCTCAGTAACGACGACGCCCTCGGCCCGCAGCGCCTCTGCCTGTCGCCGTCGTCCATCGCCGCCGTCGCCGCGCGGTGAAATCTGGCCTTTAGCATTCAGCACCCGCTGCCACGGAACATTGTCGTGGTGGAAGCGCGGTACGCGGCCGTCGGGCGCGGCCGTGGGTGCCGGCAGGTGCTTCAGACAGACGCCGACCTGGCGTGGACGTTGTGCTGGCGGACGAGGCGATTAGGGATGCGCAAAGATTTCCAGATGCACCAGACCAACGACTCACGCGTCCCAATCAGCGCGGCAATGTGCCCGTAGGTCGTCACTTGGCCTGCAGGAATCTCGCAGACGGCGGAATAGACGGCCG
>OY756931.1:675561-840486 GCA_963580335.1 Leptographium flavum | reverse complement strand
TGGAAGTTTGAAGACGCGCGCAGCGGCAAGCCGCAGCGCGCGTCCAAGAGCACGCTCGTGTCGGAGCCGGGCTCGCTGACGGTCGAGTTCACGCGCCTCAGCCAGCTCTCGGGCGACCCCAAGTACTACGACGCCGTGCAGCGCGTCATGGACGTCTTTGCCGACCAGCAGGACGCGACATACATTCCCGGCCTCTGGCCCGTCATGGTCAACTGCGAAATGGCCGACTTCACGGGCGGCTCCGGCTTCACCATTGGCGGCATGGCCGACTCGCTCTACGAGTACCTGCCCAAGGAGTATCTCATGCTCGGTGGCGCGGGCACGGCGGCGCGCTCTACCACAGCATGTACGACAAGGCGCTGGCGGCCATGCAGGACAACATTTTCTTCCGCCCGCGCACGCCCTCGCCGCGGCCGCTGCTCTTCCCCGGCGACAAGACGTCCATGGGCCGCAGCGCCGACCCGAGCATGCTGCGCATCGACCCGCGCGTGCAGCACCTCAGCTGCTTTGCCGGCGGCATGGTCGGCCTGGCCGCGCGCGCCTTTGGCCGCCCCGAGGACATGGACACGGCGCGCCAGCTGGTCGAGGGCTGTCTCTGGGCGTACGAGAACGCGCCCCAACGGCATCATGCCCGAGATCATGCACGTGTCGGCGTGCCCGCGCGAGGCCACCGTGCTGACCGGCACGACCGCCGACGACGCGCTCTGCCACTGGAACGACAAGGAGTGGTACACGGACGTGCGCCGCAAGCAGCGTGTCGGCAGCGAGAACGCCATGCCCGACATGGCCGCCGTCGTCGCCCAGCACCACCTCACGCCCGGCGTCACAAAGTACGACGACACGCGCTACATTCTGCGGCCCGAGGCCATTGAGAGCGTTTTTGTGCTGTACCGCCTCACCGGCGACACCTCGCTGCTCGACCGCGGCTGGGCCATGTTCGAGGCCATTGTGCGCGCCACCAAGACGGACATTGCCCACGCCGCGCTCAACGACTGCACGCTGCCGGCGCCGCGCGGGTCCATGGTCGACAGCATGGAGAGCTTCTGGCTGGCCGAGACGCTCAAGTACTTTTACCTCTTGTACGCCGACCCCGACCTGGTCAGCCTCGACGAGTACGTGCTCAACACGGAGGCGCACCCGCTGCGGCGGCCGCATTTGTAAGGGACAGACGGACGAGAACGAGACGGGGCGGCGTTTTGGGATTTTGCTTCTGCGGTATTGGTCCGTAGTCTGCTAGGAGGAGTTGGATATGTATCTGGGATGAAGCTGCACGCAGTAGACAAAGTTGGTGAACTGTGCTTTCGCCAAGGTGCATGTGCCCGAGGAACAGACTTCGGACCGCTTCGATCGTCTGTCCATGGTATATCTGGCCCAAATAGGCCTGTAATTTCTTTATTTCAGCTATATCCCAGGCCTCGAATAACAATCTATACACAGTGTTCGCCACTGTGGGAGATGCCTTTGCGACAGCAGGGCGGCCATGATAAACCAGCCTGCCAGGTAACACTAAAGCCGAGATCTGATAAGTATTACAAAACTAAAGCACACAATGAACATGGGCCCTGAAGATGCACCCAGTCTACGATTGTCCACAGAACAGGAACAACGTGTGCTCAAATGGATGGATACAGAATATCATTCTGGTTGCGTCGTGCGCACAGAGCAGCTGTGCTGGTTCGTCAATCGGCTCGTCCAGAACGACGCCAGCAGTAAGAGTAGCCTCTGGGAGGCGGCCATCCACAACGTCGTTGACAGCTTCCTCAGCCAGCATCCACGCCTGGCAAAGAGGTTGAACGCAGCAGATACGGCAACTGGCCCTCCACCACCGCCACCACCGCCAACGACCCCCGGCTTGATACGACTCAAGGCCCTCGTTACAGCGGACAAGCGAATCGCTCTCTACGGCGACCACCCGCCGCCCCCGCGGACGCCCGCGCCCTATCCGACTGGTGTGCTGCTCTACCACGGCATGGCGCGTGTTGCTGTGCGGTACACGTTGCGCGACGGCCGGGACGTGGTGACAAAGTACACGACGCATCCCGACGGCCTTGGCGCGCGCGACCGACCCAACGAGGCCGTCGCCATGGACTTTGTGCGGCAGCACACGACGATCCCGGTGCCGGCCGTCGTGGACAGCGCGTGGGACCGCGTGACCATGGCCTATGTGCCGGGCCAAACGCTGCAGCGAGCGTGGCCGGTGCTGACGACAGCCGAACGCGAGGGCGTCCTGGAGCAACTGCGCGACTACATCAGCCAACTGCGGGCCTTGTCCAAGCCCCCGCATTCCCTTATCGGGCGGCTCGATGGCCAGGGCGTTTTGATGCCGGCGATGATGACTCGCGGCGGCGGCCCTTTTAAGAGCCTTGGCGAATTCCAGCACTGGTTGGCGCGGCCGCCGAAGCGGCTGGACGAGGAGTCGCTGTACTGGCACAAGGTAACAACACGGCTGGCCGCCGACTGTCCGGTAGTGTTTACGCACGGCGATCTGGCGGCGCGCAACATTATGGTGCACGACGGCCGCGTTGTCGCGGTGCTCGACTGGGAATATGCTGGCTGGTACCCAGAGTACTGGGACTACGTCTTTGCCTTGCGTGGCAAGGACCGGCTGGACTGGGAGACTCTGGGCAGCCGTGTGCCCGCACTCTTTTCGCGCCAGTACGATCTCGAGTACATTCTCGTCAACTTTGTGATTGGATTCTCCTAATGTGCTTTCTTCCCATGTCCCGTAGTCTCCCCCCCCTCCCCCAGATGGACGCCATCCGCACAAATAAAGCCAGACTCCGGGCAGATTCCACAACACAGACGAGTACAGGAAAGACGGGTTCGCAACTGAAAAAAAACCACTGAATGCAGCCGTGTGCGCATGGGTGCCGGGCTGTTTTCGATCCCTTCAGACTCGGTGTCTGTCCGAGTCGGTATGGCCTTGCGCAGACTGCGCAGCAGCGCACAGGCCGGGTTTCGATCTTCCTCACGATTATCCTTTTCATTCTGCAGCTCGGTGCACAGAAGAGCAGGGGGGGAGAGGTCGAGAGATATCTCGAGAGGTCAGACGAGCGAAGCGACCACACGGCGCCACACGGCGGCGACTGATCAGTCTGCAAGCTCGTGCCAGTCCTGTTCTCAGCCGATGCATCCATCGAGCATCCGGTCAGCGATCTCGCCCTCCACCCAATGGTACCACTCTTCCGTCTTAAGGCCATGCTGCACGATCCTCTTCCGCTCATTTAGGAGGCAGGTCTGGCAATTCTACCCATTGTCACCAATGCCGATGGGAGTCGACTCCACAATCCACTGGTAGCATTTTTCTTCGATAGCACAGATTATCGACCCGGCATTGACATGCGAGAGATACGTGTTGGAAAGTTCCTAGTTCATGTATTTCTGAATGCGGTCGATACCCCAGGTACCCTTGTTCTGAATGTGGATTGCTTGATGATAGTCAGGGTCATCCGGGGATGTGCAGTCCAGTAGGACGTGCCAGTTTTGGTAGTGATCAGTTACACCTCGGAACAAGAAGACACGCATATGAATAGTGGTCGTGCCCTTGCTAGGTTTGTCGCCGGCCTGCATGGTCCCGTGCTCCCGGGTATCCGCTTCATGGTCGGTGAGTTTGTTGGCGTCGGAATTCATGGCTTGAGGGCGAGATGCTTGTGATTGCTGTCACGGCGACACTGGGTGATCGATCCAGAGAGAGCCCAGAGGTGAGAGGAGAGAGCAGACAATAATACTCAAGCGTATGCTGCCATACACTTTAATTATAAACTCTCCTGTTTTCAAGGATACCTCCTTGGGACAATTGCTCTAGCCGTTTTCAACCGGCCATAATTGTGCCTTCTTGTTATACCAATCGCTCCTTGTACAATCTTCCCTTCCTACCGTACAGCTTTTCGACAGAGAATCGAGAGAGCTCAGAATTGATTGCAAGGAATTTTAATTTAAAAGTCGTTATTACCCTTTATACAGTCTTTGGAAAAGCTTGCTGGTCGCTGATTATACACTTACAGACACCCCCCCAACAACCTCTCCATCAGCTCGTTCTCGACCCAGTCATACCACTCCTGCGTCTGCAGTCCCTCTTGCACAAGCCTTTGACATCCGTCGAGCATAAAGTGCTGGCAATTCCAGTCGCTGTCCTCTTGGTTCAGCGGCGTCGTAGCGATGACGATAAGCGGCCGGAGCATATTCTGTCCAGCATTGATGCGAATTGTGCCCGCATTGATGTGACCGAGATATGTCGAAGAGAGCTCCCAGGCGACGGGCGTATGCATCCGGTCGACACCCTATTGGATCGTCTTTTGGATGTGAACTGTCTCGTGGAATTCAGCGTCATCGGCGCTAGTGCAGTACAAGAGGACGTGGCGGCGGTAGTAAAAGTCGGGCTCGCCGCGGAAGACAAATATCCGTAGGTGGATAGACCTGCCAAGGCAAGATGTGCTGCAGGTTCTGGTGGCGCTCTCTTCTCGAAGCAGCCGCCAGGAAGAATGCTGGAGACCATTGTCGAAAATGACAGTGTAAGACGAACTGGCATATGAGGCTTACAATTAGCCAGTCATATCACAAGTCCAGATAAGGATTCGTTCATACTCGCAAGAGCTAGCTTGACACGTGACTCTCACTGAAAAGTAACGCCCACAGCGCCCCCGCAACGCGCCGCGATGCAATCCAATGCAATTCAGAAGCTTGCTGTTTTGGCACCCGTCACACGACCTTTGACCATGGCCCTCCCGCTGCGACCCGGCCTCGTGCCGGCCGAGGTCGCCTTTCTGTGCGAGATGGAGCTCGTCACTGTCGTTCCGCGGCAGCGGCTGGACCCGATCAAGCTGTTGGGGGTGCGTTTAGTTTTCTCTCCTCTCTTCCTCTCCTCTCCTCTTCCTCTCCCTCTGCTGACCCCCCTCCCAGGGCCAAACACCCGCACTCCGTCCCCCACACCGCGCCGTCCTCCCCCTCTGGCTCGCCCTCCTCCTCAAACGCCAGCGCCGCGCCAGCATCCTCGCCCCGCCCTGGCTGCATCCCGCCAGCCTCCAGGAGCTCGTCCGCCTCGAGACGGTCGGCAGCGGCACCGCCTTTTCGCCGCCACCACCGCCCCCCCGGCGGGGCGACGGCCACCGGGCCTACACCGCGTCCACGGGACTCTCGCCCCCCTTTCTCGCCTCCGCCACCGCCGACGCGCCCGCCGGCTTCCTGCCCTACCACTGGTTCGAGCTGGCCGAGATCTTACTCGCCCACGCTGCCGACGACCTGCCCGCCCCCGCAGGCGAGGTCCGCGGCCTGCTGCGCGACCTCGCCGAGGCGCGTGCCGCCAAGACGCGCCAGCTCGCCGCCGCCGCCGCCGAGAGCAGCGCCGTCCCCGGCAGCCTCGCCGGCTTTGGCGGCGTCCACAACCACGAAGCCGCTGTCAACCTGCGCGGCATCGGCGCCATGGAGCTTGCCGAGGCCCGCGGACTCGTCACGGCCGTCCACGATGGCGTCCGGCGCCTGGGTGCCGCTGCCGAAGCCAGTCGCCGCGACGAAGAGGAAGCCGGCGACGGATCGCGATCTGGCGACGGCTACGACGATCACGATGGCGACGACATGGGGCTCTGATCACGTCACAAAACAAAGGACTGCTCCAGCAATCATGCACCTGACACGTTCGTGACTCGTCAATTCCAAGAGGGACCATTCTATATACCAAAAGGGCCAACCAAGCAGGCCAACTCGACTCGCATCGCACATTTCCAATCTTATCCCAGCCACGTTGTCCACCCTCGTCCACCATCCTCTAATCAAAGACATCCACGGCATACCGCACATTGCGCATGCTATCGAACCACGCCTGCGACTCGGCCACCGTCTCGGAAACGCCCTCGGCCGCCTTGGACTCTTGGCGCATCCGCACCATCGTCGCAGCGACACCAGCACCGACGTGCCGCGAGCCGCACACAAACATCTTGCTACCCTTGTCCCACAGTGCCTGCACTTCCGCGCGGTCCCGGTACAGCCGGTCCTGCACGTGGCCGCACTCGGCCGCCGTCGGGTCGTGCGCGCACTTGGCCGCATCGTCCTCCCGGCTGTACGCCCGCCGCACGTCGACCACGCCGCTCGCCTGCCACCGCTGCAGCTCGTCACGGTACAGGTCCTCCGCCGGGCTACGGCAGCCGAGGAACAGCATCGCCGGCGCCAGGCTGCGGCCGGCGCCCTGCATCGCTGCCCGCTCCTGGATAAAGCCGCAGAAGGGCGCCAGGCCGGAGCCCGCCGCCACCATAATGACCGGCACATTTTCAGTGTCCGCCGGCAGGTGGAAGGCTGCATGACTCGGCCGCACCGCCACGTGAATAGAATCGCCTGTCGTCGCTCGGGCCAGATAGTTGGACGCCACACCCTTGTATTCGCCCTGACCGGACAGCGCTGGCTCGGACAGCACCGAGTACGTCAGCGTCACACGATTGGGGTTCCACAGCGGCGATGACGAGATGGAGCTGCTGGTCAGTGGCCGTTGCGAAGAAGGAATACGGGAGAACCTTACTATTGCCGCACGCGCATCGGCGGCAGCAGCGACAGGAATGCGCCAAACGGCAGGTCCACGTCGGGGAAGCGCTCGAGCAAGTCGAGGATAGAGACATTCTTGGCGCTGATGTCGGTCGAATAACCTATGCCGGCCAGCCGCTGTAGCTCGGCCTTGGTGTTTGCATTCGTGGCGGCGTCAGCCAGTGTTGTGATGCCCTGTTGGGTTAGAAACTTGAAGAAACAGGGGAGAAATGCGAGGGGGGAAACAGAAGAAAAAAGACATCAACTCACCCTTTTCGTCGCCTGCTGTGCAAGCTCGTAGTATGCCCCAAGAAGGCCAAAGGCCGACGTCGGTCGGTCCGTCGGCAGCCCCGTTGCGGCAGCACCTGACGTCCGGATGGCCACGTCCGCATCCCACGGCAGGTGGAAGCGCCGCATGGCCCGGCCGACAAGCTCCTGGCTGTTGATGGGCAGTACGGCCAGATAGTCGCCAGCCCGGTACGTCATGCCGCTGGGCAAGGTAACCTCCACCGTCTTTTTCTGCCGGGCGCCAGCCACCAACTCCCGCGTCGACACCACCTGCGCCTCGCGCACGTCCTGCCGCAGCACCGACGCACGAGGCACGGTAATCTCCACATCCAGTGCCGCAGTCGCCTCGTTTGCGTCCAGACCAGCCGTGGCACTGTACCGCTCCTTGAGTGCCGGAAACAGCACCTCGTCCTCCCAGGCCTCAAACTCCTCAAACATGTTGCCCTGCGCCACGTCGGTCAAGCCAATAGGCACGATGCGCGCGGCGCCGCGCTCATCCAGCGTCGAATCGACCAGCTTCGGGATCCGGTGAAAGGTCTGGGCCCAGTCGTGGTTGCCGCAGCCAAACACAGCATACGAAACGCCGGCCAGGGCATCGGCCTTGTCAGTCTCCTTGGTCAGCCAGCCGACAAACTGCTCCGCATTGTCAGGCGGTTCGCCCTCGTATGAGGCCGTCACAATGACGACTGGCCGGTCTGTGGGCAGCGCCGCCTTGGCCTCGTCTAGCGGCTGCACAGTCTCGACGTAGAAGCCGTGGGCCGGCGCGTCCGTCGCCAGCCGGTCGGCCATGGCTTCGCACGTGCCGCTGTTGGAGCCGTAGTAGACGTTCATCGGCTGGCCCTTGGGTACACTGTTGGCCTTGCCGTTGACGCCGTGCTGAGGCTTGCCCAAGCTGGAGGCCATGGCGCCACCGGCCAGACGGTGCTCGAGGATGGTCGGGGTCAGGCCCTCGCGCAGGGTGGCATGCATGAAAAAGTCCTTGGGCTTGACGGTGAGCGACTCCTTGATGATGAGGTCGTAGGACGGCTGATCGAAGCGGAACGTGAAGTTCTGCAGCATCAGGGCCATGGTGATCAGACTTTCCTGCCAGGCAAAGGGACGGCCGATGCAGGCGCGGACACCGTTGCCAAAGGGTTTCCAGCAGTTCGGGAACTCGTTGTTCAGGCGGTCAAAGTTCTCGTCGAGCATGCGTTCGGCACGGAACTCGAGGGCATCGTCGCCAAAGACCTTGGGGTCCAATTGCGATTTCATCAACAGTAGCAGCACGTTCTGATGCGCCGGAATCAGATACTTGCCGCCAATAATCTCATCCTTGTGGGGCGCGACGGTGAAGACGGGAATGGTCGCGTTGACCCGCAGTGTCTCGCGCAGGATGGCAGCCAGATAGCGCAGCTTGGGCAGGTGCTCGGGTAGGACGGGGCCGGTGCCGACAACCTCGTCGACCTCCTTTTGAGCCTTTTTGAACGTCTCCGGGCTGTGGATCAGATTGAAGATGGAAAAGGACAGCAAGCCGGAGGTGGTCTCGTGGCCGGCAATGAGAAAGGTGATGCAGTTGTTGACAATGGCCTGGTCGTCGAGCTGCTCGCCGGTCTTGGGATCCTTGCCGTGCAGCATGGCGGCCATGAGGTCCTTGCGGTCGGACGGAGGGTTCTGCTCCTTGCGGGCCTGCAGTACGCCGTCGGCGGTGTCCTGCATGACCTGGATGTCGGCCCAGTACTTTTGGTCCACGGAGCGGTACATAAAGGCAGGCAGCGGCGGACGGCGGCTGCGATTGCCAGACTCAATCAGGTACGAGCCCATGGCGGCGACAAAGGGATGCATGTCAGTGCGGTAAAAGCTGTTGAAGCGGTAGCCCATGGCGCACAAGGACAGGGTGTCGAGGGCGAGGCGCGTAAAGTCGTCGGTGACCATGATGGGCTCTTCGGGGCCGTGGCGCGCCCACTTGAGCATCAGCTGGCTGGCGACGTCGTGCATCTCGTCAAACATGTGGCGGATGGGCATGGGGCCAAAGGCGGGCGTCAGGACGCGGTGCGCCTTGCCCCAGTTGGGCTCCTCGATCTCGGCCTGGCTGGTTAGCAACCGTCGTCCCAGACAAGGAGGGAGAAACACACCGTAAAGAGGCCATCGTGCACGCCGTTCCGCACTTGCTGTGCGCTGTCAGCAAACGGCCGCGGTCAGAGACGAGCGTGTTCGTACCCGAAGAACCTTGGTCAGGGACTTGCCGAAGCGCTTCTCGTCGCAGCACTCGTTGACCAGCTCGTGCGTGGAAACAATGTTGATAATATTGCCACCGGGAAGCGATAACCGGTAGATTTCGCCTGCAGAATGCGGGTGAGCAAATGGCGAATAGCAGGAACAAGAAGCAGATCACTCTAGCCAGTTTCCGCCAGCCCTAACCTACCATACTCCTCAGCCAAGCGACAGAAGCTCTGCGACGGCGCAACCGGGTCAATGTTGCGCAGGTTTCCTATCAGGGGCAGCCCGGCCGGCTGGGGGATGGGGAGAATGTTGACAGTCATGGCAAGGGCCGTCGTGGTGTTGGACCTCGAATCTGCAGATGCTCAAAGTGCAGCTCCAAGCTCAAAAGCGCCAGAGCAGCAGCTACGGGCCGACTGGTTCCTTTTATGTTTCGTAATGGTGCGTCGGAGGCGTAGGCCGTTTCCAGTGCAAGCGTGTCTCGGTCGTATCACACGTATTCCGCTCCGTGGCGTATGCATCTAGAAACGGGGTTCGGAGCCTGGGGCAAGGACAGGGCCTCCGTGCAGACGACTCTGGTTGCATTGTTCGGGGGCCGCTCAGTCGAACCTCTCTCCGTGGGGGGTCCCAGCCAATGCGGGCCAGGCGAACCAGAAAACCAAGACACGGAACAGGAGGAGCCCAGAATGGCAAAATGGGGCGTCGGGATGGATCTGACGGACGAGGACGGGCCAGGAGGAGCTACAAAAGCACCAAGATGGAACCAGGAAGGCACCAGGAAGGCACCAGGAAGGCACCAGGAGGACACCAAGAGCGCCCCTGCTTCGTAGTAAATCAAGGACCAGCAATTACGAGGGACGGGCGTGCCTTCCCGTTGCGCTGGCTTCCGTACATACTTACCGTCTCTGTCGTAGGGGCTTCAGATGCACGGCAGTGGTGCCCTTCTAGCGCCAAGTGTGGGTCACCGCTACATCTTTTGTGATCCAAGTTCCTGGTCCTTTTCGCGAGACGGCACGGCTATCTGCCAGCCAGCCGACGCCGAAAGCGAAGTGCTGCCGCGTGCACTCTTTATGAACTCTCGCATTGAACGGTCTATGCGCATTGTTCTGCGAGTCTTGCCCAGACCATGCCAGATTTCTTTCACTAGAGATCTATCTTTGCTCTGCGCTGAAACGCCACTTCCCATTTCTCGCTCTCGCATCATTTCGTTGGGGCCGGCGCTATCTCGCAAGCCCTGTCGTTTCTGCTCGGAGCTGTTTTTCGTTTTAGGCAAGCAGACCTAATTTGTACAGCCATCAATCGGGACATGCCAAGGAATGCCCGCTGCAGTCCCAATGCCCATATCCACCTTGGCATCCAATGCCCGCCGTCGGGAATCCGTTCTGTTCATGCCGGTCTGCAATGGATCCAATAGAGGCCATGGACCATGGATTGTGCTCGCAGCGTATCGCATGTACTTCGTACTCCTGGGCCATATGACGGCGTACCTCGGCTCTCTACCCGTCTCCGCCTAATGTTGCCTAGTCGGCCCGTACAAGCAAAACTCCGGACCAATTAACCAATGCAGATTGGCCGCGCAGTGGTCACACTTTTCGTCAAACACCGGTCCCGCTGGCTGCCGGTTGGCGCCTAGGCAAAGTGCATGAAACACGGCGTTGAAGTCCGTTATTGTCATCTGATGAAGGTGGTCGAGACCGGCCCACATGTCGTCGTGGAGGTGGCGTCCAAATCTGGTGTCATCCTTTGAGTAACGGCCAGGCGCAAATCCTTTAGCGGATTAAGACCGATTTGACAGCTGGACCGCCCCGCAAATCTGCCGTCTGCCAATCGCGGAACTTGCCATTGCTCCCTGCTATTTTCTCACTCTCTCTAGGTCAGATCAAAGGGACGATAGGCCAATGGAAGGGCCTGGAATGTACAAAAAGAACAAAAAGTCTGCGTAGAACAAAACAGCCTGCGGTCAGCCGCACCTTTTTCGCCGACTACCGGCGTGACGGGCCGCATGGCGTGCTTGCGATTGGCTTTTCGCCGTTTCGATATCGCGTTATTTTGGCGTCATAAGCGGAGATTGTGACGATGCTGTGATTTTGCTTGATATGGGCTCGATTTGATTCTCGCTCCTCTGTCGTCTGCCCAGTCGCACTTTCTGACCCCAACGCCACCATGCCTTCTTACGGCGCCATACGACGGCAGAGCCACGGCGCGTCGTCCAGTCGGCCTCTGGCTAGCGATGACTCGTCGGCGCCGCTCCTGCAGCCGGCCGACAGCGAGCACGGCTTCCACGATGGCCGGCCTCCTTCCGAATACGCACCCGAGCGCCGGCTGGGCGTGGCCGGCACCGTCTTTCTCATCCTCAACAAGATGATTGGCACAGGCAGTATGTTGTTCTTTGTTCCTTGTCCCCTTCTTCGTCTCCTCCTCTCTCCTCTCACACGTCAGTCTTCTCCACACCTGCGAGCGTCTTTGCCGCCACCGGTTCCGTCGGCCTCTCCATTGTGCTCTGGCTTGTCGGCGGCCTCGTCGTCCTCGCCGGCCTCTGCACCTACCTCGAATTCGGCCTCGCCATTCCGCGCTCCGGCGGCGAAAAAAACTACCTCGAACGTGTCTACCGCCGCCCGCCGCTGCTGGCCACCTGCATGCTGGCCGCCCAGATGGTCCTGCTCGGCTTCTCATCCGGCAACGCCCTCGCCTTTGGCCGCTACGTGCTCTACGCCGCCAGCGACGGCGGCTCCCTGGGCGCGACCGACGGCTGGGCCGCCCGCGCCATTGGCATCGTGGTCGTCGTCGCCGTCATTGCGCTGCATGCGCTCGCGCCGCGCGGCGGCATCCGCCTCTTCAACGTGCTGGGCGTCTTCAAGGTCGGCGTGCTAGCGTTTATTGTCGTCTCGGGCGCGGCCGCCCTGGCCGGCTTCCGCCGCGTGCCCGACCCGCACAACTTTGACCGGCCCTTTGCCCTCGACGACCTCGGCCGCTACGGCGGCGGCGGCGCCTACGCCTACGCCTCGGCCCTGCTCAACATTCTGTATAGCTTCAAGGGCTGGGAGAATGCCAACTACGTGCTGTCCGAGGTGCGCAACCCGCGCCGGACGCTGCTGATCGCGGGCCCCCTCGCCGTCGGGCTCTGCACGGTGCTGTACGTCCTGGCGACGGTAGCCTACTTTGCCGCCATTCCGGCCGACGACCTGGCGGCCTCGGACGTGATTGTCGCCGGCCTCTTTTTCCGCAACGTCTTTGGCGACGGCGCCGCCGCGCGCGTGCTGCCCATCTGTGTGGCCGTCAGCAACCTCGGCAACGTGCTGGCCGTCAGCTTTGCCCATGCGCGGTTCAACCAGGAGCTGGCGCGGGAAGGCATCCTGCCCTTTAGTCGGTTGTGGGCGTCCAACAAACCGTGCAATGCGCCGGCAGCATCGGTGAGTCTGGGCGTTGCTTTGTTTTTCTTGTCTCCCCTTTTCTCCCCTCTTCTCTCTCTCCGCTTCTCTCCTCTAACCCACAGCTCGTCCTTCACGGCATCATCACCATTATCATCCTCGTCGCCCCTCCGCCCGGCCCGGCCTACAACTTCATCATCAACCTCTACGTCTACCCCGGCACCGTGGTCAACATCTTTGTCACCGGCGGCCTGCTGTATCTGCACGCCAACCGCCAGAAAGAGGGCTGGTCGTCGCCGTGGCACACCCACTGGCCCGTGGCCGTCGTCTTTCTGCTCAGCAATGTCTTCCTTATGCTGATGCCCTTTTGGCCGCCGGCGCCTGGCTGGGATCCCGAGGGCTACCCTTACTACATTTTCCCTGCCGTCGGCCTCGGTGTTCTCGTTCTCGGCGCGGTGTACTGGCTGGCGTGGACCCAGATTGGGCCGTGGCTGGGTGGCTATCGGCTGGAGCCAGAGCATGTTCGAGGCAGCGATGGCGGCACGGTGATCCGGTACAAGCGATTCAGAAAGGACGTGGCGGAAGAGGTGGAGGAGTAGGCCGACCTCTTGGCTTTTTCTCGCCCGCTTTCGACCTGTTTCACTTGTGCGCCGGGAGACGCGTGCTGTGCAAACGACGTCAACTGCTCCGCCACACCACGCTTCCGAGCTCCTTTTCGTTTATCACAAGGGATACAAAGGCATCCGATGCTTCTCGCTATTCGGCCTGAAACAGCTGGCATGGATTTGGAACGCCGGAATCGCCTTGTAACAAGATAAAAATGGCGACGAGGAATCGACGCAGAGCCGACACAAAGAATGACTTGTGTAAATACGATGTTGACGATAGAAAAGTTGATTTTTCTCAATTACCTAAGCGGAGGCCGACAGCGGCACACTCGGCAGGCTATTAATATGGCGCCGTCCCTGGGGGTTCTAGGCTGCCCCTAGCGATGCCGATTTCCGGTCCGCGAGAATAGTTGTCTTGGCCATCCTTGTAGTAAATAAGGGAGGAGAAAAACTCGGCTATGGAATCTAGAGCAGAGCAGCGATTCTTTTGTGTTGGGAGGTTTTCTTTCCAGCACTCCTTCCATCCTTACGAGTACCGCACTATTGGCAATGTGCCTGCCCTTTTTGCCCGTTGCGTTGAGCCCCGCCTGTCGCCTCATTAGTCTGGTCCTTATTTCAGTCTCCAGGGCGGGGTCTAGTTGTATTGGACAGAATGCAACCAACTTTTGTCCATCTCTCATGTTTTCGTCTGCCCCTGGTCGAATGGGCTGTGTCGGTTGTTCGGCGCCGTGCTTTTGAAACGCTATTTTCCTGATTTTCTCTTTGTCTGCTGCGGATCGTCCCCAGGGGCCCAGGGGGGGCTGTGACGTGGAGCAGACGATCGGATGAGCAGCGATGAACGGGGATGAATAAGGAGGACTAACAGGAGTTGCAGACTTCTCCCGCCTGCCAAGAGGCCAGAAAACGAAACGAGAGCTGCCTGTTCAGTAGGAATTAATTACACTTTGGCCTCCACAAATCAGAATGAGCAGAGCCAAGGACAAGGAGGACATGGCGAACATAGCGGGACAGGCCAGGAGAGGCTAGCAGAGAAGACTGGCGAGTAGGCGTCCGACCGGCCTGACTCAGGGCGCGCGGCAGGTGCAGACGTCATGTCGTTGGCTTTGGAAACATGTTCCTGCAGAATGCGGCCCTGGACGAACTTGGGCCGCCCAACCGCCGTGCCCGGTTCCCTGCCATCTTCACCCCGGCCTTGTTGGTGGCGGCTAAGGGTCTGGCTATAATAACGGCCTGGAGGGCGGGCCTACTCCGTAGCCTCATGTCGGAATCGACACCAACAGACAAGCTTCTTTCGGCTGGCCCATTCTTTCGGTCCTCTCTTCATTTCCCTGTGTCGGTTCCCCTGCTTTTCTTTGCGCTCACGTATAAGCTGGCCTTTCCTCACAATCCCGCACGTCTGTCGCTTTTGCGTCGTCTGTCCTTTGTCGTTTACGAGGTACCATTCCTTTTTAGTCGCTGTCGACATGTGATATTCTTTCTTTGCTCCGCCCCCCTCACGAATTAGCCGTATTCTCTCTCGGCCGTCGGGTCCTTTTTGAGTTTTCTTGTACTCTTCTTCCTCACGCTCTTTTCTCCTTTTTACAATGGCAAGCGGCTTCCGTCGGTTGGCCATGTGGAAGCAGCAGCCGACCTACGAGGAGCTGCCCATTGAGGAACACATGTACGACGAAACCAAGGAGGACGGCCTCGACCGGTCCAGCATGGCCAGCAGCAGTGCGCCGAGCACGCCAGGCTACACTCACGCCGGCTTTTCCTTTGGGCGGAAACAGCTGGGCCCGATCAGCTCCACCGTGCGGCTGCTGATCTTGAGCCCGGTGCTGGTCATGCGGCTGCTGGCGGCGGCTTGGCTCGTGGCGACGGCGCCGACCCGCCGCCGGGTTGGGACGGTCTGGCCGTCGGTGTATGGGCGGTTCGGCGTGTTCCAAGTCCTGGTGCCGTCCTTTTTTCAGCCGCAAGATCCTGCCGCTGTCCGGAAGCAGCATCCATCGGCCTGGTTGGGTGAGTTTCTCTCTTCCGACCTTTTCGGCCACTTCTTCTCTCCTCCCTCTTCCTGACCAGCCAGACGGCCTCCGCGGCACCGCCGCCTTTTTCGTCGTGTGGCACCACGCCAGCCTGCTGTGGTTCGCCGGCCGCATCCACAACGGCTACGGCAGCTCCGAGTCCGACAGCCTGCTGATCCAGCTCCCGATTGTGCGCCTGCTCGTGTCCGGCCGACCGCAGGTGGCCATCTTCTTTGTCGTGTCCGGCTACGCGCTCAGCTACAAGCCGCTCAAGCTCGCGCGCCAGGGCCGCCACGCCGAGGCCGGCGAGGCCATCCACTCGTCCGTGTTCCGGCGCCATCCGCGGCTCTTTCTCATGCCCGTCGTCGTCAGCTTCGCCGCCGCGCTCATGACGCACTGGGACTGGTACGGCACCAAGGACATGGGCTGGACGGGTGTGGCCGCGCCGGAACGCCGCCCGCCGCGGCCCGGCGTGCTGTCGGCGCAGCTCGGCAACTGGCTCAACAACGTGCGGCACCTGACGAACCCGCTGTCGCGCGACATGCAGCGCGGCCGTCCTTTTGCCTTCGACAACAACGTGTGGACGCTGCCGGTCGAGTTTGACTGCTCGCTCGTCGTCTTTCTCTGCCAGGCCGCCTTTTGCCGCCTGCGGCCGCGCGTGCGCCTTCTGCTGCTCGCCGGCCTCGCCGGCTACGCCCACGCCTACGGGCTCTGGGAGATCTTCCTCTTTCTGGCCGGCATGCTGCTCTGCGACCTGCACTTTCACCTCGACGGCCCGGGCGCGCCGACGCCCGTCTCGGCCTTGTCCGCCGTCCGCAAGGCCGCCTGGGCCGCCGCCGTCTTCGTCGCCCTCTTTGTCCTCTCGATCCCCGACGCCGGCGACGGCGGCGCCGACACGGTTGGCTACCGCACGCTCTACCGCCTCACGCCTGACGTCTACCGCCAAAACAACCAGCTCGAGGGCTTCTGGATCCCGCCGGCGGCCGTGCTGCTCGTCTGGGCCATGGACCGCGTGCCCGCGCTGCAACGCCCCTTTACGACGGCCCCGGCGCAGTACTTTGGCACCATTAGCTACAGCATGTACCTCGTGCACGGTCCGCTCATCTGGTCGGCCGGCCACTGGCTCGTCCGCCACACGACGGCCCTCACGGGCACGGGCACCAACTTCCAGTACGGCCTCGGCATCGCCCTGTGCGCCGCCTGTCTGTGGCCGCTCATCATCTACGTGGCCGATCTGGCGACACGGACCGTTGACGTGCGTGCCGTCCACTTTGGCCGGTGGCTGTACGAGCGGTGGGTGGACAAGGAGGCCGAGCCGAGCCTTGAGCGGTCAGCGTCATGATGATTATGTAAGATGTGACTTTTCTTGTGTATATATTGTATATTGTGTTTAAATCTGGTGGATGGGAACATGTTGGGAGTTTAGGGTATGACTGTCGTTTTACCATGGAGTGTTCAAGTGTGTGTGGCGACACGGCATCGAGTGATTATCTAATGTCGTGATGGATGTACAAGTAAACAGTCCATGTCTGTTGCCGTCCTTTCTTCCCTGTGTCTTTCAACTCCTCCCACCACAATGCGCTTGGTCCAGAGTCCCCAAGCCGGGGCCGTCCTCACGCTCTGTCTCACGGCCGTGGCCGCGTCGGCCGCCACGCCTGACTGGGCGTTTGCTTCGGATCTGCCGGGCGACGCCGTCGACCCCCAGGCCATGGACGCCATGCACGACTACGTCGGCTCCCTACCCGGGCTGGGCGGCGGCGACGGCAACGACACTTTTACGCTCGGCACGCTCACCCGGACCAATGACCACGCGCTGCTCCAGCAGCAGCAGCAGCAACAAGAAGAGGCCGCAGCCGCAGACGCAGCCGCAGCCGCACTCCCAGCAGTCTCGGATCCCTTGGTCTGCGCGGCTGCCGGCACGACGGGCTACGTCCGCCCCCCGCTGGCCCCCGTGGCCGCCACCTGTCCGGTCCCGCTGGGCCGCGATGGCCGCCGCCGCCACCGACGGGCGCCGCACACGCACCAGACCTGGGCAGGCCTGCACCTGGCCGACGCCACGCACGACCCGTCGCACCCGGCCAGCTGGCAGCCGTGGACGCACCGGCCCGTGTGCGGCGTGGCCACGAGCTACTGTCTGTACACGTCGGCATCGCTGCCGGTGCCGGGCCAGGACGCGGCCGCGGCCCAGGGCATCAGCATCCTCACGACCCCGGAAATGGCCGCGCACAGTCTGCACCCGCACCAGTTTGCGCTCGACGCCGCCGCCGCCGGGCGCGCCCATGATGCGTACTACCCCCAGGCGACGCCCACCGTCGTGCGGCGCCACCCGACGCCCGGCAAGGGCGAGGGCGTCTTTGCGCTGCGGGCCCTCCGCGCCGGCGAGCCCGTCGTGGTCGACCGGCCGGCGCTGCTAGCGCATTTCCACGTCCCGACGGCGGCACAGGCGGCGCAGTTTGGCACAACCGAGGACGACCACGGCCTGGGCGCGGAGGCGGACGACGACCGGGCCAGCCTCTGGAGCCTGGCGGTCGCGCAGCTGCCCGAGAACGTGGCCGAACAGATCATGGACCTGCACGTGTCGCCGCGGTACCGCAGAGGCCTCGCGCCGGTGGCCCCAGACAGCACGCCCGACGGGGACAGGCCGCCGCCGCCGCAGCTGTCACATGCCGAAAAGGTCTTTGCGAGCAACTCGTTTGCCATTGACGTGGACGGGTATCCGTTCAAGGCCTTGTTTCCCGCACTTGCGGTGAGTTGCATCCAGTATCTGTATCTGCCGCGTCTGGATGCTGGGATGCTGACCACAACAGAAACTCAACCACGACTGCCGACCAAAGTACGTGTAGCGTGTGTAGAGTGTGTTGCTGCCGTCGTCTCGCGCACTGCTGACCAATAGTCTGATGGCCGAGTTCGCCGAGATCCCCCTGACCATGACCGTCTGGGCCACGCGCGACATCCAGGCCGGTGAGGAGCTGACGCTCGACTGTACGCGCCCCCGTGTCCATGCCCATGTCCCCCCCCATGGAACTGACAGAACAGACCTGGGCGAACCCCTGCCGTCGGCCCAGCGCGCGGACCGGATCCAGCGCCGCTGGGGCTTCCGCTGTCTGTGCGCGCAGTGCGCCGGCGCAGACGATGAGGACCGCACCGCTTCGGACGCGCGCCGGGCGCGGATCCCCGGGCTGCTCCACGACGTCCAGGCGCACCAGGAAGCCGGCGACGATGCGCAAGCTCTCACAGCCGCCCGCGCTCTGCACGGCCTCTTGGTGGCCGACGGCCTCATGCGTCCGACGGCGGCGACCGCGGACATGCTGCTGCTGCCCGGACAGTCAGCCGAGAGTGCGGCGGCAGCGGCAGCGGCAGCGGCAGTGGTCCAGTCCAAGCCCATGGCGGATCCGTTTGGCCCAGCCGGTCTGGCGGAGATGCTAGCGACTCTAAACGTCCGCACGGGCCACGCGTCGGAGGCGCTGCCGTATATTCGCGCCAGCATGGCCGCCCTGGGCCGGCAGACGCTCGCGTGGCCAGACGAGGACAAGAAGCAGCGAATGCAAAAGCTGGCGTGGCTGGAAGATTTCTTTGAGAACCATCCGACGTGGGCCCAGAAAAGCTAGAGTGTTGGCTAGGGCAAGTTGTCGCTGGAATTGTCCACATTCAGTCTGTCACAATTTCCAATAAAGTACAGTAAATTGGACGAGCATGCAATGCATCGACCAAATAGAAGCTAATGGATATCAGACAAACAAAAATAACAACTATGCCGTGATGGGAATGTTTAGCAGCAACAGCCCGTTCGTCAGGACCTGCCGTGCATTCGTAAACATGGACAGATTGGCCTTGAGCTCGCCGATGGAAGGCTCCTGGCCACTGTCTTTGTTTTGCTCATCTTCCTCTTCCTCCTCCTCCTCATCCGGATCGAAGCACGTCTTGATCGCATCGGCCAGTCGGTGAAGATACGCTAGCACCGTGCTCGGCTCCAGCGACTGGAACGCCGAGGCCGTCATCTCGGGGTACTGCGCCATCATGCGCAGCAGCTCGGCCGGCGCGGCCTTTTCCAGAATCGAGTAGTCGATCAGCGCCTCGTCCGCCTGCACCTGCTCCTGCAGCTCGCTGATGGCACACTGCAGCATGGCATAGCGCTCTTGCAGCTGCAGGCCCGTGTAGCCGGCGAAGGAGGTCATGCGCTTGGGATCGACCATCCAGTCGGTGCTGCGTCGGTGGCTCATGCCCTGGTCCAGAATCGCGCTGATGGCCGCCGTGTCGCCAATCGCGGCGACTGGCACCTCGGCCGGGGCGGCCTCGTCATCGCCGACGGCTTCGGCTGCCTGCTCGGCCAGAATCTCCGCCCGGATGGCCTCGCGCATCAGCTCGGCGGTTCGGTCGATGATGCCGTCGAGTGTCCGCACGCCCCCGAGGCGCTCCGACAGATTCGGGATGCGGCCAAACTCCACGTGCTGCAGCTTTTCCCGCAGGTCTTGGCGGCCCATCAGATCCAGCGTGGTAAACACCTGGGCTAGATGCGGCTTCTGGCGCGACGACACCACGTACAGCATCTTGTCGCAGCCAAACGCCCGCTCGCGGTCAATAGCCGCCGCAATGTCCCGCAAGAGGTAGCTCGTCGACCCGTTGCGGTAGCGCACGACGATACTGCCCAGGCCCTTTTTCGCGCCCTCGTGGTTGGCAAAGTTGATGACCTGATGGCCGTCGCTCTCCTCGACAATCGCCTTTTCCTGAAGCGTCGCCATGACTTCCTCCACTGTGTCTGGCTTCGCCTGGGATTCGCACAGGTACTCGTCGAACCGAACGCCCATCCTCACGTAGGCTTCTTTCAGTTGGGCCAGGGCGACGCCGCGGAAGCGCTGCCATAAAGCGAGGGCATCTTCGTCGCCGTCTTCCATCGCCTTGAAAAAGGCGTCACGTTCGCCAAAGATGCCCTGGCTCTCGAGAGTCGCCGCCACCTCCTGGCTCGCTTCCTTGGCGTCCTTGGCTTCCCTGATGACCTTGACCTCGGGCCGAAAGTCTTCTTCGATGCGCGCCTTGATGTCGAGCAGGTGGCCGATCGGGTCTTTTGCAAAAGCCTCCTCCGTTCCGTACCGCTTCCAGCCTACGGCCAACAGCCCGATCTGCTTGCCCCAGTCGCCCAGATAGTTGAGACGGACGACATGGCAGCCCATGAATTCGTACAGATTCGCAACAAACGATCCGACAATGGTGCTGCGCAGGTAACTGTCGTTGAACTCGCTTGGGATATTGGGCGACGAGAACTCGACCAGTATCTTCATCGGACCCTTATCGGGCGCCTTTGCGTCCCGGAGGCCCAGCTGCGTGTCCTGGCCGTACAGAGCACCCCGGCTCTTGATGTATGGCAGCAGAAAGATGGGGAGGCTGCGAAAGGAAAAGAAGCAGCGGATGTGCACCCCATCGACCAGGATGGTCTGGAAGAGCGGCGAAATCGGTTTCTAGGCTGTCAGCTGAAGAACGCCGCGAGGCACACGATTCTGGAAACACTTGCGTGGGTCACAAACTCCCTCTGCACGTCTTCCTTGTTCAGTCTCAGTCGCGGAATAATAACGTCCAAGTCGCCCAGCGAAATGTCGCTGGTCGACGCAATGGCACCGTAAACGGCCGCCCCATCCAGCGTGAGGATTCTCCCCAGCAGCGCCGCGAGATAGCTTCGAAACACGTCAATGGGCTTGGTCAGAACGTCGGCCGCGGGGAACTGCGGAACCGGCGTCTCCAGGCCGAGAGTGCCCAACAACGCCTCCAATTCAGCAGCAGTAGCCATGTTGCGTCGTGGTGCTCCAAATCCGCCCTGTGTTTGGAGGCTGTGAACAGAGTGATCCGATGCCGCTGTAAGCCAAGTGCTTCTGGTGTTTCTGTATCGGGGCTTCACAAAACTGTCTTTCTTTGAAAGCTTTGGAGGCTGCCGGCAAGATGAGGTGTACAAAAAGTGCTTTGGGTTCATAGACTTGGCCACTTCCTGACCCCGCCTAGACGAAAACGAGGCTTACGAGCCGCACCATCCTTTTGGGTACCGTTCGAAAGGAACACGTGTGAATGGTTGGCTGTTCTCTTGGTTGCTCCCTCGAGGTGACCCTGTTCCCGCGATCATGACTCTCTCTCGGGATGATCATCTGGTCCGTTGCAGCTGGGCATCTGCCGGTGATTGCCAACAGTCCTCTTGCTGCGGCAGCACCAGGTGCACTAGTCTTACAGAGCTGCCACGTCGGGCGAGGACGTGTGGAAGGGTGTGCCGTAAGCGTTGTATCCGCGGCGGCCAGAGTCGATGCGATAGCAAAGTCGGAAGAAAACAGTATGTGAATGGATCCCGAGATAAAGGGATACAAAAATATGCTGCGGGGAACGTTGGGCAGGACTGGGCGCTCCTTCCCTGTCCCCCCTCCTTCATAGCCTCCAATCACGCTGTGCGAGTCACTCCGCGCCCAACGTTTCATCAAATGTGCCGCTTTTGGGCAATGGGTATTATCATCATGCACTATCATCATCATTGGGTCTCTAGGCATGGATCGTGGCATCATTCAAACGGCCAATCAGCTCATGGTAGCAACGCTAGACCTCCATAACTCCATGCGCAACTTCCGTCTTCTGTCTGCTAAAACAGCCACGCCAGCCGCTTGCGCTCGCGGTGCTCAGGCCTGTGGTCGAATTGACAAGACGGCCCATCTCCAAGTTGCCTGCTGCCGGTTCTTGCTGCTTGTGTCGCGACCCGGCGGACAGTACGCCCAGCAGCCTGCCCAGCAGCGTGAAAAATTGAGATTGATGGAGGACGGCCTTTCCGGTGGTACGGGTTGTGACGGGTAGAGGAAGTTGTGCATCTGCAAATAAGTTGTCCCTCGTGTCTTCTGTGGTAAATCGTGAGTTGGTTTTGTCCCCTTCTCTGTTGTCCTTCCTGTCTTCTGTGGCAGGGCCCAGATTGCCTTCGCCCTCTTCTTCGTCGTCATCGTCGTCATCATCGACCGCCTCGTCCACTGCATCGACGGGCGCCCCCTGGTTCTTCTTCTGCAACAGGCATTCCCATATGTGGATTAAAGAGGAAAGAATCCGGTTGTGTTCGTTCATCATGCAAAGGACAGTGTAGAACGAAACTGTAAGCAGACAAAACATCGGCCACTTGGGGCCAAAAGTCATCAATTCCGCTTGCAACATGCCGGCAGCAAGGGCCGGGGGCGCGACTAGATATGCCTGCAAGTCAGAAATGGGTCTTCGGGGCACACGCTGGCTGCTCGTACTGCATTGTCACCCCGCCTTTGCACACCACTGGCCCTGTTCGCCTGGACTTTGCTGAGCTGCTCAAACTACACGGTCAGTGGACTGTCTTTTGTCGCTTGCCACGATTCGCTTTGCCTACATCGTCTTTGAACAGGTCGGTCCCGTCTTTCAGTCTCGTGACTTTCCGCAGTTCGGTCCCGAGATCGTTGCGATGTTCACCAATGTCTTTGAGGAGCTGCGCAGCATTGTCATAGGCCGTGACGCTGGCGGCAGGAATACTCTGCAGCAGAAGATTCAGCTCGACCCTGTTCAGGGGCTCCAGGCTGTCCCGAATGAGATGCAACCGGCACTCGATATCCGGGAGAAGCTGGCTTATGCAGGACACGGCCTCACGCCGGCCATCCATCACCCGGAGCTTAGCGTCGTCTCCTAGTAGGTCGGGCATGCGGTGGAGCTCCTTCATCTGCGTTTGCTGGTCAGCTGGCTCCATGGATCGCCTGACCACGTTACCTGCCGTTTCTTCCAGATATTTGACTAGCTTCTTTGTCTCCTTGACACACACCCCGAGGCGCTCCGACTGCACCGTCAGAGTATACTCTACCCAGGTGTCCTGTGGCCGGCTTGCGTCAAGCTTGCAGCAGGTAGCAAAATCGAGCTTCTGGTACTCGGCATCCTGCATGAAGCTGTCGCTACTGCGCGGGCCGGCAAAGTAGTTGTCCACAAGGGCGTGGGCGGTCCAATCGTTTGGCCGCGCCCCGGCGAGCAAGTAGCCAAACTTTGTGCCGTAGACATAGGCATTCTTCTTGTCGGGAAAGGGTAGCTTCTGCCATGAGCGGCGCAGCCGCGGGTCTTTCCACCGCATGTCCGGCTTGGGCGGCTTCTCGCTCCTGCGCAGGACCAGGTAGTCGAGCTGAAACTCGCAGGAAAACGGCACGGCGCCTCCCGACGCGCCCTACAAAGTCAGGAATGCCGAAGCACAAGCAGGTAGGCATCAGCTTGCCGGCAGGGTGGTCTTGTAAGACGATCCTGGCTGGAGAAAGCTCTGGAGAAAGGCACGCAGAGCTAGTGCCCCCACGTTAAGCACGGGCTGTAGGATGGCCGGCACGGTCCAGTCGTCCACGTTGCGGAGGAATCTGCGAGTCAGCAGCCGTCGAGTTGTTGGGGGGCAGCACACACGTACATGACTGTCTGGTTGATGGGATGTTCCTCGCCGGAGCTGCTCCCGGTTGTCTGGAAAGGACTCCCGGCGCCCGATGCCTGTTGGTCAGCGACCTGGGTGCCGACGAGAACCGGACAGGCGGACTAGTTACCCTCTTCCGGCGGTGCTGATAGAGATCCCGGACGGACACCGGTCCTTTGGTCGGCACAAACGTGCCGGCGTGCTTTTTCGTGGCCTGCGAGTACTCGTAGATGATGGCCACCTTGTCTGGCGGAATCCGCTCCTGGTCGTCCGCTTTCAACAGGGCCACGTGCTCCGCAGGGCAGATGTATTGAGAAGACTTGTTGCCCCCGATCGGTACGAAGTCGTACAGCTCAACTTCTCCCAGCGCATCCTCGTATGTTCTGCTGTCAGCCTCGACGTCCTTTTGCTTCCTGTTTCGGCCAGGAGGGCAAGGTGCTTGCGCTCTCGACCGGTGGAATGGACGTCCATATTTCGGTTTCGCAGCAGCCGGCGATCTGCCGGTTGCAATCCTGGTGTTTCTCTCCATGTACTCGCTATGCAGGATGCGATGACGTGCAGCAATGGATTATGTGCGGGATGCCGTGTGGGATGCTGATCATGTACAGAGGCGGCGAACCACCAAGGCCATATGTATGTGTTCTTACGCAGGCCCGACTTGGGCGCCTCCATATCCAAGCGAATCATTGTTAAATTCTCTCCTCCATTTATTGGGCATCAATCCGAGGCGTCAAACAGTCATGTGGACGCCGCCAGGCGTGTACAAATGGGCTGTGCAGGCCATCATCTTTTCCATCGTGCATGTTGTTCCCGTGCTGGATGGCTCCTAAGCAGCCGCAAGATGGGCCCGATGGCCGCCCCAGGCATCTGCTCAGCCGCAGAACAGCGACCCGAAAAGGTGGATATTGGCGCCAAGAGGCCTAGTCTTGCTCTTCCCCCGGCCTTCCTGCTATACCGGATTCGGCGAAATTCAAATTGTTTGCCAAATTTAATTATTGTAAAGGGGAAAGAAATTATGTCCACCAGGTGGCAGAAGGAAAGTAAACAAGATATCCCGCCCAAAGGTCCCAGCAGCCTGGATTTGTTACAACGGCACAAAGACCAAACCCCTTCTATTCTGTGCCGAAAAGAAAACCAGAATCCAATCAGACTACTTTTCGCCCCAATGTGTTCTCGCAAAGAAATGCTCCGTGATGCTCCGTTACTGTATTTAGTCGATAGAATCGTGCAGAGGTAGCGATGCCTCATGCCGGCCAAGTGCATTAAGACGTCCATGTACAGTGCTGAGCAGACATGGACGTCGGCGAGGCGGTCGGAAGGTTGCGGGTGTGAGAGTAGTTGCCGTAGTGTATTTTCGCGAATGGAGGGCCTCGGCATGGTCGTGGCGGGAGGAGAAGGCCATCAGCGGACTTGGATGCGAACAATCGGGCAATAAGCACAGCGTTCGTAGCTGCAGGCGGGACAGTGCTCATCGGCGAGCCTGATTGTGGATCGGCCACAATGGCACTGGGCAAATGTCAGTACACCAAAGCTGCACATTTTGGAGCTCGTAGAAGCCGTGAAGTCATGGAACGCGCCCGAAACGGGTGCCTGGACGTGTCAGGGACGAACGAGCCAGGGAAGGATGTCTGGACTCACACATGTCCACAGAAAGGCATATCGCTTACGAGGCGCCTAAAATATTGCTCGTTAGCTGCTATTCAACCCACAGAGGCCAGGATCTTTACCATTTTGCGCGTTGGGTTTTCGGGACTGCGCCGTTTTTGCCTCTCTCGATAAGATTCTAGTTTTGCCACGCAACGCAGCCTGATTGGCGAATGGCCTCTACTACATATTTACGTCCCGCGTACCCCTTAAAGAGCTGATGTTTGGGAAATGGCTCGGAATATATGTGGATTATAAACACCAATTTCAGGCGGAAACATTCCTTCGAAATTACCGTGCCTGTGCCTCCAGTAATTCCTTTTTTATCCTGGTTACTGTCCCACACCCCCCATAAACAAGCGAGCTGTACAACATGGCTACGCTCGCACCTGCATTTAGTACATCCAAGGCATCTGTGCCAGATATGACACCGCCAGACGCGAATAGCGTCTTTGGCACAACAGCTTTCTCGCCAGCCTCTCCCAGATGGAGTGCCTGCTGGTCTAGCTTGCTTCGATAGCGGCGGACCAACCCGACAGTTCGACCGATCATAGCTGGCCCGGAAAAGCCGCCCGTCTCTCCGAGCGCTTGTCGTTCGTCCGCTGAAAGCACAAGCTGGGTTGGCACGAGCCCTGTGCGTCGTTTCGTCGTGTTGCCCACAATGATGCCATCTACACCACTGGCCCAGACTGCCTCGCAGATGCCATCTATCTGCTCGTCCTCGTCCTCATCTGGCGATACCTTGACCATGACGCGCGGCGGATGTGTCCGGACTGCTCGAGGACCTACTGTGGCCTTGCGCGCCTCGTCCACAACAGTGCCCAGGATACGTGTCAACGGTTCGACCGCCTGCAGGTCGCGCAGTCCCGGCGTGTTTGGGCTGCTGACGTTGACCACGAGCACATCGGCATAGGGCGCGAGACGGCGCACACAGTACGCGTAGTCCTCGGCGACCGCACGTACGTCGTGCTCGTCCGTGTCCTTGTTCTTGGCAATTTGCACGAGCAGCAGACGGCCCGGCGCCAGACTGCCGACCGGCACGCCCGCGGCGCCCGACAGAACGTCAGACTCGGCGAGGCCATGCACATGGCAGAAATGGCGCAGGCGGGCGTGTAAACGGCCGGCGAGAGCATCGGCGCCAATCGAGTTGAGCCCGTAGCGGTTCACGAGGCCTTCGACGGCCGGCACGCGGAACAGGCGCGGCCGCGGGTTGCCGGCCTGGGGCCGCGGCGTACAGCCACCCACCTCAACAACGGCCGCACCGAGAGCAAAGAGCGCGTCGGGGATCTCAGCGTCCTTGTCGAGGCCAGCCGAGATGCCAATCGGGTTGTTGAGCGGCACGCTGTCCGTGGGACCAAAGACGCGCGTCGCCAGCGCCGCCGCCTCGCCCGTACGGCCCTCAGTGCGGTCACGCGGGTTCAGGCCCAGCTCGTAGAGCACCCGCAGCGCCTGTGTGCCAGCGTGATGCGCGTCCTCTGCGTCTGGGTAGACCACACGCAACAGCCGCGGCACAACCCAGCGATGCACAGCAGCTCGCGTGTCCGTAACGTAGAGGTAGGCGAAGACGAGCGAAAGACCAATGGACGTGAACCAGAGAGCCGAGCGAGCCCGAGACAGACCCTGTGGATGTGGCACCGTATGTTTCGCAAAAGGGGCCGCCGTAGTCGGCAGCGACGAGGAGGAGATCGGCGCCGGAGTCGCAGTCGTCGACACAGGGCGACGAGCAATCTGACGAGGCCGCGGAACCGAGATCTGCGCCTGGGACCGGAGAGCCCCAAGGGCCAGTCGTGCGCGGAGATGTGCCGAAGCCATTGGGATGTCCGGAATGAGGCGTCGAGTGCAATCACCGAATCGGTAGTGGTAATGGCGAGGTGGACGTTGGAAGGAGATTTTGCCGTCTTGTCTTAATTCCGCTTACTGAGAACGGTCAGAAATGTGGATACCATTCGCATCTAGTCTCCAATACAGCGCATCGCTTTTTATTTACATGTTTTGTCGTTTGTCTCGGTTCAGCCGGATTTAGCGGCTCATCTAGGGTCGTAAAATAGGCCACCGTCATCTAAATGATCGCCTGGATCGATCGTCTGAATCACCTGGATCCATCAGAGGCTGATCGCTTCTTAAGCCAACTCTTTGCCCTCACCCGACAGGCGCCTCTTCTTGACGCCCGCCAATTCCGCCGTGCGGTTCAGGTAGACCAGGTACGTCTGCCAGCCAATGGCAATGACGCCGGAAAAGACGCTGCGGTAGTCCATGGGGATAAAGGTGAAGCTAAAGGCCGTCACGGCCGGCCACAGCTTGAGGGCATTTGCAAAGCTAATGGGCACGGCGCGGCATACGCGCTCAAAGGCCTCGCGCGGCGTGTCGCCCGCCAGCAGCGCCTGCATGCCGAAAAAGTACGAGTTGTACACGGGCGTGTAGCAGAGCTGGTTGACCATGACCTTGACCGAGACCGAGACCAGATGCGACGAGTAATTGAAGTTGTGGGACAGAAACATGAACCACCGGTACGTCGGAATGGCCGAGATGGCGCCGACCACGAGCGACCGCATCGTCCGGAACGGGTCATATTCGCCGCCCTGTGTAGGCGGCGGTCTCGCCTCGCCCGCTGCTGTGGCTGCTGCCACCGCCGTCGCCGTCGTGCCCGGCTCGTCCTCCTCCGGCCGGTCAACAAACGACGCGTTCAGTCGCTGCACCGCAATGTCGGCAAAAAACGCAATCGTCAGCGAGCTGCACACCTGCGTCACGTACGGCCGGTTGCGCTGCGCCCGCGCATAGCCCTCGGCCGCGCGCGTCAGCGGGCCCAGCCGCTGCCACATGGGCAGCGTCGACACATTGTTGGGGATCGGGATCGGGTCTTCCTTTGGCGGGCCGGGCGCCGGCAGCGACTTGGGCTCCGGCGGCGTCTGGGGCTGCGGCAACGACTTGGCGTTCGACTCGGTAGACTGGTGGCGCCGTCCCAGGCGACTGGCCTGGCCGCTGGACGTGTTGGCACGTTGGCTCGCCTGGTTCTGGCCTGCCCGGCTTCCTCGGCTGCTGCACCCGGACCCAGGATTCTGTCGCAGCAGCGGCCGCGTGCGCCACATTCCCCGCGGGAAGCCCACCACAGCGCTGCTCATGTCGTTGTCGAGAGCGGAATGATGTGGAGAGAGGCCAATGGCAGAAGCAATGCGTCGTTCTGGCTCTGTCGGTTTGTCGATTTCGTCCGTTCAGTGTCTTCGCAATCTGCAGTCTGCCCTTCATCCGCTGCCCCCCTGCCCCCACGAGTCAATGGCAGAATTCCGGGCCGCCCCTTGAGCCCTTATAAACTCTCTCGGGCGCATTTGCCCTTCGGCTGTAAGCGGCATCGGCGCTTAATTCGTGCTAGTCGATAGGAGATAACCGGTACCTCGCATCCGTGGCTGCCGTGCCTTTGCCAGCGGGATCACATGTCGCAGTTCTTGCACGCGTCAAGCTTCCGTATTCGGATACTGACCGTTCTATATTCGGTCTAGCTTTGTCATTGGTGGCCTCGACCTTCACCACGACGGGAGGACGTTGTTTTTAACCTAGAACAAATTACCTGTGTACCGTGAAATGGAGATAGTATGGCCGTCGCGCAACACCAACTCACAGAGCCTCATCGGCGTCGACGGGGTGCCGGCCCTGTCTCCAGCCCTTGCCCGTCTTGGTATAGCAGCGGCAACCAGCTCCAACTGCCGGGACGGCATCGTCTTGTTCATTCCATAGATGTCTCAACATTAAAAGTGCCGGCAACTTTCGTTCTGACTCTCTCATCCGGAATCTGTCGTCCGGGCGACGCATGCCATCTTTTAGTTGTGTGTAATAGACGTTGTCTCTGCATGTGGATAGCTCTGTCTCTGCTGCATTCTGGGCAGCAAGAGGTATGCGGGCGATCTTGATGATGATCGCCACTGGAAAGATATCACAATTTCGGCATCATAAAAAGATAAGACAAACATATTTGAATGTGGCATGCTTTGGGTTTGCGCTGAATTGTGAAATGGACTTGACTTACCTTTGCGGTGAATGTGCCGCCGCAGTACTCCTAAAGAGTCAAGAGCATAAGAAAACGAGACAAAAGAAACCAAGGAATGCTGTGAAATTAACAGGAACTCACCGCTGGTTGTCCTCGTAGGAAGAAATGTCAAAGTTGAGGTGTCTGCTGTAAAATTAAAGAGGTTTTAACAGGAGGATTTTGTTTGATGCAAAGGATGCGTGGCCGAGGCTAGCGGCGGAAGGTGCAGTGGACATTTCGAAGTTGAAGATTTGTGTTTATTAAAGAGTTGCGATACATATTTGGCAGGTGCGGTCATTTAATGGACGACGGAAGTGAATAGCGATAACGATTGCTACAATGAGAGCATGACTAAAAGAAACAAGAGATACGGCTGTCAAAGGGTAAGTATAAACACAATGTTCTCAAAGGGTCAAAGGGTCAAAGAAGTCAAGAATAAATTAGAGAAAAGCCCGAAATAGATACACCAGGCCAGACGCATCCATTCTACCTATTCTCGTCAATGGTCTTTTTCTCCATGAGGACTAGCGTTCGCAGGGTTGAGCCGAGCGGGCAGATCCGCGGCTATTGGTCGTCACACCCAACGCCGTCGCCGAGACGCTGCCCTACCTGCAGTCCGACATGTGGATTCGGGTCACGGAGCGCGGTCCAGCACCGGCCAGCACGAAAGACACGAGTCAAGGCTGAATATGCTTCTTTGATTTCAACAGAATTACAATATTATCTGCCAGCTCTCTGTAAAGACAAAAGAGCGGCTAAACGCACATAGATGTAGATGCCTTAGATACCTCACATAGTTTTCGAATTGCCTAGGGCAGGCTCAGCAGGAGATCCCGCAGCTTCGGGTAGTTGGGCGACCCAAGACCGGTTACCGGATCCCAGCCCTTTGCGGCCGGGAAGCCGTCCGTGCCGCAGCCAGGGTTTTCGCCCACGGTAATGTCGTTGAACACCTCGGGGTGGCGGTACTGTCAAGTTAGCTACCTGGAGCGACAGAGGCACACGACAAACATACCAGTATCGGGTTGACAAAACCAATCGACCTCTTGCCGACCGCAATGCGCTCCTCGTTCGCCAGGTTCAGCATGCTGGCCCACAGCGGCGCTGCCAGCGACGTGCCGCCAATGGCATACCACAAGCCGTTGTAGCGCGTGATGTACCGCTCGCCAATGGCTGACACGTCGGGGTAGCCACGGCCAGTGCGGCGGAACACGCCGCTGGTAATGTTGGAAATGTCGCTGAGACTGTTGGGTGCGTCGTCGTAGCCGGTGAAGTTGAGCTGTACCGTGCTCAAGTAGTACGCGACGGCATCGCTCTGGTACGTCGGCTGGTCAAAGTAGTTGCTGAAGCCGCCGCCCGAGTAGAAACGGGCCGAAGCGTGCTCGACTAGACGGCTGGACGAGTTGCTCAAGGACGGATTCAGCGACGTCGCGCCGACAGCCAGCGCATATGGGCAAGTCGCCTCGCTGGCCGGATTGAAAATGGTGCCCTGGCGATCGCCGGTGCCCAGGCAGCCATCGATGGCGCCGTTATCGCCCGCAAACGAGGCCACGCCGTAGTCGCCGGACGAGATGACCACACTGACGCCCTGCAGGCCGAGCTTCATGATCTCCGAGCACTGGCGCCGCCAGTAGTATGCCGGCAGGTCGATCTCGCCGCCGCCATAGCTGATGCTGATCACATTGGTCGGCTCAAACACACCGCACTGAAGAGTGCCGTTGTAGCCATTCGGGAGCGGATCGGGATACGCCGGATCTAGACACTCGGGCTTGACGCAGTTGCCCGTCTCGCCATACGCGCTGTACGTGCAGTAGGAGCCGTCAATGGCATCGAAGAAGGCTGTCGGTCAGAAGAGCACGGACACACGATACGTAGAAACTGCACTCACTGTTGAGGAAGCCGAGGTACGGGGTCGCCGCTGTCGTCTGATTCTTCTGGATGCGCTCATCGTCCACCTGATACAGCACCGTGTTCTGCGGATAGATGAGCGGGATCGCCGCCTGAAAGTCCAGGTCCGCCTCGGCTCCCGCTTGTCCCGACGTGGTCCCGGTAGCCCCGTCAATGAGGCGCTCAATGGGGTATGTGCCCTGGGGGACTGAGGGATAGGCCGCTGCAAAGTAGGCATCCAGATCAGCCTTGCTATAGTGCTCGCCCAGGCTCTCAAAGATGCCCAGCTCGTTGCCAACGGCCGCCTTGGTTGCATTGGGAATAGAGTATTGGTCTGTGACTGTTAGCTGCTGGGTCTCGTCTCTTATTTTCTGTCTCTCCTTCTCACCCTTCACGCAGTACGGCGTCACGAGGCTTGTGCAACTCGTGTTGGCACCAGCCGGGTAAGCCGCATTGGCAATGACGCCGGCGTCGTAGAGTGGCTCCGGCTTCACATAGTTGCCCGACATGCTGCGCCGCACATGCGCCTTGACGGCACGCTTCTTTCGCTGGTCGTGCGCGGCCTTCTTGCCGTCCCACCGCAACCGAATGCCGGGTGTAATGTAGTCAATGTGCTTCCGCATCTCGCGGGGAAGATGGTAGTGCTCGGTAGCAACGTCACGCGTGCCCGACGTGCCGTGCTCAAAGACATAGTACTTTGTCATCAGCAACCCCTCGACCTCGGCGGCCGGGGCATCAAATTGGAGCCATTGCTTGTTGGCTGACAGTGTGATGCAGTCAATGTCAATGCCGGCACCTGTGAGCCAGTTGACCGCGGCGTCGATTGTGGCTCTCTCGGGTGCAAAGAACTCGACAACCTCGTCCGCCGTCAGATGTTGGCCATAATTGGGCGAGTCAGGGTCTGCAATGGCCATGAGCAGGTCGTGGCCATCCTGCAGTTTGCGCTGCTTTAGACCGATGCGCATAGGCAGGAGGGCGTTCCGGGGGAGCGCCTCTGTGCGGCGCCACGTCTTGGACCAGTGCGGCAGTTGGCGCTCGTGGACGATATGTGTGTCCGGGATACTGCGGCGCTGGGTTTGGGATGAGGCTGAAGAAGGACCAACGGCCATGTGAGACCCGAAAGGACTGGCCGCCACCTCCAGGGCCAAACTGCCGAGCAGAGCGCCACAGGCAAGCGTCTGGAACAGCATAGCGAATGATTGGGACTCTGGGAATCGAGCCGGAAAATGGGCCGATGCAACAAAAGAGGGCAAAAGTGAGCGAGCCGTAAGAACTGAACAAGATACAGCACATAAACAACAAATAAACAAACGATTGAATGAATCAGAAAGCGACAGTGGGTCTTCAGAAGCGAGCGTGAAGCTGAAAACGAAGGAACACAACTTGACCAAGCTGAACCAGTAGGCCGTAGAGAAGCGAAAGTTTTTTTTTGTGCGGCCGCAGACGGCGATGCGATTTACTCTGCAGCTGAGACCACTTTTGTGGCACGAAACGGCACGGGAAACCAACCAACAGCTGCATCATGCAGGCCGATCCCTCCTTCTGGATACAGAAACGCCCCTGCCCTGACGGGACTGCATGGTACTTACCCTACGCAATAATGACGACGTGCTGCGGCGATCGCCTGCGAAATGGCGGAAGGCCACCGCCTGCCTTGATTGTGGCAGTCCATCCAATTTAGAGTTTGGCCGTGCTAGAGCCAGCTTTGAAACAAACGGCAGATGAGGACGAAAAGACGATGCAACGATTCGCAGAGGTCAGCTGAATTCTATCCCGCTCAGCCCCACCGCTCCACCACGCTGGCTCTTGGCACATGCATTTCAGACCGACTTTGAATGCACCTCGCCGTTTGGAAAAGTCACTCGGCATCTGCAACAGAAAGTCTCCGGCGAAGAGTGTAACAATGGAGCAGGTCGACACGTCCAAACCTCTCAACTGCGAGAGACTTGAGATGGTCATCATCAGGGGGCTACATTTAGAACAGCAAGCTAGGCTAGGCCGCCCTTGCAGCGAGGATCTTCGGCTCTTCGTTTAAAGACAAAACTGGGTTTGTGTGGCACAAACTGATTGGTTTCGTGTCTTAGGTAACTCGCGTATCCGCCCAACACTTTCCTGTTGTGGCTTCGGAAAAGACGCGGCCACGCTGCTCTATTCGCGACGCGCAGCTTCCGGGTGTGCAAGTACCATTCGACATGTTCGTAAATAGAGATGCCTGCTTGTAGCACGGCTCTTGTTAACCATTCGTTGATCTTTCGCAACCACATCGGCAAAGCAGGCATTCCCTGTCGACATGTGAGGCTATCTCAGCCGCCGTAACGGTCGTGATAACCTTGTTCTCAAACAAGCTTGGTTCTCCTGCGATCGAGGCCTCCTGTGTATTATCACGTGACTGTTATCGTGACATCGCATCACTTCACGGCAAGTCTCATTTCGCGACCGCTTCTCCAACAACGTGTCAGTCCAGGCCCAACCCAGCCCCCTACGTCGTATAGCATTTTGTTTGACGCATCGAGCGCTGTAAGATACACCGCACTGTTGCCCCTGAGTTGCTCCAATTGTGGACCTTCTCCTTTAAGAATTTTCCGCCCCGAACCCCTGAGCGCCTCCTGACGCTTCACTGCTGCCTGCGAGTACATTGTATGTGCGCGATGTAAGGCGAGCCTCTGACGGTAACGAGATGCTTACCATTTATGCCTGCATGCGTAAGATTATTGCGCGTTGCAGCCGCAGCAGTGTCGCTGGGCAGTATCTTTGCAGCGGCTAAGCCACTGGCTGTTGCACTCCCCTGTAATCCGCTCGGCAGCTCCCTAGAACTGAAGCGGTTTCTCGGGTTTGTAATCGGCAAAACAGCCCCAAGCGTGTGCTAATAGCTTGCGGAGTTAGTGTGTTCCGCCGCCTCCCTCCGACTCCTCAATTAATCGCATGCAGAACCGGCACCGCTCTGGCCGTCCAAAAAACCGCCTTCCCCGCCGAGTCTCTTTCCCTCGACATCGTCGTTGACCGCTCGCTCTTCCCACCACCATCGCCTCGACATCGCCCTTCCGACTTCCGTCATCTCTTCACCCCCCGACTTCTTCGATCTGGACCCCCCCATTCGATCGCCATCAAGAGAGTCGCCTATCCATTGTTGCTTGTAGCATTTTTATCTCGTCCCCCCGCCGACCAGTGCCTTTCCCCGACAACCAGCTTCCGCCAGCAGAACACGAGGTCAATCGGCGCCTCTGACCGGCCAGAGTTCCCCCTTCCTCAAGAGCACCGCTGGCAAGATGTCGACCTGGAAGTTAACAAAGAGTGAGTCCCAAGCTCGAGAGGAAATAGGAGGGTATGTCAACAACTGACCGATGTCTCTGCTGCAGAGCTCAAGGAGACCCATTTGGGTCCCCTGGCGAACTTCTCGCGCTCTACCTCGACCTCGACCATCACACCCGAGAAGGAGGAGAAGCCGGCAGCGACGCCCAGCACGCCTGCGGGGTCTAGCAATATCGGTACGCCGTGATTTTTTGCCCCCTTTTCGTGCGCCCAGGTGCTGACCTTGGTACCAGCGGCATCCGAAGCATTAAGCCAAGCCCCCGTCGTGAAATTGCCGAAGCCAGGCATCCTGGTGGTCACGATGCACGAAGGCCAGGGCTTCGCCCTCCCCGAGCAGCACCGCAACTCGCTCAACCCACACCACCAGTCGTCCATGTCAACGAGCAACGCCCTGGCCAGCGTGGCCGCCGGCTCGGTCCGGCCAAACTCGTCGCAGCGCCAAAACACACCCTTTGCCAACGGCAGCAGCCGGCCACAGACGGCAGGCGGTAGCGGCTTCAACAATCTGCCGACCAACCACGGCCGCGTTTCGGGCAAGTATATGCCGTATGCGCTGCTGGACTTTGATCGCATGCAAGTCTTTGTCAACTCGGTCGAGGGCACGCCTGAGAATCCGCTGTGGGCCGGCGACAACACGCAGTACAAGTTTGATGTGTCGCGCGTAACAGAGCTCGCCGTGCACCTCTACCTGCGCAACCCCAACGCACCACCAGGCTCGGGCCGCAGCCAGGACATTTTTTTGGGCGTGGTGCGGATCAATCCGCGCTTCGAGGTGCAGCAGCCGTACGTGGAAGACCCAAAGTTGAGCAAAAAGGACCGCGAAAAGGCGGCAGCCGAGCACGCCAACCGCGAGCGGTCACTCGGGTTCAGCGGCGTGGACTGGGCCGATGTGCAGTACGGTCAGGGCCGGCTCAAGATCGGCGTACGCTATGTCGAGAACCGCACGGGCAAGGTCACCATTGACGACTTTGAGCTGCTCAAGGTGGTCGGCAAGGGCAGCTTTGGCAAGGTCATGATGGTGCGCAAAAAGGACACGCGGCGCATCTACGCGATCAAGACGATCCGCAAGGCACACATCATCTCGCGGTCCGAGGTGGCGCACACGCTGGCCGAGCGCTCTGTGCTGGCACAGATCAACAACCCCTTTATCGTGCCGCTCAAGTTCTCTTTCCAGTCGCCGGAGAAGCTGTACTTTGTGCTGGCCTTTGTCAACGGTGGCGAGCTGTTCCACCACCTGCAAAAAGAGCAGCGTTTCGACATCAACCGGGCACGCTTCTACACGGCGGAGCTGCTGTGTGCCCTCGAATGCCTGCACGGCTTCAACGTCATCTACCGCGATCTGAAGCCGGAGAATATCCTACTCGACTACCAGGGCCACATTGCACTGTGCGATTTTGGCCTGTGCAAGCTGGACATGAAGGACGAGGACCGCACCAACACGTTCTGTGGCACGCCCGAGTACCTGGCGCCGGAGCTGCTGATGGGCCAAGGCTACAACAAGACGGTCGACTGGTGGACGCTGGGCGTGCTGCTGTACGAGATGCTGACGGGCCTGCCGCCGTTCTACCACGAAAACACGAACGAGATGTACCGCAAGATCCTTTCGGAACCGCTCTACTTCCCCGGGTCCGACATTGTGCCGCCGGCGGCCAAGGACCTGCTAACGAAGCTGCTGAACCGCAACCCGGCCGAGCGTCTGGGTGCCAACGGGTCGGCCGAGATCAAGGCGCATCGCTTCTTTGATGCCATTGACTGGCGGAAGCTGCTGCAGCGCAAGTACGAGCCGGCCTTCAAGCCGAGTGTGGTATGTGCCGCGAGTTTGCACAACCTTTCCCCCATGTGTTCCCCAGTGCTAATGCTACAGACCGACGCGTTGGACACGGCCAATTTTGACCCCGTGTTCACGACCGAGGCGCCGCAAGACTCGTACGTCGAGGGCCCCGTACTGTCGCAGACGCTGCAGAACCAGTTCCAGGGCTTCAGCTACAACCGGCCGATTGCCGGGCTGGGCGATGCCGGTGGCAGTGTCAAGGATCCCTCGTTTGTGGGCAGCATCCAGGACAGAAGATAGGAGACTGACAGCGCGGACCTCATCCACGAGGAACTGCGGGAGCTTCCGGTCACGGGCGCATTTGCTTTACTATCTGGATATTTATTCATTTCTTTGTCACATTGTCTTGTTCCTATTTCCTCGTTTGTACTTTTTGCTGAGGAGCTTCGTTGGAGTTACGTTTCTCGCTTATTGATTTCATTCGGGCATTTCACAGTGGTCTGTCTGCTTCATTGGACTGAATGTAACAAGCGGCCGTCGGCCGTTGACCACTGAGATTGTACGGAGTACGGAGCAGTCTTTTCCCGCCGGACGTTACTCAGCCGCCACGGTGTGGGTCGCCCCATTTTTCTGCTGCTTATGGCGGAGCCTAGCGAGGGGTCGGGGTCTCTTCTCGCGAACGCCTGATCATCGTGAGCCCCTCACCAGACCGCCCAACCCCACCTGCCTCGTATTTTGCGAGCTCCAGAGCTCCATGCTGGTGAGTGCTTATTCTGTCATCAAGCCCATCATGGCGATATTAGTGAGGCCCATGCAGGGGATAGTTAGCAGGCCGTGGGCGCATTTGGACGGCGGGTGGGAAGTCGGGCTCTCCTTCCCTGTGAAGCATTCGCTCTTTGTCTCGGGAGAAGGCGTGTTGGGCATTTGGGCATGTTCATGAGCAATTTACTCCGTACGATTCGATGTATTTAATCATCCTGTCCCTGATCCTGGTCGAGGCAAATATGGCTTCTATTGTCTTTCCATCTCTTCCAACTAGTAAGATACAAGCTCCGCTATTTGCTTCTGTTTCGGACGTTGCGCCTCCAGGGCTACAAGTAAGTCTTCCAGAGCGATTTGTTGCCCCGGCGATTCCGGTCTGCGGCGTGGCAGCAAGGGCAACGACAAGCTTTCCTCGGCCCAGTGTAGCTCAGTTCTGGCCGACGCATGTAGCCAAAGCTCCAGCTCATTGGCGTGTCTACGGGTGGCAGTCGTCCGGCGCTTTTTCACTGCGGGGCAGTTGCCGTACCTCTTCGTCGCTCACGCATTTGCTTTGCCATTTACCCATTGCATTTGGCCTTTTGCTGTCGACCACATCTGACAACTTGTCGCTGTCTCAGATTTCTCGATCGCTCTTGCATCTCTTTCCCGGTACGTGGAACTAGCTAGAGGTTTCGTATCTTCTTTCGGCGCGCTTGCTCGGCCTAATTCCCCTGGCGACGTCACAAATGCCTCGATCGGCGGCATGTCGCGGGAATGGAAGAGGCGGATGTCCCAAAGCGGGGAGGGCCGGACAATGCGTGGTATAAATATCGGGGGATAGCAATGCCAGGAATAACTTGTGTTCTTGCTTTTTGGGGTGCTTTCTCTGGTCTTTTACTTCGCTCCGACTGACCTCGACTGACACTCAGCATCCGCTAGCGTCAAGCTACAAGCTACACCCACCCATCCCCTACCACACCACCACAATGCCGCAGGCCAGCACGCTGCCCGTCTGGGCTGAGCTCCAGAACCACCGCGACACGGTGGGCAAGGCGTTTACGCTCAAGGAGGCGTTTGCGGCAGACCCGAAGCGGTTCGACAAGTTCACGCGCAAGCTGACGCTGCCGGCCAGCATCGCGAGCAATGCAGGCGGGACGGACATTCTGTTTGACTTTAGCAAGAACTTCTTGACGGAGGAGACGCTGGCGCTGCTGCTGAAGCTGGCGACGGAGGCCAAGGTGGAGGAGAAGCGCGAGAGCATGTTCACGGGCGACAAGATCAACTTTACCGAGGGCCGTGCCGTGTACCACACGGCGCTGCGGAATGTCGGCCCGCAGCCGTGGACGATGACGGTGGATGGTGTGGACGTGGTCAAGACGCCGGGCGGCGTGGACGACGTGCTGGCGCACATGAAGGAGTTTAGCGAGGAGGTGCGCAGCGGCGCGTGGAAGGGCTTCACGGGCAAGAAGCTGACCAACATTGTCAACGTGGGCATTGGCGGCTCTGATCTGTGCGTTTTGGGAAGACGGCTGTGTTTTTGTGGATCGCGTACTGACCAAACAGCGGCCCGGTCATGGTGACGGAGGCGCTTAAGCACTACGGCGCGCCGGACACGACGCTGCACTTTGTGTCCAACATTGACGGCACGCACATGGCCGAGGCGCTGGCTGCGTCGGACCCCGAGACGACGCTTTTCCTGATTGCGTCCAAGACGTTTACGACGGCGGAGACGACACGCAACGCCAACACGGCCAAGGCGTGGTTCCTCGAGAAGACGGGCGGCAAGGGCGAGATTGCCAAGCACTTTGTGGCGCTGTCGACCAACGAGCAGGAGGTGACCAAGTTTGGCATCGACAAGAAGAACATGTTTGGCTTTGAGTCGTGGGTCGGCGGCCGGTACTCGGTCTGGAGCGCGATTGGGCTGTCGGTCAGCCTGTACGTTGGCTACGACAACTTTTACAAGTTCCTGGCCGGCGCACACGAGGTCGACAAGCACTTCCGCTCGACGCCGCTGGAGAACAATATCCCGGCCATTGCCGGCCTGCTGAGCGTGTGGTACGGGGACTTTTACAATGCGCAGACGCACCTGGTGGCGCCGTTTGATCAGTACCTGCACCGCTTCCCGGCGTACCTGCAGCAGCTGTCGATGGAGTCTAACGGCAAGACGACCACGTCGGACGGCTCGCCGGCCGGCTACACGACGGGCGCCATCCTGTTTGGCGAGCCGTGCACCAACGCGCAGCACTCGTTCTTCCAGCTCGTGCACCAGGGCACCAAGCTGATCCCGACGGACTTTATCCTGGCGGCCAAGTCGCACAACCCGATTGCGCAGAACATCCACCAAAAGATGCTGGCGTCCAACTACCTGGCGCAGGCCGAGGCGCTGATGGTGGGCAAGACGGCCGACCAGGTGCGCGCTGAGGGCGGCGTGTCGGAGACCTTGGTGCCACACAAGGTGTTTGCCGGCAACCGGCCGACGACGAGCATCCTGGTCGGCGGCGTCATTGGCCCGGCCGAGCTGGGTGCGCTGATCGCCTACTACGAGCACGTCACCTTTACCGAGGGCGCCGTCTGGGACATCAACTCGTTTGACCAGTGGGGCGTCGAGCTGGGCAAGGTGCTGGCCAAGAAGATCCTCAAGTGCGTATACCTCCGTGTTGTATTCCGTTTTGTCTGCTGTTGTTGCATACTAACGCGTCCTAAAGGGAGATTGACGAGCCGGGCAACGGCACCGGCCACGACTCCTCGACCGGCGGCCTGCTGTCAGCGTTCAAGCAGTACTCTGGGTTTTAGGAACGTAAATGTGTATTGCAATGATTTTGGGGGGAAGGGGAATTCCAACAGATGATCCAAACGAAATGCAGAGAAAACGAGCCCCTCCAATTTGGGGGACGAATCTCTCCCACCATTTTTCCCTGCGCCATACTCCAATATAAAAGGAGACCCACATGCGATGGGCCTCCAAGAATCCAGAGACGTTTCCCCTCACGTCATCAAGTCGCGGCATTTGCAGGGCTGCTGCCGGCATTGCTATTGTTTTCGCTGCCGCCGCCGCTGCCACCACCACCGCCGCCGCCGCCGCCCTCGGTCTTGAGCTGGGCCATGCGCTCCTTGTGCAGCAGCGCCCGCTTGCGGTTGCGCAGGTCAAAGTCGAGCACGTGGCCGTAGCCGCGCCGCTGCAGTTCCGCCTGGATCTTAGCAATCGTCCAGGGCGTGCCGTCGAGAAGGTGGTCGGGAGCGCCGTCGGGGTCGGTCCCAGGACCACCACCACCACCACCCTGGTGGCCACTCCCTCGCAGCCACTGGTCCACCTCGTCCTTGAGCGCGGCCGGCAGCTTGCGTGCGCGCGGGTCGAGCATCAGGTCGGCGGCCACGTGGTTGTGCCGTCGGTGGTCGTCGTTGGTGTAGTGGACGGCGTAGCGGTCGGCGCCGGGGCCGACCTCGACGAGCTCAAAGCGAAAGGGGCACTCGCACTTTTTCGATACCCGGTCGGTCGTGGGCTTGCGCTGGCGGCGGCGGCCGAGGCCTGCGTCAGTCGAGGCGGTCTGCTGCCCTGCCTGCCCTGCCTGCCCTGCCTGCCCCGGGACCCCATGTTCCGGCTCCTCCCCTCCTCCTCCCTCCTCCTCCTTGGGCCGCAGTCGCGACCGCCCCCCCCGAAAGCAGACCATGCGGATCTTTTGTCGCCGGCCATGCGACCGCGTGCCGTTGATGCGCATACTGTAGCCGCGTGGAATGGTCCAGCCGTCGAGCTCCTCCTGCAGGGTGGCGCGGCCGGTGACGAGGAAGCCCTCGGGGAGGGCCTCGAGGGGGCCATGAGCGGCGGCAGAGGGGGTGGTCGTGGCGGTCGTGGTGGCGGCAGCGGGCCATGGCACAGCGCTCATAGGGGGAAAAGACGCCGCCGCCGCCAACACGGCACCCGCCCCGGCGCTCTCGTCCACCACCATAGCGTTATCGTCCATCAGCACGGTCTCCCGCTCCTGCCACTCCGACCGGTCGTTCCAGTCGTCCCGGTCGTCCCGGCCGTCTCCGTGGTCTGCGCGCGCGCCCGCACCGCGCGCGCCGTCGCTCCCGCCGGCCACGAGCATCGCGTGGGACCGCTTCCACCCGACACCCGGTACGAGTGCCATGTCCCCCTCCACCTCCATCTCCATCGGCACCCCTCTGTCCGGGTCCATGTCCATGTTCCTGTCCGGGTCCATGTCCCTGTCCATGTCCCTCTCCCTCTTTCTTTTCCCCTCTTCCTCTCCGCCGCCGCGGCACAACAGCAGCGGCGCCGCCCGCGACGGCAGCGGCGCCGGTGGCGCCACCTGCAGTGCCGTCTCAATCGAGCTCAGCCGCTGGTCAATCGTCGTCAACGAGCCCAACAGCTGCCGCAGGATCGGACGCGCATCCGTCATGGCGGCATCCGTGTCGGCCATGTCCGCGTCGGCGCAGTCGCTGCACACACACGCGCGCCACCGTCGTCGTTGTCGTCGTCGTCCACGCACGCCCCGCAACGTGCCACGTCCAAGAGGCGCACGCCAAAGCTCGATTCGGTCCCGCTACCCCAACACTTCAGAGGCATATCGTCCACGCCCCCGCTGTGCCCTGTTCCACGTTCTTCGCTCGCTGCTCTTCGCTGTACGCTGTGCGGCTCGTTCCACGCGCAAAACAAGAGGAAACGGATACGGAAACGTGCACAGGCAGACACGGACGAGACACCCACAGTGCGTGCATAAAAACCAGGCCGCCCAACACAGCCACGCCGTCCCAAGAGCCCTCTTTGTTGGGGACCAGGAAAGAGGAGCCCTGGGGGGGCAACTGAACAAAGTAGAAATAGGAAATGGGCTTTCATGTGATTGTTGTCACGTGACGTCAAAGGGGGCTCATCGGCCGATGAGGGGAAGGGGCGCCCTGGGCGAGACCTCGGAAGATGCCGTGTCCCCCCACATATTCTCTGCAAAAAGCAATCACGGCACTTGCATTTCCCCAATTCCGTCTCACACTCGGACAGCCACACGCAAGAAAGTTGCCCTGATCATTCCAGCAGCATGCGCCGATCGGAGTCCGATACGAAGTAGCATTCGGTTTTTTGCACTTTCACGGCGACCTCACAAATTATTAGGGCAGCCCTCACAAGTGGAGCCCGAACGATGACCAAATTGCAAAAGTACCAAATGGCTCATTCATGGGTATCTACCTACATACACTTCCAAATACAATCATATATCGTACAGCATCCTTAGGGCTGCACCGGAGAAAGGACGAGCGCGATCCATGCAATCGCGCCGTCGGCGTCTTTGAGCGGTGTCCAGTGGCTCATTAGCCTCTGCATCATCCTGGGGTCACGCATCCTGCGCTCGCTGGCCGTCGAGCTCCGTGGCCGCTCGCTGCTGTGCTTCTTGGACCGGCTAAAGTGGAATCGGCTGCTCCGGCGTGAAGCGCTGTCAGCCATTTCATCATCTTCTTCGGCCGGGGAGTCCAGACCGGCAACGGAGCCAGCCGAATAGTGTCCGAGTGCCGGCGACCCCATGGCAGGAATGGACAACTCCAGGCTAGCCGGCTCCGAGGCGGCAAGGCGTTGGCGCACCGCGTTGCGGAACATGGAGCTGATGGACGGCGAGCCTGCCAATTCCGAAAGCACCGAAAAAATGTCGTGGTACAGCACGGCATCCTGTGCTGACGACTCCAAGCCAAACAGCTCCAGCATGGCGCTGGAGCAAAATGCCACCTTGAGCCGCATGGATTCGGCCCGGATGTTGGACAGTGCCGGCGCGTGAGACGAGTTGCTATGACGGCCGTGTCGCGAAATCGGAGGTGGCGCTGGCGCTGGCGCGTCGTACCTACTGGTGCCTGGTACAAACTGCAGCAACATGAAGCGGGAGTACATGGGCAGGTTGGCTTCACAAATCGGCGTCATCGGCATGGTGGGTGTGGATCTGCTCTTGACCTCGTCTGATGCATCAAACTGGTAGTCTGGCGAGGCGCCGTTTCCAGATGAGCGCCGAATGCGAGAAAGATGGTTGAAAAACGACTTGGTTGAGGACGATGGCGCTAGCCTGGGCGACTGTGGTGCCTCAAACGTCGGCCTGTGGTGAGACTCGAGGATAAGCGAGGTCGGCCGCTCCTTCATGTGGCGCTTGGGGGTGGACGTCTCCCGGCTGCGCAGGGGGCGGTCACTGATGGCGGGGCCGCACTTGAGCGCCTTGAGAATCTCGTCCTGCGTCTTGACCACGCTCGAAATGTCGACGAGGCTGACGAGGGAGAAGCGTGTATGGCCGCGCGACGACTGCAGGGGGGAAACTGATACATGGCTCCAAAAGGGCCGCTTGTCCCACCAGCGACGGTTTAGCACAATCTCCTGTGTAAAATGGCCTCTGTGCGCGTCGTCGCCCAGCAGCGGGTCGCTCAGGCACCGGCCGCTGCGGGGAATGTCCTCTGCACGGGCGTAGCCGATAATGTGGGCGAAGCTGTCCGATGCGTACACGACCGGGTTGTCAGGGCGGAAGGGATCCGTGAGGCAAAAGGCGTGGCCGAGGCCGGTAAAGCTGAACGGGTGTTGGGCCAGGCTGGCCGAAGGGGCGCCGAGCGATGCCTTCATGCGCACATTGAGCTGGTTCTTGACAAAGGCCGGGTAAATGTCGTGGATGATGCGCTCCTCAATGTAGGCGGTAGCGGCACCAAAGAGCATCTCGAGCCCGGGTAAGACGGATCGCGAAACCTGCATAATGTCGGCGTTGAGCGGCCTGGCGAGACGCTGGGGCAGATGCAGCGGGTCGCTGGCGCCGACGCTGGTGAACTGTGTGGAGATCGTAGCCAACAGGGCGACAACACCGTGCACAGCCTTGCTGTACTCCTCGACCTGGATGGTTAGCGGATGTGGATCAGTGGACGTGGATCAGTGGACGTGTGCGGGCACACGCACCTTTTCGAGGAACTCTAGGCTCTCCTCGCTGTCCTGACCGCGGGCAAAGTCCCACAGGCGGCGGCGTGCATCAGGGTCTTGGAGCACAGCGAGCACGACGTCGCGGCTGAAGAGGCCGGGGCCCTCGGGGCGGGTAGGCGGCGAGACGCTGCCTTGACGGCTGCTCGAGGCGCCGCCGTCAACGCTGCTCTGCTCGTCATACATTTCGCCCGTGGGCGACAGCCGGGTCGAGCCGTCTTGGTTGTAGTCAATGTACCGGCGCAAGGCGGCGCTGTTGGTGTGCAGCGCCATGCCCGAGTTGCTGCGCAGACGATGGGCGCTGATGCTGGTGCCGGACTCGCGGTCGAGGTCACGGCCAAAATCGCGGCGGCTGTTGCCGCGGTCCGAGAGAGTCGATGGTGTACCAGGTGTAGCCGGAGGTGAAAGCAGGGTGGTCGAATGGCGTCGGTTGCCACGAGTAGAGGACGAGGGTGTCGACGAGAGCGGCATGCTGGCTGAGTTGAGCGACTCAAAGGAGCCCGGCGACAGCATGGGCAGCGGCAGCGGCAGCGGCAGACTCATATGGCGCTGGGCGCGGAGAGCCTTGCTGGTGCGGACTGCTTCGGACGAGGTCGACGTCGATGTCGACGAGGCGAGAGACGAAGGCATGCCGTCCTGGAGCTGTGAGGGTGGCCACGAGGTGCCGGCGGCGGCTCGCTTGAGGGCGGCGGCATTGGCCTTGACAGCGCGCGGTGCGGTTATAGCAACGGCCGATTTGGCCTTTGTCTTGTTGGCCATCGGAAAGGGGTTGAAAGAGATCGGCTGATGATGAAGAGACCAAAGAGGGGAAAGGCGGTTATAGCAGCATAGCAAGAGGCCTGTGGGGCCCGGAGACTGACAGAAGGAACGACAAAGCGAGAGACAGACGAGTGAGGTCCTGCCACAGACTCTCACATACGCATGGCACCACAGACGAAGCAGGTCGGGGGCGAAGCTGTGTCGTGAGCGAGAGAATAGCTTATAAACGAGTGACGGCGAGGGAGAGACATGCGAGGATTCTTACGTACAGTTATGGTGTGAGGGCCAACCGCCTTGGTCGAATCAGGCAAGGACGATGGGCGCGGCCACACACCACGCCGTCCCGAATCGGAATGCTGGCTGGCGGGGGTGTGAGCTGGCAGAGTCAGTGCGGTGCAGCAGGAAAACAACGACGACCAATGGCAGGCGCGAGGACGGCAAGGACGGAGACCGGGAAAGAACTACGGCGTGCGTCTGGCGGTCAGACGGCAAGTGCTCACCCGTCTTTTTGCTCTTTTGATATCCTATGCACTTTCCTGACAGCATCAGGACAACCAACACACTCCCCCAACACATGCATCGCACTTGCCGGCGGAAGCAGCAGGCAGCATGCCCGCCGGCGGAGAAGGCGCGAGCACAGCGCTCCTTCTCCATAATACAGAGCTGCAGTAGAATGCGCCAATGCACAAAATCGGGCAGCCGGACAGGGATCATACTCAATCGATGCCACTCTGTGCGCTACGTACTCTGCCCGCCGTAACACAATGTACTCGCAAGTACTGCTGCCGTGGGCCTACCCGATCGATAGTAGCAGTTCGCTAGGCGATCGGACTATCCAGGAGGCGCTGTCGGCCTTGTTAGTGTGACTGTGCAGCAGGGAGTACGTTGTCGTGCATTGATCTGAAATAGGGGCCAGAGGCCCGGGCACGCCGACGCGGGTGAGAGAGAGGACAAAGTGCGTCGGGAGTCAAAGTGTCAATATATTGGGTAAACAGGAACGTCTCCGGACAGTTGTTGCTGGGATAATGCCGTCTGTTTGCACTACCCTACACTCTGCAGCGCTTCTTGCACTCCGGCTTGATCGTCAGGGGATGGGTAGACGAATGTGGCCGTAATTTTGGGCAGCCAACAACTCGTGCGGAGGGTCACCTGAACCGGGGACGGCGGGAGCCGTGCATGCGTCGCATTACGATGTAATAGTGGTTTTCCCTTCTCCGCGCTGGATCCTCACTTGTGAATGTACGGTCGATACCACGGCATCTTGGCCTGGGCCAGGGGTTCTTCCGACGAAAGCGCAAGCGAAAGGATCCACGATGCCCCAGGGCGGGTCGTGTCGACTTAGCCCAGGCGTTGCCATGTACCGCTGCGTATCTCTCATATCAAGATACACACCGCACGATGCCGGATAGGGGCTTGTCGGGGCTTGGGCTTGGAATTTGGGGGCTATTGGGCGCTGTGACAGGCTTCTGCTTAGGCTTTTCGGGCACACCTGCGAACGGGCCGCCTAGTGGAAACCGCCTAAGGCTCGGTCTGGCGTAGTGCGCCAGGTCGGCGGCGTACGCCATAGTGGTGTTCCTATTAGCTCTGTCGCCAACGCGCGTAGCTGCTGAAGATACCAAGGCGGGGACCGAGCGCTAGCACGCTCAGCTCGCCAGCCCGTGTAGCGCGTTCTTGTGCCGTCAGATGCATCTAGATCTGACGGGAAAAAGAAACACAGAAACGACAGCGAGAAAAAAAACAATAAAAAACAAGAAAAATGCATGCGTACAAAACCGGCATCCTTGTCCTACACTAACGTGTGTTCCGTCAACAGAAGTACTCGCGCTGTCGTACAGCTGTATATTGTGGCTCTTGTCTGTGGCAATGCTCTCCTCCGTTCCTGGACCCTGTCTGCCTAGCCTTTACTACTTGGAGACTAAGCCGCTGTGGCGGCGCCCTCACTATTGCTTTGCCGACTGTACGGGTAGTGTACGCCTACGAACCCGACATTGCGAGTACTTCGTACGCTGCGCTGGCACTGACGCGGCGTCGCTGCCGAGGCCGTAAGAAGGGCTTGCCCTCCCACTCGACTTGGCGTGCCCAAAGGCTATCAGCTGGCCTCGTCCGGATATGCGGCCTTCTTCCGGGAACGATCTTCCTTGCGTCCAGCTAGGGCTGGTCTGGTCTCGGCATCGCCCCCGATCGGCGTGGTCCGCTGCTTCCTCTTCCTTCATCTGCCTGCCAACCTTTCGCGCACCCGGCGCACGCGCGCCTCGTCCAGCCTGCTCCGCCACGCACAGTCGGCTGCAAACTCGCAGTGCCCGCACTTGAGCGATGCCTCCTCAATGTCCACGCCCGCTGCCGCCCGCCGCCCGCACCACCACGCCAGGTAGTGCAAGAGGTAGCGGTCCAGCACGGCCTCGTCGACCGCCATGACATTTGTGCCAATGCAGCGGGAGGTGTCGTCGCCCTGGTCGTCCTCGTCCTCGTTCTCGTCTTCGTCCTCATCTTCGTTGCTCATTCGCCGCCGCTTCCGTGGCCGCAGCCAGTATTCGGCCGCTACAAGATGGCCAATTGAGTCGGCACCGTCGGGAAACGTCTGGGCCACCTCAGCCTGCAGCAGGCCCACCAGCGCGTTGAGGGTCCCGTAGCGGACGAGACCGACACCGTCGCCACCTTGCACACTGCCGTCACTCGCAAACATCTCCTTGTGCAGCTCGCCCATTTGCGCAAGGAAGGCATCGGAAAAGGCTGCGTCTGGGTCGAGCGAGTACCGCGCAAAGACACGCGCAAAGTCTAGCCGGCCGGCCGCCAGGTCCGCCAGGAAGCGGTGGTACAGGAACAGCTGGATCTTAGTTGGGCGTGCCGCCACACCCGACGGCAGTTTGCGCGAGCCGCGCGTCTTGATGTCCGTAATGTATATGCGCCGGCGTGGCAAAAGGGGCTCCGGCGTAGTTGCGCGGTTGCGCAAGGGCTGTGTCGGCGAGGAGAAAAAGTCGGTGATCTTGCTGACCTGTTCCGGCGTGTTGGCCTGTTTTCCCTTTCGTGGCGAACGCTTTTTCGGCGTACGTGGTGTGGCATCGGTCCTGCTGTCGGTCCTCGCCCCATAACCCTCTCCCGGGCACGCATAGCTCAACGCGTCAATGACGCCGCTCACCACCAGCCCGTCGCCCACGATCCCCCAGACCTCGAGCTCGCGCGTCAGGCCCGTCTCTCGCAACGATCGCAGCCCCTGAACCATGTTCCACAGCTTGAGGCCCTGCATGTCCTCGCGCGAGACCACCTCGACGCGCACCGTCGTGTGCACCTCTTCTTCAAACCGCGCGTGCACCTCGGTACCGGCCCGCATCGCCGCCGTGCGCGTGCGCCGTCCGCCCGGCAGCCGGGTCAGCGTGTATTCGTACTGCAGCTCGCACCAGGCGCCTGCCGTCAGGTCCGTGACCGAGAGAGGTTTGCGGGGGGCTGTGCGGAAGCGGGCGAGGGGCGACAGCTGGGGGGAGGCATCCTCGGCAACGGAATCGGCCGCAGGCTCAATCGGATCTGTGAGCTCGCCAGTCAAAAGCCCAGCCAGCTCTTCGAGCTCTTCTGCCTGCTGTCAGCCAGACAAGGGAAGAATACGGAGGCCTGGAACATACGATCGTCGACGCCCCCCACCGCACCGGCCAGTGTCGCAACAGCGGGCGCAGCTCCGGCATCCGTCGCGAGGACTGCCTCGACAGACACAGACACAGCCACGTCACGCGCCGGCAAGGCATTCTCGCTGCTGCCTGCGTCGAGAGCAATCAGCTCGTCGATGTCTTCCAGGGACAGATCCCATTCGTAGTCATTGTCGTCGTCATCTCTGCCATCCCTGCTGTAGCTACCTGCAACAGCCATGCCGCCTGACGCTGACGAGCATTCTGGATGTGGTGCGTGGACATGTGGTGTTGACCCTAGCATTCATTACCGCAAACATGATTGGCGATGCAGCCTAATGGCGTTTGCCGCTAAGGGCGCTGGCCGGGTGGGCTTTCGTTTATGCGGCCTTACGGGGCTTTACTTAGTAGGTATGTTGATACTTTAGCACACCAAGACCTGCAGTTCGTGGCTTATGCCACCCCGTATTCCTGCATGTTCGTATTTCAGGCTCCACGGAGCCAGTGCAACAAGGCAGCAGCCATTCTGCCCTCTGTTCCTGGCAAATGCAGCGATAAGCAGAAAGCGACAGGCCCCTTTGTTTCATGTCTGCCAGCCGCAGAGCAGCTCTTGCCTGCCATTCGACAGTCTCCGATTTTGACATGTCCTTTTCGAGTTTTGCGAGTTGCTGCACACAACGTACTTATACGACGTCCCAGGACCTATCGTCTTACATTAGTCCTGCGTCGTCCCTTTGGTTCTGGCCCTTGCCAACTGACTCGCCGTGAAAGATCAACACCTCCGCTCTCTGGTCCGCCCTGGCGTCCTGTTCGTGATCACACAGCTTTCGCATTCAACGTTGGCAACATGTCCGTCGTCTCCATGGCGTCGCCGCCGCTTTCTGGCAGCGAGAGCTCGAGCAAGAGCCCTGTCTTGGACTCTCTCTTGGACACGGCCGCCGTCCCAGCCCGCTTGACCATCATGAACCTGCCGCCTGAGATCCACGTCCAGATCACCAGACAGCTCATCTACCCCGACGCGCTCTCGCTGAAGCATACCTGCCGCTACTTTTACACTTTTGTCGACACCGGCGTCAAACTCAAGGTTGAGTGGTTCCTGTCGCGTCGCCGGCTGCACCTGGACTGCCCCAACGACACCCGCTGCGACCTGGGCAGCGACCTCCGCTTCTGTCGTGGCAGCGTGCCGTACGTCTTGTTTTGCTGTCCTGTTGTCCTGTTTCCTTCTCTTCCATATCCCTGACCGCCAGTTTACTCATGCAACGACGCCGCGAGCACGTGGAATGCGAGAGCCGCCCCGGCCTCGGCTGTCTCGTCTACGGCACCACGACGTGCACGCACCGGCGCCGGCCGACCATCTTCCAGAGCTGGTTCCGGCGGCGCCTGACCATTGAGATGTGGTGGGTCATGTTGGCGCTCGTGCCGCTGGTGCTGTCGTCCATGTGGTTTGTCGAGCTGCTTAAGTCGGTCTTTGCCTGAGGCCTCTTTGCATATTTGGATCTACGATGCTATGAATGATGACTGAAGATTGGCTGTACCGAGTAATATAGTAATATAGGGAGTGATGTATGGGGTAGTGTATGAGTTGGACTATGACAGATGGAGAACATTAATAACAAACAAATGAAAAGAACGGCCAAAAGGCAAGAATGGCAAAAAGACAAAAACGTACAGCAGCGGGTATTCGCTGGTCGTCACCGACCCAACTACTAATCCGCCGATTATTGGTTTAACTAGGGGAGAGCGGACGGGATCCCGTGTTTTCCAATATCTATGGCCGTACGTGTAAGAATTGGTTGTGAGAAAGACTATGAAGTAGCGAATGTGGAGGAGTTAGCTATGGTTTACCTGAGGCTCGCAAAACCAGACATGTACTGTGGTGGATCACCACATACACCTAGAGCATAATATATTCTTTACTTTTAATCATTTGTCCTCTCAACATCTTCAAACAGCAAGAAACAGGAAAAGTAGGTGATGCGACAAAAAAATTTATCGTAGCAAAACGAATGGTCCCGGAGGGGCTCGAACCCTCGACTTTCGCATTGTATTCCAGAGAAATATTAGTACGATGCGCTAACCAACTGCACCACGGAACCGCTTCGGTTATTGTGCCAGGCTCTCTCCCGAAGACTCGAGACGGCAATGCACAGTTTCCAGACGTTGCAGAGTCATCGATTGCAAAGTTACCATCTGGACATCAGAGTCCAACGGATTGAAGAGACGGATGGAAAAACATAAAGAGACAAGAAATCCCCCACGCGGGACAGCTCCGCGCTCGCGCAATGCTGCACGTAATCCATGGCGCTGTGGTGTTTAGTGGGGCATTCCTTCCCCCAAACGCCAATTCTTTGCCTTCGCCCCTCCAACCGTTTGCCATCACCCGCTTGCTTCTGCTCCCTGTGAATGCATCCCAGCGCCCAGCTCTACGGTGTATTCTGGCCGACTGCTTCCATCCGGCTGCCTCGCTTGCCCCTGACGTTTCGACCGCCTCCCCACGTCCTTTACCCGCCCACTCTCGCGTCTGTTACGACCACTTCCTCCTCGACTTTCTCGACCACCTCAACCTCCTCTTTCTACACGCCCGCATCCCGACGCGCCTTTTCCGTCACGATGACGACTCTCTCGTCCGCCCCCAAGACGCAGGAGCCCGCGATCACGCGCATCACGGACCTCAACACCGCCGACGCTCGCTGGATCGCGCTCAAGCGCATCGAATACGTCGACCAGGTCGGCAAGGCCCGCACGTGGGAGGTGGCCACGCGCAAGACCCGCGGCAGCGCCGGCGTCGATGCCGTGGCCATGGGAAACGTGCTGCGGCACCCCTCGCGGCCGCCGGCCACGCTGATCGTCATCCAGTACCGCCCGCCGCTGGACGCCTACACGGTCGAGTGGCCGGCCGGCCTGGTCGACGCCAACGAGACGGCCGAGCAGGCGGCCGTGCGTGAGATGAAGGAGGAGACGGGCTTTGACTGCCGCGTCGTCAGCGTCAGCCCGCCCCAGGCCGCCGACCCAGGCATGACCAATGCCAATTTGCAGCTCGTCATGGTCGACATTGACCTGCCGGCCGACCACGACGGCATCACGGCGCCCGAGCAGCACCTCGACGAGGGCGAGCACATTGAGCGCGTCATCATTCCGCTATCCGAGTTCTACGACCGTCTGGTTGAGTACGCCGCCCGCCCGCGCTTCGTTGTGGCCGCCAAGCTCTTTCACTTTGCCGCTGGCATGCACTTTGCCCAGACGAACAAGTTTTAGAGGCATACGGAGAGGGAGCGTTGGAAACGTGAAATAGATGCAAAGAAACGCAACAGATGCAGATACAACAGAGGAGAACATAAACCAGGTCACACCAGTCTGTTGCCATACTACCGGGTATCTCCCTACAACTGCCATAACGTCCGTTGCTTCTCCATCCGACCGCGCCACTCAAAGGCCTGGCCGGACCGCCGCTGCAGCCCGCGGTCAACCCGCCGCAGCTTGAGCGTCATGCGCGGCCCAATCTCCTGCAGTGCTACCTTGACGTCCTCCACGCCCGCCATGGTCCGCCCATTCTTGTCCGCCACGCTGCGCTCCGTCGCCCGCTTGTCCCGCACCGCGTACCGGTGCCGCCGCACAAACACGTAATCGCGCTGGTTGTGCAGCGTCACTACCTGCCGGCCCACCAGCTCCGGGTTGGCTGGGAACAGCCGGCCTAGCACGCCGCCGACCAACTTGCCTAGCGACGTGTCAAAGTTGTTGAGAATCAGCTCGGGCGCGTGGCCCGTGGAGCGGCCGTGATTCGGCAGAAACTTGGCGTCCACCCACGTCTGGATGGAAAAGTGCAGCATCGGGCCCTCGGGCAGCAGTGCAATGTCCAGACCCGCCGCCTTTTTCAGGTCCTCGTTGAGGATCAGCAGCGCCGTGTAGCCCCGGTTTGCTGCGTAGCCCGCAATCTCGCGCACGCTGTACTCGTGGTGCACGAAGCGGTGGCCCGACCGCGGAATGTAGGTGCTGTTGGGGATCAGGTCTACCAGCGTCTTGGCGTACTTGTGAATCGTCGCGTGCCGCGATGTCGTGATCAGGATCCGCGGCTCGGCCGGCGCCGGTCCGGACAGCAGGCCTGCGTACTTTTCCGCCATTGCGTCCTCGCGCGCCGCCGTGCTCTCGGATGCCGCAGCCGCCGCGTCTTTTGCATCTTTTGCATCCTTCGTGTTCTTTTCCTCTTCCTCGTCGTCGTCGTCGTCGCCCAGAAAACTCGCCAGATCGTCGTCACTGTCGACGTCCTTGTCGGCCTCCTCCTCTTCCTCTACCTCCTCCTCCTTTTCCTTCTCCTCCTCAACCACCTTTCTCCGCTTCCTCCGGGCGTAGTCGTCTTCGGACACCGGCCATACGCGCTTGTCCTCGAGCGTCTTGGGCTTGTTCCGTGCCAGGCGATCTGCCTTGAGCTGTGGGTTCTTTTCTTCCTCCTTGCGGCGCTCCTTGCGCTCCTGAATGCGTGCTCGCCCCTTGTCCCGCTTGGCCGTGAGCCAGGACTCTTGCCGCTGAATCTTGTTCCGAGGACCCATTGTGTGGATTGAATGGTGTAAACTTGAGTGTTTTTCGTCCGCAAAGAGGCTGGAAGACAAAATTTCTGGCTGCTATCTGAACTTTTCCTTATCCGCAAATCAAAGATTGCGATAACAACAAAGCACGTGCAAATTATAGTTAGTTAGCAGATTATAAATTAATGACTAAGCAGACACTAGTGCTTGTTCTGGTATTCCGCAGCCCATATCCGCTGCCACTTTTCCTGGTCGACGGCAAAGGCGCGGACAAAGTCGTTTTCAAGCTCGTGCGTCCGCCGGCCGAGCAGGACCAGGCTGTGTAGGGGAGCCCCGAGCGTCTGGTCAGCATCGCACAGCTCGCGCAGCGTGCCGGCGACAAACACCTGATCGCGCCCACCGACGCGGGCGGCGCCTATGGCAAGGCTGTCTTCGCCATAGACGCCCTCCTTGCGCTTCTCCTCGACCTCGAGCATCTGGCTGGCGCAGGTGCCGACGGTCATGTAGCGGGACGGCTCGTACACGATGCGTCCGCGGGCCAAGCTGTCCAGGTTGGGCTCTTTGACCTTGATGTCGAGCAGAACGAGCGTGTGGAGGCCAATGTCGCGGTTCTCCTTGACGCGGTCATAGAAGCTGTCGGGGCGCCAGTTGTCGGTGAAGAAGACCATGGATATGGTCTGGCCAAAATTGTACAGCTGGAGACCGCAGGCGCCGATGCCGGACATGATGGAGGCGTTGGGGACAGACGAGACGGGGATAGCGAGTTCGCGGGCGCGTAGGACGAGGTCGGTGTGGGTGGTCGCCCTGACGAGGTTAGCTGTGAATATTCAGGCATGTTGGCTGCCGTGGCGGCTGCGCACGACCAGAGGAAAACGCACCCAAACGGATCTCCAACGACGAGAAAGGCGACGTCTTCGGTCTGCGCGTTGGCCAGGATATCGTCGCTCTGGCTCTCGACCATTTCCCGGTCGGCAATGATGATAGAGCGGCCATAGTAATTTTCCTACAGTGCAACGAGCTGTCAGAGGAACTGTTGTCTCGGCGCAAAGGGACACACTTACAAGCACTGATTGGTCGACGAGGAGTATGCTGGTGTAGGCCTCGAGGTAGACGCGGGAGGCCTTTTTGACCACCTCGAGACCCTTGACGGTAATGTCCGTCTCGTCAGAGAGACCTAGGCCGACGAGATAGAGCATTTTCGCAGCGTCCCGTGTGTCGAGTCCTGGAAAAAAAAATAGACGAAGCTTTGCTGCCCCTCGCTCTATCGCGATAAAAAAATATGCTTTAGTGCATTGGCCGATATGGGGTAAACGGGGCGGCGCTGTGACAAAGCAAGGTAGAAAACAATAGACAAACTCGACCTGTGCAAACAACCAGCACGCAAACTCCCACGCCCACCACCTGCCATGGCACAACGATCGTCGGCATACGGCAAGGCCGCCGGGGACACCGAGTTCCGCAAGACGCGCGACCTAGACGAGTATGCGGCCAAGGCCAAGGAGCGCGAGGCCAAGGAGCGCGAGGAGGGCAAGGCGCGGTACGAGGCAAAGATGGCGGGCAAGCGGTACTACAAGCCGATGGACGGGACAGAGTCGCTGACGACGGCGCGGGCGGCCACGCTGGACCTGAGCGCGCAGGTCGGCAAGGTGCAGATGGTGGCGGGCACGGCGGGCGTCGGACGGCGCGGCCGGGGCGCGGGCTTTTACTGCGAGACGTGTGACTGGACGGTCAAGGACAATCTGCAGTGGGTGGAGCACATCAACTCCATGTCGCATCTGCGCAACCTGGGCCAGACGGGCGAGGTGGCGCGCAGCACGGCGGACGAGGTGCGGGCGCGGGTGGACGCGGCATGGGCGCGGATCGAGGCAGAGCGGGAGCAGGCGACGGTGAATCTGGCCGAGCGGCTGGCGCTGCGACACGAGGAGGACGAGCGGGAGCGGGAGCAGCGGCGAACGAAGCGGCGGGAACTGGCGGAGCGGAAGCGGCTGGCGCGGGAGGCCGAGGCGGCGGCGCGGCCCGACTACGGGGACGACGTGCGAATCGAGGGGGAGCACGACGAGGAGGACATGATGGCGATGATGGGAATTACCGGATTCGGAACGACGAAGAAGCGGTGAGGGAAGAGAGGAGAAGAGGAGGAGAGGAAGAGACGGGAAGAGAGGAAGAAGTTCTCTGCCGGGAAAAGGCTCTCTGGACAGAGAACAAACATTTTGCACGGCTGCAATGCGGCCAACGGCGTCTGGGGTTGGGATTCGGATACCCATTCATCTGGAATACAATGCAATTCGCAGCAGTTCTTTTTATCAGTGCCAATGGCGCTAGCGGCCAGCGGGCCAAGTGCCAAGATAGGCCCCTGTGATGCCAAAGTCAGAACCCCGCTTCGACCAAACATCTTTTTGTCGCACCGATTTGTTCCACCACGACAACGTGCCCATATTTCTCTGTTCACGGATATGTACTCGTGATATCGGATAGCCGGTCGTCTTCCCGCCCTTTCAAGGACCCAACACCTCTCGCCCCCCCCTCACCGGCGCTTCCCTCGCCTCCGACGCCCCAATAGCCCCAACTCCTTCATTCTCCTCCGATGCCGCCCACCGCATCGTTGGGCGCCGCCGGGCTGTTGCGGCGCCAGCTCAAGCAGATGCGGGCCGACAAGGACATTCCCGGCATCTCGTGTGGCCTCGTCCACGATAACAACATCTTCCAGTGGGAGGTGATGCTGATGATCAGCGACGACGTCAAGTTTTATGGGGGTGTGTGTGGACTGGTGTGACAGTCCTGTGTGGTGTTGGCGGACCGCGTGGCTAACCGATCAGGCGGCAACTTCCGGGCCCATCTCACGTTCCCGCCCGAGTACCCTCTGCTGCCGCCCAAGCTCACCTTCCAGACGCCGGTCCCGTTCCACCCCAACGTCTATCCTAGCGGCGAGCTGTGCATCTCGATCCTACACCCGCCCGAGGAGGATCGGTTCGGATACGAGGCAGCCAGCGAGCGGTGGAGTCCGGTGCAGACACCCGAGACGATTCTGCTGAGCGTCATCAGCCTGATTGCGTGTCCCAACGACGAGAGCCCGGCCAACGTGGAGGCGGCCCGGCTGTTCCGCGAGGAAATGGCAGGGACCAGCCACGAGTTCCGGCGGCGCGTGAGACAGTGCGTGCGGGCGAGCCTGGATGAGGAATGAGGGAGAGGGTAGAGAGCGGAGAGTAGAGGGCGGAGGACAAAGAGTGGAAGAGAGGGGACAGAGAAGGACACACTACAGCATGGCGGGAGGCAACCGGCGCAAAGACAGGGAACAGCCAGGTTCGGCTGTAGTTTGCATTGTTCATTTCATTTCAGTTTGATTCTATGCATTGTTCATTTTTTGCTCCTACGGACTATGCCGTCTTTTTCTCCTCGACAGCCAGCCCTAGTATCGGCGCCACGACGCGGTCCCATTCATCAGCCCACCGCAGCTGGCTCTCCTGGCGGGCGCCGGACCGGAGGCGGGCGAGCTCGTCGGCACCCGCTGGACCCAACAGACGAGTCAGGAGGCCGGCCAACTCGGGACCGGCGGTGAAGCCACGCCCATTGGCACCGTCGTGCACGAGCTCGCCAAAGCTTTCATAGGCCGCATAAGCCACGACCGGCAGGCCGGCACCAAACATGTCGACGACCTTCATGGGCAGGTCGACGCCCGAGCTGGACATGTGCAGACACACGCCGAGGTCGGCCAGGGCCAACAGGCTGGCGTAGTCGCGCATGGGCAGAAAGGCGGTGCGGACAGTGACGCGATCTGGAGGCAGCTGGCCGGCAGCGGCGAGGGCGGCGATCTTGGCGGTGTAGAGGGCCTTTTGTGGGCCCTTACCGGTGATGATAGCGAGAACCGGCGCCGGGGGCGGCGGGCCGGAGACCGCATACTGCACAAGCGCGTCGAGGAGCAGCTGAAAGTCCTCGTCGGGGGTCCACGAGGTGCTGCTGACCAGGATGCGGGCGCCGCGGACGGCGACGAGAGACTCAATCGACGGGTCTTTGAGGATGGTGGCGAGTGTGCGGGCCCGGTTGGCGGGGGGAAACGGCAGCGGTGCCGGCTGGAAGAGGGCGGCCGGGCGGTCGTGCAGGACGGCGATGGGGGCGCGGAGGCGGTAGGGAGCGGCGCGCAGCTGGGCAGCCATGGCGCGGGAGACGGTTAGGTTGGCGTGGCCGAGGCGGCCACAGACCTCTTCGTAGCGGCGGGCGAGGCGGACAAGGGGGTGATGGGTGCCAGCTGCGCCGGCGCGGCTGCCAGCAAGAATGGTCCAGCCATAGTTGTGCCAGTCGACGAGCAGGCGAGTGTTGCGCATGCGGCCGACGAGGGCGGCGAGGGCAAGTGTGGGGATGGACGGCGGGTTCTGCACGAGCAGCCAGCGGGCTGGCGACGTGGTGTAGGCGAGGACGAAGGCGAGATTGAGGACCTGCCAGACGACCTTGAGGGGGCCGCCGACCACAAAGGGCAGGCGGCGGAGGGCGGTGGGGGCGGGCGTCAGGGGGACACGCGTCAGTCGGGGGTGATCTGCCAGCGCATCGAGGAGGTCCGAGTCTGTGATGTCAGCAGGAGAGAGGAGAGGAGAGAAGAGAGGAGAGGAGAGAGAGAAGAGAAAGGAAAGGAGGAGATAGACGCAAGACACCCACCGAAATATCCAATCAACTGCACCGGCGCGTGCTGGGCGATGCTGAGGGCGTGGTACTGCATGCGCGGGCTGCGGCCGACGTCGCCCAGCACGAGCACCTGCACGGCCCGGCTGCGGCCTCGATGCCGTCGCGGCCAAATTAGCACGGAGACGAGCACGACGGCCAGCAGCGCGGCGCCGATGAGCGACTTTCCCAGGCCCATGTGGTCGTCGGTCGCCGGACGGGCGTGTCGCTTGCAATATCCTGCTTTGGTCAAAGTCCTCCTGTAGTGTCGTCGTGGCCGTCCTCGCGCTCTCGCGCGCTCGACTTGGTGATAACAGATTGCTACAGGAACGACGTAATGGTTTGTACAGTGTCTTGGCGGGTCTCTAGGGCCTCGTGCGACTCCGCCAATCATATGGCCGCCTGCGAGCAGCTGTGCACCAAACAGGAAAGCGCCAAGCCCATGCCGAGCGCTCCTGCTCCACTGTCCCGGCAAAGGGGGTTTTCCTCGTACTGTGTACTCTTTTGTGTTTGCTGTTGCCGTTCTTTCCATCGCTCGCCGCCCTTTTCTCGTCCTCTCGCAACAGACTGCCTCTTTCTGCCGATTCGACGACCGCCGACCACGTCTGACAGCCGCCTACCGCCGCATCACCACCCGGGGCGACTCAATTGGCAGGCCTCGTGTGCGTCTGGCCACCGCTGTTCGGGGGAGCATTTCTGACGACGCCGTCGCTCGTTTCGGCCTCGTCCTCCCTGTCGTCGCTGGGTCCTTGCGCTGCCTTTCTGGCCCGAGGGCCAAAGTGCGACCTGGCATTCCTCGAGCCGGCTACTGACTGCCGACCGCCTCGACCGCCTCGACCGCCCCGATCCCTCTTCATCTTCCCGCCGCCCTCCCGCCGCTCAGCGGCCTCCACTCCTCACGGGCCACTCCCCACGGGCCACCTTCTCGGACCATGTCCTCCTACGCCTTGCCGAACCCCACCATGTCTCGCGAACACTGGCCGAGCTATGCACAGCAGGCGCATCCGCATTCCCACGTCCACTCGCACTCGACTCAGCACTCGCACACTCCACACGTCCGGTCGCCCCTCAGCTACGTCGATCATGCCCGGAGCCCGGCCGGCGGCGAGGCGCGCGTGTACCGGGTGGGCAACGGCTCAGCCTACTCGCTGAATTCCATTGTCCAAGAGGGCGACGATCACGACCATGATCATGACCACGATCATGACCACGATCACGACCATGATGAGCACAGTCACGAGGAACACGCCCACGACGACCACTTCCATGACCATTCCCACTCACACACTCACTCGCACTCTCCAGCACCATTATCACACGTCCGCTCGGTGGAACGACAGTTGGAAAAGATGTACTCGCCGCCAACAACCTCGATGCCCATTTTTGAGCAACAGGACGCAGGCTCTCAGTCCCGGGTGACTGGCTTCATGCTGCAGCGCACAGCAGAGTGGCCGATCCTGCACGCCATCATGAAGGAGCAGGACTCGCGAAGGATATTCTATTTTATGAGGTAGGCCGCCAATACCGAGTGATGGACCGTACACATCTGACCAGCAGTCTTAACTTTTCCTTTATGCTTGTCCAGGCGTTCTACGGCTACGTCACCGACTCACTCGGTCTACTGAGTGACAGCATCCACATGTTCTTTGACTGTGTGGCCCTGGGGGTAGGCCTGTTTGCCGCCGTCGCTAGCAAGTGGCAGCCAAACGAACGGTTCCCCTACGGTTTCGGAAAGATTGAGACACTAAGCGGGTTCGGCAACGGCATCTTTTTAATGTGCGTGGCCTTCTGTGTTTTCGGGGGGGTTTTTTTTTGGCTGTGACATGCTGACTCTCGCAGATTGATTAGCATGGAGATCATGGTGGAGGCGTTTGAGCGCATCCTGGGCGGCCGCGAAACGCAGCGGTTGTGGGAGCTGTTTGTCGTGAGCTCGTTGGGCCTGCTGGTGAACCTTGTCGGCATGTCTGCATTTGGGCACCATCACCACCACGGCGACGGCGACTCGTGCCCATCACATGCGGCTGTACACGCCGCTCATGGCCACGACCACGATGACCACGATCACGACCACGATCACGACCACGATCACGATCACGACCACGATCACGATCACGATCACGACCATGACCACGGCCACAGTCACGCCAGCCACAACCACAGTCATAGTCACGACAATGAGAACATGTATGGCATCTACCTTCACGTGCTGGCCGACACGCTCGGCAGCGGCGCGGTGATTGTGTCGACGGTGCTGACGCACTTTTGGGGGTGGGCGGGCTGGGATCCGTTGGCATCATTTCTGATCGCAGTGTTGATCCTGGGGTCCGCGATACCGCTGGTGTCGTCGTCAGCGCGGCGGCTGTTGCTGACCATGCCGGACGCGCTCGAGTACTCGCTGCAGGGCATCCTGGCCGACGTGGCGGGGCTGCCGGGGGTCTCGAGCTACGCGGCGCCGCGGTTCTGGGTGGACGATCGGGCCGGGTCGCCGACACGGTTACTGGGCCTGATGCACGTGGTGGCGGCGCGAGGGGCCGACATGGGCGACGTGCGCGACCGGGTGCGCAACTATCTGTTGGAAAAGGGCGTCGATGCGGTGCTGCAGATCGAGCGCGAGGACGACGGCAACTGCTGGTGCACGAGCGGGCGGGCGCCGGGGGTGTCGGGGGTGCCGGGGCACGGATCGAAGCCGAGCATTGCCTTCTAGAAACGGGCGAGGGCAATGGGGTATCTGGCGTTTGCGGCTGTTTGGATTGCATCTGGTGCAGGGAATTGGAGGACAAAATGTAGCCATAAAAGAAATCGGCTTTGTATTACACGGCAAGGCCGTATGCGGAAATTCTGGGCTGACTGCTCCGCCTGTCCGTCGCATCGCAGTACGGCGTCTGGGGGCTCCGGTCTGCCGGCAGCGAGTCGCATGGTGGCTTTCATTCAAGTCAGCAGGCATTGGCCCCGCAAAAGAGGCCGCGTGGGGTAGCTGTAGCGGTTTGGGGCCGCGTGCCGGTCGTGGCCGAGTGCGAGGGGAAGCTGTCAGCAGAGTCTAGTCTGGGCGGGAGCCGAAAGCCGAGGCACAAGGAACGGCTGCCCGATTCGGAACCTGCACGGAGCAGACGATCTGCCAGGCAGGACACAGTCCACTAGAGGTTGTGCGACGGCTTGTCGCTGCGGGACGGCAGTCGCAGGGGCGCGCCTACCTATTATACATGTGTTGAACGTAGCGTGTGTGCGGACAACCGGAGGGAAGTCGTACGGGAGGCTAGCGGCCTGGCGCCTTCCCCAGAAATAAAAGGAAGAAGCGCTCGCACGTGAAAGCCATTGATGTATTTTCTCGAGTATTTTTGTCCTACTTGTCCTTTTGACACCGACATGAGCAACTGGGAGCAGACGAGACCGATTTGACAGCAGGCATACTGCAGGATCCGTGTTTTGGTGTCTTGGACTTGCGCTCTCGATTTCATTGGCTGTCCCCTCTTTCCTCTCTCCTCTCTCCTCTCTCCTCTCTCCTCTCTTGTCTCTTTTCTCTTTTCTCCTTTTCCCTCACAATGACTGTCGACGACGCACCCGCACCTGCCTTTGAGCAGATACCGACGCCACCTCCAGCACCCTCGGCGCTGGTGGCCCAGCTGCGGTCCCTGGCGGCCGGTGGCTTTGGTGGTATCTGCGCGGTCATTGTCGGCCACCCTTTTGATCTGGTCAAGGTGCGGCTGCAGACGGCCGAAAAGGGCGTGTATTCGTCGGCCGTTGATGTGGTGCGCAAGAGCGTCGCGCGCGAGGGCCTGCGGCGAGGGCTGTACGCGGGCGTGAGCGCGCCGCTGCTGGGCGTGACGCCAATGTGTACGTAAGAGGGCGAGAGGAAGGCGTGAAGGAGGCAAAAAAGGCAAAGAAGACAATGAAGACGAAGCAGCAGCTAACCAGCACCACAGTCGCGGTCTCGTTCTGGGGCTACGATGTCGGCAAGACGCTCGTGCGGTCCGTCTCCGCCTCCAACCCCGACGGCTCCCTCACGATTGGCCAGATCTCGGCGGCCGGCTTCTTCTCAGCGATCCCCATGACAGTCATCACGGCGCCGTTTGAGCGCGTCAAGGTCATTCTGCAGGTGCAGGGCCAAAAGACGCTGGCGCCGGGCGAAAAGCCAAAGTACAGCGGTTCGCTGGACGTGGTGCGCCACCTGTACCGCGAGGGCGGTCTGCGGTCCGTCTTCCGGGGCAGCGGCGCGACGCTGGCGCGCGACGGGCCGGGCTCGGCGGCCTACTTTGCTGCGTACGAGTACATCAAGCACGCGCTGACGCCCAAGGACCCGACGACGGGCCAGCCGGCCAAGGACGGCAAGCTCAGCCTGACGGCGATTACGGTCGCGGGCGGCGGCGCCGGCATTGCCATGTGGATTCCCGTCTTCCCGGTCGACACGGTCAAGAGCCGGCTGCAGACGAGCACGGAGCCGGGCGTCACGGTCGGCTCCGTCGTGCGGGAACTCTACGGCAAGGGTGGCATGCGGGCCTTTTTCCCGGGCATCGGGCCGGCGCTGGCCCGGGCAGTGCCGGCCAACGCGGCGACGTTTTTGGGCGTTGAGCTGGCGCACCAGGCCATGAACAAGGTGTTTGGGTAGGGTATCTGTGTAGAGCTTGATATAGATGATTCTAGCGTTTTTTTTTCGTCAATCGTGAAACTTGCCGCCGCAACGTCCACATACGTCGCCTGCCACGGCCTGGCGCAGGCGAGCCACAGCGGCCGGATCCAGGCCGGGCGGCACCATGGCGGCAATAGCATCGGCGCGCAGGGTGCGGCAGCGGCAGACGCCACAGACGCGCGAGGCGCCCGGCCGCTGGATGGCGAGGCCGGTGGCGCCGCAGCGGTCAAAGACGTGGCCGCGAGAGCAGGCCGCGAGCGTGGCGGAGCTGCCGGCGGTGTCGCCGTCCATGGAGGCGCCGCAAATGGTGCAGGACTGCAGGGGGGGAGCGGCCGAACCGCGGTCGCGACGATGGGTCGGCAACACGGGCGGGCCGCGGCCGTACATCCACGCCCACATGCGGGCCTCGGTCGAGAGGGGGGGGCGGGCAAAGGAGGCCGAGGCGCTGGCAGAGGCGTGGGCAGAGACGTCGGCCGGACGCGCCAGACTCTCACCCTCATCCCAGCCAAAGAGGACGCGGCTGCGGTCGCGGTACCAGCCGCCGCGGTCGGGCTGCAGGGCCGCGTGGTCCGTGACGAGCACGGCGGTGACGCCGCCGGGGGCGCGCGAGAGGCCCCAGAAGCGGGCGCGGTGCAGAAACAGCTCGGGCTCGGTGGTGGCGGCGAGGTGGAGGGGCTGCAGGGCAGCCCCATCGGGCCCATCGGCCTCGTCGTCGTCGTCGGCCTCGTAGCCCGCGCCGGGGCCGACGCCCGCCGTGATGCTGACCTGCACGCGGCGGGCCATGTCCAAGGTCCACTGGGGCCACGGTGCGGCGGTGGCGGTGGCGGGACCGCCGCCCGTTTCGTACCAGTCGTTGTTGGTGGCCGTGGCCGCGAGGCGGACAAGCGTGTAAGCGGGCGGCGCGCGGCCGGGGCCGGGGGGGTGGATCACGAGGTCTAGCAGTCAGTCAGCGGTCGGTCAGTTGGTCGGCCGGTCCACCTACCCTGAATCGGATTCGTCCGCGCCTCGTCCGCGGCCGCATAGAGCGTCCCACACGCGGCCAGACGGTGTGGCGGCGGCGCGCCTCGCGGCACGGCATTGCCGCGGGTCAGCAGGTCGACCTCAAAGGCGCGCGCCACGAGCGGCGTCGCCACGATGCCGCGACACCGCCGGCTGCCGCCGTCGACGGTCCAGATGCCGGGCTCCCACGTGACAAAGGCGTCGGCGCCGAGAAAGAGACAGAGCCCGTCGACGTCGCCGGCGTCCACCGTGACGGCGGGCGGCTGGCCGGCCACGAGCACGGCGGTCACGCGGCGGAAGCCGACATAGTGGCGCGCGAGGTAAGCCACCAGGCAGATGGACGTGCTGCCGCCCGTGGGGCTGCCCGGGCTGGCGTCGTCCACGACGAGCCACGGGCTGCACTGCAGCCCAAAGGCCGTGCCGGCTGCCACCACGTGGGCCACGTCGTCGGCGGGCGACGGCGGCGGATGCGGTCCGGCGGCGGCAAAGCGCGCAGCCTCGGCAACGTGCCAGACGCCGCCGTCCGTGGTCCGCTGCACGCGCAGCACGACGACCTCGTCGGCGTCGGTGCGGTACACCATGAGGGCGCCGCCGTCCTCGTGCGGCCCGCCCAGCGGCCCGCTCCAGGCAAACGACACGACGCAGGTGCCCGGCCGTGTCTGCGGCGGCACCAGCAGGCGCTCGCCCACGGCCCAAAGGACGGCCCAGCGGGAGGTGTCGTAGTGGCGGGACGGGCGGCGGTTGGCGGCGGCCGTGGTGGCGGCGGCAGCGTTGTGGTTGTCGCCGTCGTTGTCGCCGTCGTTGGCATGCCCGATCAGGCCGGCCTCCTCCGCGCCGCCCTCGCCGTAGACCGCGACGACTCCCGAGGCCGTCAGCACTGCGAGCACGGCCCGCCGGTTGCGGCCGACGCCCGTGGGCGACCAGGCCAGGGCCACGACCGAGTTCATTGTGCCGGCGACGGCGGTCAGCGGACCGCTACCGGCGCCGCCCGGCCGCCGGAAGACGCCGCCGTCGCGGGGTAGTGGAGTGGATGTGGTTGCGGCAGCGGCAGTAGGTTTCGCGGCGGTGGCCGCTGCGGCCTTGCCCTTGCCGCGCAGCCCCCGTGGCGGTGGCGCAGCGAGCGCGGCGTCGGCCAGCGTCTGCTGGATGAGGGCGGCAAATGGAAAGGGCAGGCCGGCGGCGGCATAGAGGCGCTGGTTGAGGCGCAGGTCGAGGGGCGGATAAGCGGCGGGAATGTGCAGACTGCCGGTGGCGAACTGGCTGCGGGCCTCGGTCTCGGTGGCGGCGAGGGGGTCGTCGGAAGGGTTGTCGGGGGGGTTGGGTTCCTGCGCTTCGTTTCCGTCGCCGCCGTGTTCCTCCTCCTCCTCCTCGTCACCCCCAAACTGCGGCACAAAGACGTGAACCGAGTCGTCAGCGGCGACGGCCAATTCGGCGTCGGGCGACCAGGCCAGCGCGCGCTTGGCAAACGGGGCAGACCGCAGGGTCAGCGGCCGCAGGGGAATCGCCCGGGGGCGTTTCTGGGCGGTCAGCAGGCGGGCAGGCAGGACAGGGCGGCGGGCAGAGGGCAACGTACGCGAGCAGTGGCATTCATGTTGGTGGCAGAAGACGAATTCGCGACGCGTCCAAAGCGGGGTTCGGAGCTCTAGCTGCTAGCACGCTGTAGATCCCACTAGCGAGCTGAGCTCTTTTTTTTTTCCGACGTACGAATTCATTCCGTCTTTTTCTATGACGTACTCGTACATGCTTTTCTCTTACACACCCAGATACGCGCTCACCCCCCAGAGCAGGCCGCTGCCCACCAGCACCGACGTGCCCAGCACCTTTTTGAACCACCAGTGGTCGTCTGTCAGCGGCTGCGCCGTCTGCACCGCCGCCTGGCCCGTGGCGACAGGCCGCTGTTCGGCGCGGGAGGAGCCTGCCGTCGTCTTCTGTTCCGCTTCCGCTTCCGCTTCTGCTGCCTTGGCTGCTGTTTCTGCCGCCTCGGCGGCATCGGCCCGCTGGTGCAGCGCCGCAATCGTGCGGCTGATGGCCAGCAGCTCCTCCTCGAGCGCGGTGCTGTTGCCGGCGTTGCCGGCATTGCTGCCGTCGCCGTCGACCTCGACGTTTTGCACGTTGCCGAAAAAGTCCGTCACCAGCCGGCTGCGCGCGGCTGCGGCACCGCCCCGGAACAGGTCGTAGCGCACGCCGGCGTGCGAGTGAATCTTTTCATAGTCGTACGAGTCAAACAGGTCGCCGACCGTCTTCTTGCTGCCGAGGTCGCGCACCTGCGTCTCGAGGAACTCGAGGTTGTAGTACGTGTAGCGGTCAATGACGGCCACGCCGACGTCGCTGTCGGCGTGGTGCGAGTACGACGACTGGTCGAGCTCCGACGAGCCGGTCGCAATTATGTTGGGCGAGTACAGGCGGCTGTACATGGTGTTGGCCTGGCACGTGTCGATCATAAAGAGGATCTCGTGGTACCGGCGCTTCTCCCACATCTGCTCAAAGGCGTCGGCCAGGTCAATGGCGCCAATCTCCTCGGCGTCCTGGAACTTGAGAAACTCGTTGCCGCCGTGGCCGGTCATGTAGACGAGAATGTTGCTGCCGTCGTCGGTGAGCAGGCGCTTGCTGCGCGGCATCTCGTCGCCGACGCGGTCCGTCAGCAGCCGGATAAAGTTTTGCACCGTGACTTCATAGCCGCGGTAGTCGACCTCAATGTTGTCGCCGTACAGGTCGACGGCGCGGTCCGCGTTGGAGTAGACCGTGCCGGGGAACGCGTTGCGCGGGTTGCACGCCATGTCGTCGGGCAACATCAGGATGATCTGCGAGTCGGGGATGCCCAGCCGCTTGACCGTACGGTACACGGACAGCGCGTTGGCGAGGTGCCGGTAGTTGAACCAGAAGCGCGACGTGCACACAAGCACGGCCCAGTTGCTGGTGTGCTCGGCCGCCGCGAGCGACAGCCCGGCCAGGACTAGGGCCAGCGTCGGGAGTTGCATCGTGGTGTGTCGTGGTCGTGGTCGTGGTTGTGGTCGTGTCGTCGTGGCCTCGTGTCGTCCTCCTCATCCGTCTCCTGCTGATCAATCAGCCCCACAACTCGCACTCGCTTTTCGGTCCATTATTCTTCCGTCCGACCCGCCTGTCTGCAGTAGTCCAAGTCCCCCGTACGTAGCTGTCCCGCTAGCCGCTCGCTGGAGGAAACAAATCGCCCCCCGACCGATGCGCGCTAGCAAAAGAGTCATTCGTGCCTGCCAGCTGTAAATTATACGATGCATGTGACAAATCCAAGGGCAATTTCTGCGCCTGCCGCCGCTGCGCTGTCAGTCACCGGTCCGTTTCTCTTTTCCAGATTCCGGATTCTGATTCTGCATATGCACCGTGACCGAAATCCCTCGCTTTCCCACGGCAGCGGGACACGTATTCCAGCCGCGACGAGCCCCGGCCTTCTCCAACGGCCGTCAGGCGCCCTTTTTCCACCCCTCTCCCAATAACAGATCTCCTAGCAGCCCCGTGCTCCGTCCATCGGCCTTTATTTCGCGAGCTTCTCCTCGTCTCCTCGGCCTCTTTTCCTCCTGTCTTTTTCTCCCAGACGCGTTCTCTTGTACACCGTTCCGACCTCGCTCGCCCTGGTCCATGGCGCTGGTCTCGCACGGTAGATGATCCCAGCACCTCATCCGTCCTGACCCCGGCCCTGCCACTGCACTTGGACCTCGTCGACACCAACCAGCTTCTGCTCTGCTCTGCTGCTCGGCCACGGCCCATCGTCACGCCACAACCCATCGCCATCATCTCACAACTAGCCACTTCCGGCGCAACCAAAAGAACCAACAGAACCAACAAAGCTCCAGCCACACTTGGACGGGACCTCCTCTTGGACCGTCTGCCACGTTACGCTTCCCCCATAACTTTCTCTTCGGCCTCGCAACGGATTACGCTCCGGCTCCTTGCTTGTCATGGGCCGCCCTCCGGCATACATTTTTATTGTGAGGTGAGTTGCGTGTGTTGTGCTCCTCTTGTTCCATCTCGTGTCCCCTCTCTCCTCCCCCTCTTCCCCTCTTACTCACGACATAGGCATGGGAACCGACTTGATGCAGCCGACAAACTCTGGCATCTCTCCTCGCCCACGCCCTACGACCCCCCTCTGACGTACGGGGGCTGGACCCAGTCGCGCTCCATCGGCCAGCGCATCGGAAACATACTGCGGGACAACCTCTCGCCCGAGCCGCAATCCACTCCCCCAGCCAGTCCGAGCACCTCCGACGGCCCTCCGCCCAAGAAGCGCCGCTACAATGTCGTCATCCACAGCTCGCCCTTTCTGCGCTGTCTCCAGACCTCCATCGCCATCGCCGCCGGCCTCGCCACGGACCTTCGGCCGCTGGAGATCCCCAACAGCGCCCCGGAGCCCTTGTCGCCACGGCCATCGCAGCTGACCGCCCAAAACGTCTCCGCCGTGGCCACCAATGGCAGCCGTACGGGCCGGCAGGATGCCCTCAAAATAAAAAAGACCGTCATGCGCATCGACGCCTTTCTCGGCGAGTGGCTGTCGCCCGGATACTTTGAGCTCATCACTCCACCGCCCAGCTCCTCCCTCATGCTCGCCAGCGCCAAGGCCGAGCTCTTGCGCCGAGAGGACTACTCCAGCTTCACCTACACTCCCGGACACACCTACTCCCACTCCACCAGCCAGCTGTGGGGCGGCGCCTCGCCCGTGCGTCCCTGGGACGAAGATGTGCCCAAGTCTGCTACGCGCCCAGAGCTGCCGAGCCCGCGCTGGTTGAGTCTCCGGGGGAATGGCAATGGCAGTGGCAGCGGCAGTGGCAGCGGTGGCAACAATCCTCGCCCCATTCCCGGAGGTTATGTGGCCCCAGTCCCGCAGTTTGCTCTGTCCAACCAGGCCCAGGCACCGGCCGACTACGTCGCTCATGCCCGCGATGCCTGCGTCGAGCTGGACTACCAGTGGGACTCGATGCACCCGTCCCTCGACTGGGGCGACGGCGGCGAGTTTGGCGAGGAATGGACGGCCATGCACCGGCGCTTCCGCAAGGGCCTCCAGCACCTGGTCGACTGGTATACGACCACGGACTGTCCCACGGAGCCGGTGACGAAGCTAGTTCACTTCAAGCCCCCCTCCTCGACCGGCGGACAGTCGGTCGAGTGTGCTATTGAGGACGACAGCATGACAATGGACGACGAGGAAGGCGAGGATGAGTTTGTCGAAGAATCGGTCGTCATTCTCGTCTCGCACGGCGCCGGATGCAACGCCATGATTGGCGCCATCACACAACACCCGGTCCTCATGGACGTCGGCCTGTCATCATTGACGGCAGCGGCACGGAAACCGGGCATGGACGTGGCACCGACGCCGGCTGACTTGCTCAACGGACCCGACAAGGACCTGGCCAAAGATTCTTCCGCCGGCAGCAGCCTCGTCCACAATACCAACGGCATCGTGCCTCTAAACAAATACTACGAGATGAAACTGTTCGCCAGCACGGAGCACCTGCGCTCCCCCAGCGCGTCGCCGCCCGTGTCTCGATCGAGCAGCATCGCCGGCGTCCTCGGCGGCACGCGCGGCCGCCACTCCAACTCCCTCTCCTCCGCCCTGGCCAACGCCGGCTTTGAGAGCGGCGTTGCCGCCCATCGGAGCATCTCGGCCGGCTCGCCCTATGGCAACGGACGTCGGCCCTCTGGCACGCAGACACGCTCGCCCATGTCGGCCGTTGCGCCGACTCCGCGCAGCAATGCCACGGGTGGCATCACGGTCGGCAGTGGCATGGCGGCCTTTTCGTCACCAGTCGCCGTCTCTAGCCCGCTGAGTCGCGCCAGCCAGCCATCCATTGGACTCTGGTCGCCGGTGAGCCCAAAGAGCCTCGACGACGAACTGGCCGTGGACGACGACACGGAAATTCTACTCAGCTTTGCGCCAGAAGTTGACCCTGCCACCGCGGACAGTGCCTCAGAACTCCAGCCCGCCGCTGCCGCCGCTGCCGTCGCCACTCTGAGCGAGCCGACCCCCGCGGTGGCTAGCTACGTCCCACCCGACACTGCCTCGGTCAACACGGCCACGTTAGGCAGCGGTCCGAGGAGCCGGAGCAGGACGCCGGCAAGCCTTTACCCGCTCGACACGACAACAGGCAGAGGCCTGTGGGCAGCGCCGTCGCGGGTGTCCCTCGAGCTGGAGCCGCTGTACGACATGACCTCGGCAAAACGACGGTGGTCGGTGAATGAACGAGCGTAATGATTTGCGATTTGTGTGATTTGTATGATTTGCGTGTTTTGCGTGTTTTGGGCTTTGGGCTTGGGCTTTCTCGGCTGCGACGAAAGGGGGCACCTTATTTTTGGTATGCGGCAGAATGCAAGCGTGACGTCATGTTTTGAACAGAAAGTTGGTTGGGTATTGGGAGGACCGTCGCGATGGAGCGGGTATGGTTTTCTCCAGTCGACGTGATGCAGATGCATCTTGTACTGCACGAGCTCAAAAGTTGTTGTCCATCGGAATGTATCAACAGTTATCCTACAGCTTGGCTTTCGCACTAGAACTAGAAGCAGGGCCTCAAACCCCTAAAAATCCTACAAGGCCCATTCAATGGAGAAATGTGAAGTGAAAACAAAAGAGGGAAAACGAAGTGAAATCGGCTTCCGGGGCCGATGGGAAGAACATGGCCGTGGCCAGAGAATGAAAACGAGCGCCAAGAAAAAAGTGCGAGACGAGAAAAAAAAACAGCAGCAGACAAGTAGTCATCCCCTCATTCCCATACACTTTCCATCCTCCCCTGGGTTATCACAACAAAGGGAATCGTTCGTCATCCCGCCGTGTCAACGCCGTATCCTTCCAAGTGCCTGTCCGGTGCAACGTGAAGCCTCTGTCTTAGTAGGCCTGGCCGGGCACGGGCTTGCGGCCAATGGGACCAGACCGTGGGCCATTTCTCGGACCGTTTGTCGGACCGTTTGCCGGGCCACCTGGTGGAGGACCACTTGGGCCAGATGGCCGGGCCTGCGGGGCTGCCTCCGCCAGACTTTGCGGCCGGCTGGCGGTCGGGAAATCGGGCTGGTTGCCCGTCGGGTAGGGTGCCTGTTTGGGGGAAGCAGCCGGCGGGGAGCGCATGCCAGCAGCCGAGCCCGGACGGCCAGCCATGGGACCACCGGCCGCCGAACCCATCGGACCTATCGGACGACCGGCCGGTGACTGCGGACTGCCCATTGGCCCCATCGGCCCCATTGGCCCCATCGGACCCATCGAGCGCGGAGAGCGCGGAGAGCCGCTGGGGTTCACCGGCGGCCCAATGCGGCCGCCGCCCGGAGGCGGACGAGGCTTCACCGGGCGCACCGACAGACACGTGCGTGGGACAACGCCCTGCTGCGAGCGGTCTAGGCGGATGCAGAGCGCCTGTTGGTCAGCAAGGGGAACACTCACACACACACCCAAAACCAAAAAGACGCAAAACTCACCCATCCATCGTCGTATTCGTGCAGGAGGCGCACCAGCTGACCGGCGCGCAGCTCCAGCTCGTCCTCGAGCGTTGGCTTAAAGTCTAGCTGGACACGATGCACCGACGACACGGGCGGACCACCCGCGGCAGCAATGGCGGCACTGCTGGCAGACGGGCCCTGCGGCTGGTCGGTCGTGGCCGAGGTGAAGCTAAACTCGGTGCCGGCCGGGCTGGCCGGGACCACGCCCAGGTTGGTGCCCAGGGTGGGCGGCGTCAGCGTCAGGTTGATGGCGCTGGGGCCGTCTCGGCGCGTAGACGCCTTGCGGGCCAGCGAGCCGGCGGCGACACCCGCAGCGGCACCGCCGGCGGCGGTACCAGCGACAGCGCCCACTGAGGCGGCGGAAATCGGGCTCACAGTCTGGCCGCTCGACGCGCTCGAGAGGGGCGACACAGGGAGCTCGGCGACATCGCCAAAGGGGTTGTTGTTGGCCGCGACGGCACCGCCGGCCGGGGCACGTTCCCAGGCGCTGGCGCCGTTCGGCCGGTTGGCCATGGGTGCTTGGTTCTGCAGGGCAATGGCTGAGCCGCGGCTGGTCCGGCGCTCCGGGTTGTTCTCCGGCTGGTTTTGATAGCTCGCGGCACCGGCACCAGCAGCGGCACCGGCGGCAGCGCCACCAAAGGCGGGCAGGAACTGGGTCACCGGGCGCAGACTGAGACGAGGCGTCGCGGCGGCTGCGATCGCGCTGTTGCCAAAGACAGCGGGGCCGACCACGCCGCTATGAATGGCGGCATGGTCGCCAAAGGGCCCATTGAGCTTCTCGTCGTCTTGGACCTGGCGCTCGGTCTGCTTCTTATGGCGGCGGAAGAGGAAAAAGACGAGCAGACAGACGACGGCCAGACCGCCGATGACACCAATGGCGATGCCGGCTTTGGCCCCCGACGACGTGCCAGAGCTGGAGCTCGTGGCCGTGCTCGAGGCAGATGCGGCAGCTGAGGTAGCACTGACCGTGGACGTGGCCGTCAAGGAGGTGGCCGAGTCAACGGCGAGCACGGCCGTCTCGGACGAGGACGTGGCCGACGAAGTGGTGGCGGCGGTGGCAGTAGACGAGCTGGATGCGCTGGTGGTCGTGTCAGCGGCGGTGGCGGTGCTGCTGCTCGAGCTATTGGTCGTGCTGGTCGCAGTCGCAGTCGCGCTCGTCTTGCTCGTTGTCTTGGAGGATGTTGTCGAGGTCGACTTGGTCGTCGAGGTCGTCGAGGTTGTTTTGGCGCTGCTGGTGCTGGTCGTCTTGGCGCTGCTGGTCGTCTTGGTGCGGTCGTCGATCGTTTGGGTGGTCAGCGCGCCGGTGTAGCCCGACGGCACACTGGTCGAGTAGACTGTCTGGACGACCGTCTTGGCCTTTTGGCCGCCGACTGCCTCGCCAAAGGCACTGGTGATGGTGTCCCAGAGATCGCGCTCGCGCACCTCGTGTGGATGTTGTGGTTGCGCCATGACGGCGGTATCGACAAGTTGTCGAGGATGTTGTCAGAAGAGTGTCGGCGCCGAGTGGTTAAGTCGTCGAGTGCCAAGCAATGAGACTGGAAAACGTCGGTTGCTGGCAAAGGAATGTCGATTCGGTTGCCACGCGGAGGTTGGAAATCGGAATGAGTGATGCCAAAGAATGTCGCTTCGTCCAAAGACGGAGAAATGGGCGCCAGAGAGTGAGCGTGGGAGAAAAGGACCGAGATCGTCGCCAGGATCAAAGAAAACAAACGAGGGGAGAGTCGGTCGACGTCTCAAGGCCTGCAGGAAGAAAGAAAGAAACAACCTGCAACGCGACGTGCTGTCGAGCGGTGACGAGAAAAGCAAAAACAAAGAATGTGTGTGGGTGAGAGAGAGTGGGTTGCGACTTGCGACAGCGACCAGCCGAGGGGGGTTGTCTTTCAGCGTTGCCGTGTCCGCTGCAGCCGGATTGAGCCAGTTGGAACCGACCGCTGAGGAATCACGTCTGCGTTCCCGCCCGCTGTAGCTGTTTCCGTCCAGGAGCAGTGCCAAGCAAATGGAATGAGTGGCCCCTGTCGGCCGAGCACGAGACGGGCTTCTTTGTCCTGTCCTGGCCGTCCTGGACATGCCTCTCGCAGCGCATCTTACGAGACGCCGAGCGCGCCAGCCAATGGCCTCGAGCGCTGCGCCGCGGCGCCGTCCTTGCAAGGGCCCGGTCCAAAACCAGAAAACACGAAAACCAGGGGGGGAATCCGCGTACCTGCAGATCGCCAGGAATGTGAAAACAGTCCACGCCATGGAGCCTCGGCCAGGCACAGCGCCGCTCCCATTGGCTGGTGCAGTCCATCCGAAATGAAACTTCAACATGGGTATGTTTTTAGTGTTTTTTTAGTGTGCATTACACCCAATGACCGGACGAAGACAGCCGGGATGAAAAAGGAAAATCGCTCGCGGCGTGCATCGTCAGGCGGTCGCAATGCGTTGATCGCAGACGTGTGGCGCGCAAGCTCATCGCCTTTGAACTCGAACAGTGAAGAGGATAGATTCGGGTTGTTTTGGTCTCTGGCATTTTGGCCTTTGGCCTTGCAATTTCCTGGCTGCCTTGGTGGGGGTGCTCGGAAGGACCGTTGTTGGCTCTTGCCCACCCAATTTCAAGCTTCCTGCCTGTTTCGAAACATACAGAGCCGGCGGATACGAGCGAATACGGTACATTGGCTGCTGGTGTTTTTGAGCCAGGGGACAAGTATCTTTTCGGTCGGCGACTAATTGTAAGTGAAACACAGCCGACCCACCCAAATGCTGATCGCCATCTCTTCCCATCTCTGGCAACTATGGCACGCAAACTGGCCTCCGGTAGGCATGCGACAAAAACGCTGCCGTGCAATCCGAGTCGCATCCGCCCCGGCAAGAGGCCGCCTCGTCATGGGAGCGCAATAAGGTTACGGAGCACGGCAGCGGATTGTCAACCTTTATTTCCCCCCATTTCGAATCAGACAACGCCGTCGTACAGCAAACGGACTTTTGTCGTCTGTTTTTTTTTCTTCTTTTTTTTTCATTTTTTTTTTTCATAAATACCGCTTTTGTCTATGACCTAAACACACTCCGTGGACTCCATGCTGACAAGTTCGACCCTCTTTGTTCCTTTCGTACTCCGTCCTCATGCTTTTAATGGTATCTCCAACACGTCAAGATGAAGGGGGAGGCTGGCCCGAACCCCAGCCCGGATGGCCCTGGCCCTGACCTTGGCCATGGCCCTGTCCGAAATAGGGAAACGACGCAGGATTATATCCTGGGGTTGCTGGCTGTGGTGGTGCCGGCGGCCAAGTCTGCCTTGCCTGCTGCTGTGCTGGTGGTTGTGCCGGATAGCCATAGCCCTGCGGCGTGGCCTGTGCAAACGAGAAGGGTGCGGCTGGCGGCTGGGTCGGGTATTGCTGCTGCGGGCTCTGCAGGCTCTGCAGGTTCTGCATCTGCTGCTGAAAGTTGTACTGGTTTAGAACCGCCTGGACGGTCGCCAGGGCCGCTGGCGATTGTGCTTGTCCGGTCTGGCCATAGCCAGCCGCCGCGTACTGGGCAGGCGGTGGCGGCGGTGGCGGTGGCGGCGGGAAGGCAAACGGCCAGGCTGGTGCCGCTGCCTGCGGTGATGGTGCACCATACGGTGCTGGGGCAGGTCCGCGGAAGTTTGGCTGCTGCACCGGCTCATAGGAGGTTGGTGCCCCCCCGTAACCGCCACGCCCCCCTCCCGTGCCGCCGCCGCCCCGGCCAAAGCCGCCACCACGCTCGCGATATCCTCGATTGCCACGGCCACGTCCCCGGTGCGATCCTCGGGAAGAGCCGCCGCCGCCGCTGCCGCCGCCATAGCCACCACTGTTCGCACTCGGTCCCGGCTGGCCTTGGCCCTGGCCAAAGTTGACGGGCCGTGTCAGCGGCTTGTACGGCCCGTCGTCCTCATCATCGTACGACAGCTCGCTGCCCCGCGTGCCATGAGAGATCTCGTTGCGCAATGGGTGCGGACCGCCCTTGCCGCCGCGGCTGGCCCGTCCTCTGCCTGCACCGCCAGCCACTCCTCCGGCGGCTGTGCCGCCACGCCGTTTTGCCTTGGCCTCCCGCCTGTACGCGGCCTCCTTCTCGTCATCAGAAAACTCCATGTCGTCGGCGGCAATCTCTTCGTCGTGCAGGTTACTGGCGTCGGAGCCTTTTTGGCCGCGCAGGGTCTCGGTAAAAACAAACACGGCGTGCTGGGGAGGGTAGTAGAGGATCTGGCCGGGCACGATGATCTCCGACAAGGATGGGCTGGCGTGGTTGGTGCTGTTGGTGACGGCGTCGGCATCGGTAGCAGGGACAGCCTCCTCCTTGACGGTGTCGGCTTCCACAGTGTCCATTGCGTCCTCTTTCACATCCTCCTTGTCCTTGTCAACCTTTTTTGACGCGACTTCCTCTGCGTCTTCCTTGGCATCGTCCGTGTCCGTTGGCCCTGCCGTTTCGACAACAGGCTTGTCCACCACAGGCGTGTCCGCCACAGGCGCGGCCGCCGTGGAAAACCGCAGCACGTACAGTGGTCCACGCACGTTTCCGATCACGTCGGCTACTACGCCCACGATGGTCCGGTCTGCCGTGCACAGTACCGAGCCTGCATCTAGCACGCGGTACGCCGACTCCGTGTTGCCCTTGATGACGGCCGAGTTCTCGACCACGTGCAGGATAGGTCCCAGCAACACAATCGCATCGTCGGCGTCCAGCGTCATCGCGGGCAGAGGCGGCACCGATTCGGGCTGCTCGTTTTTGCTGCGCAACGGCCCCCCGACGGCGCCGCCGTTGCCGCTACGCCGACCGTCCTCGTCCTCGTCCTCATCGTCCTCTTCCATGGCCGCATGCATCAGCATGCGCACGGCATCGCTGATGCCCGGCAGAGCTGCCTCATCGTCCGAGTCCGAGTCGCTCGAGTCGGAGCTGTCCGAGTCGGAGGAGGACACGTATGGCGACGAGTCGGCCTCCCATTCGGCGCCCTCTCCCGCATCGTCGTGCGCATCTTCCCCAGCCGGGGCTTCGACCACAGCGTCCACCTCCATCATCCCGTTGAGGGCAGCCTCCAAGGCATCTGTCACATGGGGCGCATCGGCGTCGTCGACCGCGTCTGCTGGCTTGTCGACCATCTCTCCTGTCTTTTCGACTACATCTGTCGACTTCTCAGCCGCGGCCGGTTCCATCGCCTCGGCTGCTTCCGCCGTCGCGAGGACAGAGATATTTGCCTCGATATTGGTGTCGGCCGTCTTGGATTCGCTCGAGTCTCCCTCCATTGCCTGTGGCACACTCTGCGGCAGGGCCGTCTCGTCTGTAGCAGCGGGAGCAACATTGTTCACCGTCTTCTGTTCTATCGGCCCTGCCTCGACAAGGCCGTCCGTAGCTGCAGCGACAGGCTCCATGGTGGTTGACTCGGACAGAAAACTACATGAAAAACGCTGCTGATAACAACTTTTTTCTGCCGACAAAAAGCTTATCGATCGGATCAATCGTTCTGCCGCTCCGGTTCCAGGCCGCCGCCCCAGCTCGGGACTAGCGTGGATTTGGAACAGCTGGAGCTTGAGTGGACTCACTTGTTCTCGGTGGCTGTTGATGGCTTTTGTTGAGATCCCAACTTCTTTATACCCAGCCCTCAGCCCTCAGCCCGCCATTTGCATCACGGCAAGATGGCGACACCACCGCCGAGAAAGCACAAGTTTACACATCCAAATGCGTCGCATGCGCGGAGGAAGTGCGCACAGCCCCCTCGTCCCTCTGCTTGGGATCTCCCCTGCTGACTAACTGCCACAGACAGGCCAAGAATGGCCTTGAACCCATCACGGCCTTTTACATGTTTTTGGCGGCCAACCTGTTTTCCGCCGTGTATGCGCCGATCCAGGACTGCGACGAGACTTTCAACTACTGGGAGCCGGCCCACTACCTGACGCACGGCTACGGCCTCCAGACGTGGGAGTACTCGCCCGACTATGCCATCCGCAGCTGGCTCTATGTCGGCCTCCACGCCATTGTAGCCTCTTTGCGCCGCATGCTGCCGCAGGCGTCCAAGGCCGGCGAGTTCTACCTGGTACGCTACGCCCTGGCCTTTGTCTGCGCCCTCTGCCAGACGCTGCTCTACCGCGTCATCAGCGGCACGATCAACCCGCGCATCGGCCTCTTTTTCATTGTCGCCCTCTGCACGAGCCCGGGCAACTTCCACGCCAGCACCGCCTTTCTGCCGTCTAGCTTCGCCATGTACGCGGCCATGCTTGGTGCGGCCGCGTTCATGGACTGGCGCGGCGGCCTCAAGACGCTGGCAGGCATTACGTGGTTCACCGTGGCCGGCGTGATCGGCTGGCCCTTTGCCGCGGCGCTCTGTCTGCCCTTTCTGCTCGAGGAGGTGTTTCTGGCGCTCTTTGGGGGCGGCGAGGCGCTGTACGAGAGTTTTATCCGCGTGGCACAGGGCGTGGTTCTGTCAATGATCGTGATGGTATGTCTTGGTGTTCCGTTTTCCGTTTTGCCTACGCTCTAACTCTTTCCACAGGCCGCCGATACAGCCATCAACACCTTTTTCTACAAAAAGACCGCGTTTGTTGCATGGAACATTGTCGAGTACAATGTCTTTTCGTCCACCGGCGGCCCCGACCTCTACGGCACCGAGCCGTGGACATTTTACTTCAAGAACCTCGCGCTCAACTTCAACGTCTGGTTCGTCCTGGCGCTGCTGGCGCTACCGCTGTTTGCCCTGCAGAAGCTGTTTGGGTCGAGAAGCGGCACGCTCCGGGTCCTTGTCTTTGCCGCCCCCTTTTACCTGTGGCTGGCCATCTTCACGCTGCAGCCGCACAAGGAGGAGCGCTTCATGTACCCGGCCTACCCCTTTTTGGCGCTCAACGCGGCCATTTCCCTGCACATTGTCCTCGAGGTGGTCGGCAGCAACGCCCCGGGCAGCCTGCTGGGCCGCATCCCGGCCAAGCTCAAGCTCTTCTCTGTCCTGGGCGTTATGCTCGCCTTTCTGGCCGTCAGCCTGCTCCGCATCGGCGGCGTGATTACGGCCTATGCCGCGCCGCTGGCGCTCTACAAGCCGCTCGGGGCGCAGCTCCTGTACAGCAGCGACCAGCACGGCATCGGCCGCAGCGGCGACTTTGTGTGTCTTGGCAAGGACTGGTACCGCTTCCCCACCTCCTTTTTTCTGCCGCGCGACATGCACGCCAAGTTTGTCCGGTCCGAGTTCCGCGGGCTGCTGCCAGGCGAGTTCTCCGAGGCGCGCACCGGCTTTGGTCTCTGGAGCGGCACCTGGCTGCCGACGACGGGCATGAACGGCCAGAACGAGGAGGACATGGGCAAGTACACGGACATCCGCACATGTGCCTTTCTCGTGGACACGCAGTACCCCGAGAATGCGCGCCAGGGCCGCGGGCTGCCGCCGCTGGAGCCCGACTATGTGGCCGACACGGAGCACTGGGAGGAGGTCCAGTGCCTGCCCTTTCTCGACGCCGGCAACACAGGCTTCCTGGCGCGGGCGCTGTGGGTGCCCGACTGGGACATCATCCCGGCCCGGTACCGGCGCCAATGGGCGCGGCATTGTCTGCTGCGGCGGCGCACGACGCAGACGTGAGGCGGCCGGATTGCATCGAACGTGTGTATTTGTACGACGGCATGACGCATGGATGGTGTTCTCTGGGCCGCGCTGGGCAGGGCCTCGTAGAGGAGAGCAGTAGTGATAGTGGAAAGAATACAAATGGCATTTCTTAGCAGCTTCTGCATGAACGCAAACGGACTCCACCAATTTGACGCAACATGGTTACTGCTTGCGGCTGATACGTCCTCTCACTTGGTCAATTCTTCCAGATATCTTACACGGCACAAATCAACACCGACTATTCATGCAACGTATACACATTCGCTGTGGAATCCAACCCAAAGAACCCTGAAACCCTGCATAGACTGCCTGCAATACAAATTCACTCCAAAAGACGCCACATGCTCGATATGTCCCCGTCTGGTTTTCAACGCCGCTCGTCCTCTCTACTCCTCCGTCATCAATCCCTCCAGCGCCTGCATCGCCCGCGTGCCCTGCCGCTCAAACATGCTCACCATCGCTTCGCACTCCTCCTTGAGCTGCCGCTCCGCCTGCGCCGCATTGTACAGGATAAACTCCTCCACCGTCATGGCCTTTTCCGGCGTGTTGAGCTCCGTGCCGTGTCGGAACAGTCCCTCCTCCAGACCGTCGTTCTCCTTGTCGCTGTCAAAAATCGTCTCCACGTCCACGGCCGTCCACGGCACCGTGCTGCGCAGCCCGCCCATGAGCTGGCCGCGCTTGGACGGCGACCCGCTGCGCACCGGCGTCGCCGCCACGGCCTGCACGGGCGCCAGGGCCACGCGCGTCTTTACGGCACTCGCTGTCAGCCGCGATGACGGTGGCTGGTTCTCCGCGTCCGACGACTGTGGTGACTGCGACGGCGACAGCACTGCCTGCCGTGCCAAAAGCCGTGGAGTCGTATGGCGCGGCCGTGGCGTCGCTGGCTCTGTCAGCACATGAGCTGCATGCAGCGTCGGCAGCACGGGCGGGGGAATTCGCGTCACGCGTTTTGGCGGCGCTGGTGCTGGTGCTGGCGCGGCCACGACCGGCGTAGGCTCAATCACAGGGCCCAGAGACGACCGCTGGGCCAGCGGTATGGGCGTGATACTGATACAGATCGACGCTGCCGAGAGCACCGGCGCCGGAGTTGGGGCAGAGACGGCAGCAGCAGCGGCCGCTTCCAGACTGGCCCGCGCCTCCAGCGACTTCTTGGACGGCCGACCGCGCTTCCGCTTTGGTGCCGCAGCCTCTGCGTTCGTGCTGACGGCGCTGATCACACTGTCCTCGAGCGGCTGCTCCTCGACGGCCGGCTGTGGCGTCGCCTTCTTCGTCTTGGCCTTGGCCTTTGTCTTTTTCGGCTCGTGTTTCGGCTCTGGGTGCTCCGGTTCGGCTGCTGGCTCTGGCTCGGGCATCGGTTCCGCCACTGGCTCCGGCTGTGCTTCTTCCTGCGCGACCACCGCCTTCGGTTTGCGCGTCTGCTGCTTAGACACCTTGCGCGTTCCCGTCTTGCGACCTTGGCCTTTCTTTGGCACATGGACCTCGCGGACCTCGTGAACCTGCGCCGTTTGGGCTTCACGGGTCTCATGCAACACCTCCTCGACGTCAACCTCCATCTCGCGCTCGAGCGCTCGAAGCTCGGCCTCGATCACGGCCTCGTCAATGTCGGGCACCACCGGATCAAACATGGCGTAGTCGCTGCTCGTCTGCCGGCCTGCCTCCTTGTCAATCGTGCTGCTCACGCGTCCGCGCGTGGCACGCTTCTTCTTGCTTGCCGCCGCCTCTGGAACCGAGGTCTCGGCCGTCTCCATTTCGTCACTATGGCGCTTCTTGCCGCGCGCGGCCTTGGGTGCCAGTGGCTGGGCCTCTTCGATCTCTACGATTTCCACATCCACGTCCGGTAGAACCTCCACTGGCTCGTCCTTTTTCACTCGGGACTTGCGGGCCTTTGACGTGGTGGTGGCGGCTGCCTTGCGTCCCCGCGGCGCCTTACGCCCGCCTTGTGTCATGACCGATGTGGCGGTGAGAATGCTGTCTTCCGGCTCGGCCATCGACGGCTCTTCCTCGGCCTGGGTCGCAACGGACTGCACCGATAGCCGGGAGGCTTTGGACGTGCGCGCTGCCTTGCCCCGTGACGTGGTCTTTTTGGGCGCGGGATGCTTGCTGATGAGCGCAAAAAAAGCGCAGTTGGGCGCCCGCTTCTGGTGCTCCTCCCTGCAGCCGTTAGTGGTGTTCTGTCGACAGTATAGGGACTGCGTACATGGGCTTGTCACCCGCCTCCCATCCGTCCAGAGCCAGCTGGCAGTAGGCGCAAGTCGTGTTGTCGTCAGACTCTAGGGTCGGCGTGTACTGCCAACCGGCCTCGGCAAGCTGTGCTGTTAGTAAAGAGTATGCATGCAAACAACTACTCGAACACACAAATACGCACCTGTTTTGTTTTGCACTTCCAGCCTTTCCTGCTCTCGTACGGCCATCGCCCGGCAAAGGTCGCCTTGCGCGCCTCGAGCAGGTAGGGCAGCCGCGGGTCCTCGCTGACCACGTCGCCCAGCTCCAGCTCAACAGCCGCGCAAATCGCCCAACCGCAGTTGCTCGAGTGCTTCAGGTGCTCCTGCAGCGGGTTGTCGTCCTCTTCCCAGCCGTCGAGGTCCTTGTGGCAGAGGAAGCACTTGACATTGTCGGGGTTGCTTGCTTGGGGGTTAAAGTAGAAGCCGGCACGGGCAAGCTGAAGAGTCAGTCAGAGGAACGGGCCCTGGGCTTGGGAGGACTCGGCACGCACGTCCATTGCAGATGGCGATCGGTGAGGCCATGTCAAGGTCTTGGGCGCGCGAGAGCTGCCCGCGTTGATCGTCTTGCGTTTGGCCGCAACCGGCTGCGGGCTCTGGAAGGAGGCTAGCCGGTTCTCCAGGATGAAGAAGCGCGTCTCGTGTTCGGCCTCCATGGCGAAGAAAAAGAGTCTTCGATGAAAATGCTGAGACGCGTCGAAAGCGCTGAATGCGTCAAAGGCGTCGAAAGGGAATAGTTGAATGTACGAGGCACGGGAGAAAATCGCGATTATCGAGACATAAAGGGTCGTGTATAGTCTGGAGAAGCAGCGCCGCGTGATTGTACGACGCAACAAGACGGCCTTGGAGGTTGTAGTGGAAAGGCGGCAGACCGAGGATCGACAAGTGGAGACGAGTAGAGGTGGGATTGTGGGATTTGATTGGGCTGGTTCGCGTTTGTTTACATGTGGGCTTATATAAGCGAATGCTCTATCAGAGCTTCTTGTGCGTAACACACAAAGCGGCGCTCAATATAATTTCCTCAAACCTTTTATTTTCTACAGAGTACTCCTTGGAAGTATGGAAGACAGTTGTTCGTACGCGTGTGGAACAGCACATTTTCGTCTGCGAACGCGGAGAAAGCCTGCCCTCGTATACATGAATATCGCCCAGGTACCTCTATGCAGCTACCCGGGCGTTCTGGCCCCGATTGGAAAGCAGGCTGTTGCTGTGGCAATGCGCCTGTGGACCCCTCAGGAGGACGGCACACCGCAACTGGACGAGAAGGAGTGGCTCTCCTTTTAAGAGGCGCTTGCTGTTTGATGCGAGAGGTTAAAATTTCCATTTCTCCTCTTGCACACATTTCCTACCTCCAGCTCGACGCACATCCCATCGCTGCCGTCACCCCGCTCAACCGCCAATTCCGCACTGAATTGCTCCTCGACACCTCTTCAGCACTAAAATGGTGAGTGACAGACTGGCATTGCGCGACAGTGGCACAAAACGCGCCGGCCGCCTCCTAGCAACCGTCAGCCATCCCTAGCCCAGTGGCCGCTGCTGGTCCGAGACGTTGCCGGCGTAAACAAGCCCAAAATCGCCCACCAGCGGTCGGCGCACTAAAAAAGAGCGCTGGTTCGTCGACGGCAACTCCAAATTTTGTGTTTTTCTGTTCCATCGACGTTTTCGCCTCTATAGACGTTTTTGTCGCATTTCATCTCCTGCAACCACTTCGCCATGGCTTCTAACCAGTACGAACCACAGGCGTCCACCAACTACAAGGAGGCCTTCTCCCTGTTCGACAAGCGTGGCAACGGCCGGGTCGCGCTCGACAGCCTCGGCGACCTGTTGCGTGCCTGCGGCCAAAACCCGACGCTGAGCGAGATCCACGACCTGGAGAAGAATGTTGGCAATGACTGTATGTCTCTTCTACTCTGCTTCTCTGCACTCCGCACTCCGTGCTAACCCTGCAGTCGACTTTGAGACGTTCCAGCGCATTCTCAACCGGCCGGGCGGCTTCCGCGACCCGGGCGAGCCCGAGGAGTACTGCCGTGGTTTCCAGGTGTTCGACAAGGACATGACAGGCTACATTGGCGTCGGCCAGCTCAAGTACATCCTGACGAACCTGGGCGAGAAGATGACAGACGAGGAGGTGGACGAGCTGCTCAAAGCCGTCGACACGAGCTCGGGACAGGTCAACTACACGGGTGGGTACCGCAGACAACCGCTCTCCTGCTCTCTGCTCTCCGCTTTCTGCTCTACTCTTCTGCGGATTGACTAACTCGTTGCAGATCTCGTGCGGACAATTCTTGCCAACTAGAGGGCGTGGGAGCGGGAACTGGGCTCCCCAGGGTATATACGGGGGCATGACTGGATGGCGTTTTTGCTTTAGTCGATGCGTGAATGAATGGATTATGTATTAGAGTGCTCGTGCTCGTGCTCGATCGTTTGGGCTCTTCTCTTCCGTTGCCAGTGATTCCATTTTGGTGCATTCTTTGCACTTTGTTCCTGCAGCGAAAACCCCCCGCAGGCGTTTGTCCCCACATCGGCTGACGGAGCAGGCAAGAGCGACGGTACGTTGCGCATGAATTGGCCCCTCTTCCCCAACGCTTTCTCGCATTCTCAACGACGACGTGTAGCTTGAGCCTGTGCTCTCTTTCTCCCTCCACTGTCCTCGCTCTGGCTTCATATCCACACCCCCCTTTGCCAAACACTCGCAGAAGAAGCCCGTGCCTGCTTCTTCTCAGCCTCCTCGTTGCTCTCATCGCCACCGTCATCGTGGCTGCTCGCGTTGGTCGACTGTCGACCGCCCTTTTCAGCGGTTACGGATTTTTGCGTCGACCTGTCCTTGCGCGTGCATCTGTCTATTCCATTTCGGCCAGCGCCTACCGCCCGATCCTGAGCGCCGCCGCCGCAGCCATGGCGGACAAGTACAAGAACCCCCCACAGGCGCCGCCCGTCTTTACGGGCACCAAGGAGAGCATCCTGGCCGACGCCAAGGCGATCTGCGAAAAGACTCGCACTATACTGGACGAGGTCGTGGCGGACGTGGCGGTGACGGATGCTAGCAAGACGACGTTTGCGACGGTGATGCAGCCGCAGATGGACGACGAGAACGAGGTGGCCTTGTCGGCCCATATCCTGGGCTTCTACCAATACGTGTCGGCCGACGGAGCGCTGCGCGATGCCAGCACAGAGGCCAGTAAGCTCATGGACGACTTTGGCATCGAGGCGGCAATGCGCGAGGATGTCTTCCGCGTGGTCGACGCTACGGTCAAGGCGTACGGCGGGCGCGAGGTGCTCGAGGCTATTGAGGCATCAGGGGTCACAGACAGCAAAACTGGGCTCGACGCCGAGAGCGCGCGGCTGCTCATTCGAGAACACAAGGGCTATATCAAGAACGGACTGGGACTGGCAGACGGTGAGGGCGGACCACGGGAACGGTTCAAGGCGATCAAGAAGCGGCTCAGCCAGATCCAGATTGCCTTCCAGAAGAACCTAAACGAGGAGAGCGGCGGCCTCTGGTTTACCCCCGCGGAGCTCGACGGCGTACCGGCGGACGTGGTGGAGGGCCTAGAGAAGGGTGCGGAGGGGACGGAGCACGCGGGCCAGGTGAAGCTGTCGTTCAAATACCCGGACCTGTTTCCGACGCTCAAGTTTGCCAAGCTTCCGGCGACGCGGCGGACGGTATTCGTGGGTAACGAAAACAAATGCAATGAAAACGTGGCGCTGTTCCAGGAGGCGGTGGTGCTGCGGGACGAGGCGGCCCGCCTGCTAGGCTACTCGAACCACGCGGCGCTGCGGCTGGAGGACAAGATGGCCAAGACAGTGGAGACTGTCAATGTGTTCCTGGACGACCTGCGACAACGGCTGGCGCCGGGCGGGCAGAAGGAGGTGGACCACCTGCTGGCGCTGAAAAAGGCCGACACGGCGGCGCTAGGACTACCATTTGACGGCAAATACTACCTCTGGGACCACCGGTATTATGACCGGCTGATGATTGAGCGGGAGTACAGCATTGACGAGAACAAGATCGCCGAGTACTTTCCACTGCAGCCGACGGTGGCGGGGATGCTCAAGATCTTTGAGCAGCTGTTTGGCTTTGTGTTTGTCGAGCTCGGGCCGGAGGACCGGGCGCGCATCAGCCCGACAGGGCAGGCGGCGGACATTGTGTGGCACGAGGACGTGAGCGTGTTCAGCGTGTGGGACGATGCGGCCGGCGGCGACGGGTTCGTGGGCTACCTGTACCTGGACCTGCACCCGCGGCCGGGCAAGTACGGCCACGCGGCCAACTTCAACATGCAGCCGGGCTTTGCGCGGGCCGACGGGACGCGGCGGTACCCGGCGACGGCGCTGGTGTGCAACTTTAGTAAGCCGACGCCGACGAAGCCGTCGCTGCTCAAGCACGACGAGGTCGTCACGCTCTTCCACGAGCTGGGTCATGGCATCCACGACCTGGCGGGCCGCACGCGGTTTGCGCGCTTCCACGGCACGTCGACGGTGCGCGACTTTGTCGAGGCGCCGTCGCAGATGCTGGAGAACTGGTGCTGGACGCCGGCGCAGATCCGCGCACTCAGCCAGCACTACGAGACGGGTGCGGCCATCCCGGAGGCGCTGGTGGCGCGGCTGGTGTCGACCAAGCACGTGAACGCGGCCCTCTTCAACCTACGCCAGCTGCACTTTGGCATGTTTGACATGGCCGTGCACACGCCGGCCTCGCACGCGGCCCTGGAGGCGCTCAACACGAGCAGTCTGTACAATGAGCTGCGCACGCAGCTGTGCCTGCTGCAAGGCCCCGAGGCCGAGGGCCAGCCGAGCACGTGGGGCAACGGCCAGGCGTGTTTTGGCCACCTGATTGGCGGCTACGACGCTGGCTACTACGGCTACCTCTTCTCGCAGGTCTACTCGACCGACATGTTTGTGTCCGTCTTCAAGGCCGACCCGATGGACGGCGTACAGGGCCGCCGGTACCGCCACACGGTGCTGCAGCGCGGCGGGTCGCAAGACGAGATGCGCACACTAGAGCAGTTCCTGGGACGCAAGCCGAGCGGCGAGGCTTTTTACGAGGAGTTGGGCATTGGGCGACCAAAGTTGTAACGTGGTTATCGGCCGTCGGGCGCATTCGTATACACAGTACAAGAACACGCATTTGCGAGAATACACACGGTGCGGCGTCATGGGTTTGTCTGACGCAAAATGAACCAATACGTGGTGCTGCCAGCTATTTCATGTTTTTGTTTTTCCCTTCCCATCCTGCATAGGTATATATATACATGTGATAACATCAACCGTCCAATGGATCCGAACAACCGACCGACCGACCAGAGAAACCAACCAAACCGATGCAAGACAAAGCCAAGCGAACAAGGAAAACCGAAAACAGCGCGACGAGCCAGAAGCGCAGTAACTGGAAGAGTAAAGAAGCAGAGGAAAGATAAAAGCTGAAAATCCAGTGGAGAAAGAATGCCGACTCCGGCTTATGGCAACACCCACTTCACATTGACTAGCTCCTCGAGCTCCCGGCTCATCGAGGGCTGCGCGTCCGCCATCGTATAGTCCTCGTCCTCATGGCCGACCAGAACATCGTGCGACAGCGGCACTAGTGTCCGCGGCGTAGCGTGGGCAGCCGCCGACGCGGGCGTTACCGGCGTCGTGGCCGTGGAAACGGAAGCTGAGACAGAAGCCGAGACAGAAGCCGAAGCCGGAGCCGAAGCCGATCCCGATCCCAATCCCAATCCCGCTCCCGAGGACCCCGGCTCCGGCTGGGCGACGTCGACGCCGAGAGTGTAAAAGAAGTGCAGTTCGCGTGAGGTGACGAGACCAGCACCGTGGTCGTGCATGCCAGGATGGACGCCCGCGTGGGCGGCATGCAGCGCAGACAGCGGCGGCGTGGAGCGGTTGGAGTCGGACGAGCGCATGTGGGCCGACGCGGCGGCCGCCGCGGCAATGGCAGCCGATGTGGCCGTGGCGATCTGCGACGAGGACAGCATCGGCTGGCCGGGATGGCCGGCTGGGACAGCACTGTGCGCGGCGTTGTTGGCAGCCAGGGCGACACGCGAGAGGTAGGAGAGATAGACGTGGTAGAAGCGCATGCGGACGTGGATGTTGCGCGAGGTCTCGAGGGAGCCAATGAGGACTTGCAGCTCGGCCTGGACCGAGGGTGTGAGGGCACCGCGGACAGGGTAGCGCAGACGGTTCGCCGACAGGTTCGAGGACGCCTGTGGATGCACCGAGCCGCCGTGGACGAGGGGCGACGAGGGGGGCGAGGAGAGCGAGGTGGCGGCGCGGTCGGGGCCGGCAGACAGGCGGGGTGGACGGAGCACGCCGAGTAGGAGAATAGAAAAGCGGACGCAGGACGGCACGTGGTCGGGGTGGGCGGTCGGGTCGGGGGGCGCGGAGGAGGAGGCGGCGTCGCGGGCGAGCAAGATGTCGCACATGACCTGCAGCGGCAGCGGCAGAACGGCAAAGTGGGCATCGGTCGTGACGACGCTGGCGAGGCGGGCAAAGATGCGGGTTAGCGGGTGCTGCGGGCCGAGCACAATGTGCGTCAGCTCGCGGATGTGGGCGCATAGGGTGGCGGACAGGGCGCGCAGGCTGAGGGTGTGGCCAAAGGTGTTGCTGAGCATGTGGAAGAGCAGTGCCGGGTCCTCGTCCTGGACGTGCTGGCGCAGCTCGTCCATGCACAGGCCGACGCGGCCGAAGCCGTCGTCGACGTGGCCCTCGCTGATGAGGTGGCGGCCGTGACGCATCCGCTGGCCCCAGAGACGCAGGCGGTCGGCGCCGTCCTGGCTGCCAAGCACGGAGATGTAGTTGCAGCGGCCGGCGGCGACGGTCATGTCGCGCACCCAGACGCCCTTGTCAAAGGCGCCGAGGCAGTAGTCGCGTGTCAGGCGAGCGATCTCCTCTGGCAGGCGGGCTTCGAGGGGAAGCGAGGGCGGCGGTAGGGGGGGGGACGAGCGGAGATGATAGGGCGCATGTGTGTGCGAATGGCCAGGCGGATGGCTAGGCGGATGTGCTGGGAGTTGGTGTGCCGAGGGGTGTGTAGTATGGTGTGTAGTATGGTGTCTAGCATGGTGTCCGGGATGTCCAGGGCGGATGGGATATCCAGGGTGCCCGGGGTGTCCATGGCTGGACTGGATGGGTGGCGGGAGATGTGCGTGGTGGCCCTGACCCGGCAGGACATGCGGAGTGGAGTGGTGGGCGAGGGCGGCGTGGTGGTAGGCGAAGCCGGCCGGCAGCGGGCCGGGCAGAACGGGCGGTGGCGTCCAGGCATTGTGGACGGCATGGCCAGCGTGAACCGGATGCATGGAATGCATGGCGTGCGACGAGGACAGGACCGGCATCTGGCTGACCGGCACGTTGGAGGGCAGAACCGGCGGCACTGGGACGGCGGCGGAGCAGACCGACGACGGCACGGGCAGACTGGCGGGCGGCGGCGAGGGGGTGCGGCAGAGAATGCCCGACGACTGGGCGTGGCCAGGCACGAGGTCGAGCAGGTCGTCGCCGGCCTCGAGACGGCGCAGCAGCGTCGAGTCGCGCTTGAGATACTGCTCGATCTTGGCCCAGTCAACGCGGCGCCCGCGGAGGACAAAGGACGAAGCCTTGCCCTGGGCGGCGCGCTGGCGACGCAACAGCAGCATGCAGGCCACGTCGGCGGCCTTGTAGTTCTTGTCAATGGCCCATTTGCTGATGCGTGTCTTGTACATGCGGGGGCTGGCGTAGAAGCCGTGTTCACGGGCCATGATGTCGATGACCTGGTCCAGGTGCAGGCCGCGGTCGCGGTATAGCTCCGTGATGCGGGTGCGGTGCACGTCCCAGTCGGCCGAGCGCGCCCACTGCCACTGACGGCGGCCATTGGCGGTGTTGGCGGCGCTGGCGGAGGAGGCGACGTGGCCTGAGGCGTCGTCCGAGGAGGTCGGCGAGGGCGGCATGGCGCTGGAAGAGGGCGGTGAGGCCGTAGACCGGCGGGCGTCCGCGTCCCACGGCATGTGGGAAGGAAGAGGACGAGGAAGAGGAAGAGGAAGAAGCGCGGGCGAGACGAGATTGACGAGGAGACTCGGCAAGGAGAATCGGCGAAAAGACACAGCGAGGACAGAAGGAGGTAGGGCGAGGGAGGAATGAAGGAAGAGGAATGGTGTCCGAGAGACGAGAGAATGAAGAGGAGAGACCGGAGGAGGGAATGAGGGGCCGAATAAGAACAAAACGAGAAATGAGGAGAAGAAAACAAGAGGAGGAGGCCAGAGGCAGGAGGCTGACTTGGTCGAGGCGTAATCTGGAGATAGACCTCGGCCGGGACGATGTCGATCTGGGACGGGAAGCAATGAGGCAACAAAGATAGAGCTAGATGAGGAGATGGAGACAGAATGGTACAAGGAGCTAACGCAGACAGGATGGGGACCAGATGGGACAAGATGGAGACAAGATGGAGACCCAGTAGTGACAATAGTGACAATAGTGACAATAGTGACAACTCGACAGGAACGAGCAGGCCACGACCAAGCTTCATCAGCAAGCCCCCCAATTGATGGAGGGGGGGAACAGACGGGGTCGAGTCCTCACGTTAGCAGACACCGGCCAGACGATTATTGCTTGGGCAAGTCATAGCTTCGGAAGAAAAGGCTAACGGAAAAGAAAAGGAGCATTAAAAGCTAAAAAGGAACGAGCAGAGAGAGCAAATAAGGAAAGAACAGGAGCAAGGAGCAAAGAGGAAAGAGCAGCAACCAAAAAAAAGCAAACAGCGCGGCTTCAGCTCTAGCTAGTTGGACCACGTGTGGGCTGGGCCAGGGTGTGCGTGAAGCCCCAGCCAGGCCGATCAGACAGGAAGGCGCGACTTGGACGGGCTGCGATCTACCTGCCCGATCGGCCGGCAGATTTGCAAAGGGCAAGAGCAACCGTCGGGGGACACACGAGAACAGCATCGACGCACTGCTGTCACGCACAACCGCGCGGCTCTCGTCTCTCGCCTGTCCTCTGCTCTCTACGCCGCACATCTCCCAACCGGAAAACTCTTCAGGGCGTTCGCAAAAGGACAAAAGTGGGCGGCGGTCCTTGCAGAAATTCCAGTGGCTCCCGCCGCTGGCTTTGTACACCCCCCGAGCGGTATGAGGACCCGTGCGGAGACCCGAGTCGTACTCGTACAAGTACCCATAAGTATACACGTACCCGCGAGAGCCCTTCCGCTTCACCCCGGCCTGTCGTCCTGCCGTTCTACGTACTACGTGTGCCTCTCCCAACGGTCACACCCCCCCCTCCCTCCCCCTGGTCTTCCCCCCTTACGGCACCTTGTTTCCCCCCGTCTCCGTCTCTCGCGCTCGTTCTCGGCGAGAGATCCTTGGGGCCGGGAGAAAAAGGCAGACGACAAAGAGGGGGGCGTGTCCTAGCTGCTGGGTCGCTGGTCGTTGGTCGCTGGTCTCATGGTTTGCTGGGCGTGGCGCCCATGGCGCATCGCCAGGTCCGCCGTGTTGAGATCTGAGACTCCACAACCCCCCCCATTCAGCCGTACCATGGCGTCCTATTCGCCAGGCGGTCACCAACGCGTCGGGCAGGCAGAGCGCAGAGCACGGGCGGCAAACGCAAGTAGCAAGAAGCAAATTGCCTGTCCGAGAACGAGCGTATGGACACGGTACAGGGCGCACGCCTACATCGTATTCCGTGCCATGCTCGTAATTGACGCGGCAGGACGACGCTGTCGAGGCAAAAAAAAAAAAAAAAGCAAACTCGCGGCCAATCAGAGCGCTCGGATGGGCGCCAAATGCATGCTGCGGAAAGTGACATTTGGCTAAAAGAAATGGGACCTGTTGAATGCGCGACAGGAAAAAAGGCCACAGGCCGGAGTCCGACATGCAGAAAAGAGCAGAAAAAGTCCAAAAGAAACGCCAATTCCATAGTTGGCCCAAACCACAAGCCAGGGTCCCACGGCACGCTCCACCGACCGCTGGTCTGCGCTGGTCTCCTCTGTTTCCTCGCTCTGCCTTGGCTTTTAGTGCCCTGTAGTCTGTCTGTTGGGCCGCTAGCCTCGCTAACCCGAGCGACCCTAAAAGCCAACAAATCGTACCATGACGAGTAGGGGTCATTACAAGCAGAAGCAGATTAGGGGGGCAATAACCACCCAAATGCGTATAGGCCGCAAGTACACAAGGTAAACACCAAGCCAAATAGCCAAAGTAAGCGCTTCCGCTGCAGCCATGACCGCGTGATTGCTGCACGGTTCTGCAAACAGCAGGCGTAAGTCGGCTCAAGTCGGCCGCCATCGCCCAATGCACTCTAGCCGGCGCGAGGAGCTGCAGCCGGGATACGACGTAAGAATAAGTATACGGTCAGATAGGAGGTGGACCAGACGAGATTCATGCTCCATTGGCCTATCTGCAGCGTTGTCTTGGTTTTCAGCTCAGATGCTCTAAATGTCCCCAGCTGTCTCCAGGTGCCTACTCGATGGGGCCAACTAGATCTTGCCCGCTTGCGATCGGTGTGCTAGCCGGGGACGACGAGTCGACTTGTCGGAACGAGTACGTGGACTCGACTCGGCGCCTGTCCAAGAGGATCGCGCGACTAAACCACGGACGGAATACGACTGGCAGTCGGGCCTGTTGCCGTTCCGCTGACTAAGGATGTCGGGGGGAGGGGGGAAAACGCCACCTCCTGCGACCGCTGAGCGGCCGCAGGGACCGCTGAGCGCTGGACAATGAGACCGCTCTGCCCATAGCCCGCTCAACCCGCACAGCCCACACAGCCCGCACAGCCCGGGAGGGGGTATACGAGTGCGGAACGGCGTATCCAAGGTACCATGTACCGCGCTACACGAGATCCCCGTCGCCATAGCGTTTTAGTGCGCACGCTAGGACTCTGTGGAGCTAGGCTGATCTCCACCCGCCCTGCGTGCGGATCACGCGAGGATGCACCCATTTTGGAGCCCTGGGGGGGCACAGGCAGTCCAGGGCTGTTCAGGGCCGCTCAGGGTTATTCGCGCCAGGGCTATAGGCAGTCCAGGCGGTGTCCGGGAGGGCTGAATTGCCCCGCCCCAGGTCAGAAGGTGGCCCCTGCGCCAGTACGACACAAGATACAACCTGCTTGTACTCCGTACTCCATGCTGCCGCGCTTGTTGGAAGTTCACGCAGCGCCCAAAAGCAGGTTTTCGGCGCGCTGCCCATCTGCTTAGCTACAAACAGTTGCAATCCACGCCGGAACGGTCTAGGCCTTGACGTAGGGCAAAACGGATGCCGAATCTGCCCTGGACCGCCGCCCGTAGTGGTTCGAGCATCAGTGCTCGTGTGTGTCTTGGGTTGGTGTGGGAGGTTGGGTCGAAGTTCTCGTTGACGATATGTCGCGCGCGGTGGGGTACACATACAGTGTACATAGCCGTGTTATGCATATTTCGCACCGTGTCTGATTACTCAACGATTCTTCAGCGGCACCGCCGACGCGGTCGTATCACACGGGATCGATGATCTGCATGCAAGCCACCGGTCATTGCCGTTTCTTTGTTGTGCCAACTTTTGCTCTTTGGCGACCTATTTCCTCTGTTTGTTGTATTTGCTTTTTCCTCTCTTTGTACGGAGTAATCTCCGGCTGCGGGCCCCGAGGCTGGGCAAGTCCGAGATCAGGTCATCGGCCCGTTGTTGTGTCCAGCGACGGAGCATTGTCAAAGGCCTCGGAAGAATACCTTTGGCCTGCGCATATCGTGCTGCAGCGCAGCTCATTCCTGCCCATTTTGGCAGCGAGCGCTCCTTTCAAAGGTACTTCGCATCCCGCGGACCCCGGCTCTTCTAAGCCCATCCCAACTACCGGCCGATTCTTAATATAGGCAAATTCCTGGCGATCAGTGTGCACGCAAACTAGTTCGCCTTCCCCCCAGACTGTTTGCAAAGTCGTTTTAGCTTCCCCAGGCAGTGCTGCCCTACCTCCTGCCACTACCACCCGACGTTGTATCCGTCACGTCGCACCCCGCAGCTTGTCGGAGCGAAGCCGCTGTCCTGTACGAGAGCCGTTCGGGCTGCCATTGAGAGAACTTGGCATGTGCATGTGCATGCACATCTGCATATGCACATGCAAAAGACCAGTCTCGCACTACGTCGTACACGCCGTTGAGTCGCCCCTCCCCAGCCTCCCTCGGCAACATCCTCCGCATCCCTCGGTACTACCTCACGGTACTACCTTACCCTTCATTCTTGGTTCGGTAATCTCATCGTCGCCTTTGTTTCCTCTGGGCCTGTCGTCCCAGCTCTTTAACACCCCCTCTTATTTCCTTGCTCCCGCGGTCACGCTGGGGGGCGAAGAGGTGGGCCGTGTATGCCACCCAACATCCTATTCATTGCCTTTGGCAGCCATTCGTTTGTTGGTTTCCCATATAAGCAGTAGCAGACAACGGACTAGACCGCTGTTAATCGTTACAGACGGTCGATCCATTGCCCAAACACCCCCGCGGCCGTGGTTCCGCGGCAACTCCAACCCCGTCAAAGATCGGCGTTGTCTATTCCAAGCCGAGAAAGTTTGAGATGGTGTTAGCCACCGCCAGCTAGCCAATCGTCTCTCGTTGCACCAGGCGGCAGAGCGGGGAGATAATACTGCGGAGTTTCCGTAGATATATGAAAGTACAGAAATACGTGATATATAACACAAAATACCAACTTGTAATCTACACGAGTACCGGCCATCCTTATAGCTTACATTCGTTGGCAGGGCCTAGACCGGGAGGAGATAGATGCCCTAATCGGGCGGCTCGGGCTTTCGCATTTATCGCCATCCAACTAAATTTTCACCTTTATGCCTGTTTTGTCTTGGGCTCGCTCTTTGTTTTCGCTTTTCCGCGGCCACTACTTCCAAATATGGAAATTCCCCTGTACTGGGAGCGGAACGAATTCAGCGAGAAGCGTTGCACAAAGTATATTCGTATACTGCTAATAGCCTGGTTTGAGTTTCTCCCTGTGAGATCCGGCGACCTTGACCAGCGCGTCCATTTATGTGTCCGTCCCGGTCGATCACAATCCAGATTCGCAAGGCACACCCACCACCCTCTCTCTTGCTGAGCGGGGTGGAAGATTTCTGACTCAGTGCGGTACAGCAGGCCCAGTGACATCCCGCTGCATCGAAAGGTGGAGGTGTCGATGGAGTAAACAATGAATTAATCAAAATAGGCAAACGATCAAACGATTAAACGACCAGACGTCTTGAAACTGGGAATAGAGTCACCGGGACCAATAACACCACTAGTCAAGGTGGCAGGAACGGTGCAGCAGGTGGCCGAGGACAGCCAAAAAAAGTTTCCTAGACCAGGATCATAGGCCAAGATAGTCTCGACGCCTCGACGGCCACGCCCCCGCAGCACCAGACGCGTAGCAGCGGCTGACCATGGCGGTGCTCGTAGCTGACCGCCGATGTGACCTTGGCACGTACGAGCCGCCCACGGACCCTTGCGCCCATCATGCGCCATCATCTTTTTTTCCCGCTACGGGCGGAAACACGTCGATCATTAAGCACTGAAACTGTGGACACACTCCGAATAGGATGAATGTATGATGAAATGTTCGTGTTCAACGTCACTGCTGATCCTGTACGTACTCTCCGTCTGAAGAGTGTATACAATGATCTGAATAGTGAAAGCGTTGGTTTTTCTCTCGAGTCCGAAATGCGCGCAGCCAGAACTTTTACCCCTGACAGATTGGCGATCCCCCTTATCGGTGTGGCGCATCGCTCCCACGCATGCGCCACTTCACGTGATCGCCCACGCACCTCCTATGCCACGCATATGCATTCATACCGACAGAAACCATGGTTTCCGTTGCTATTGAGTGTGTTATTTTTGCTTTTTTACTCTTGAACATTCTCAAAGTCTTAATATTCCATAAATCTATCTTCTAATTTTCTGGTTCATTTTCTATTTTCCTCTCTTCTTCCACATGCCGACACTCGTCTTTGGCCCCCTGGCTCTTTTTTCGCTGACCTTACTAGCCGACACCCACTCACACAACTCGAGGCTGAGCAAGGACCAACGGCCGCTCCGCCCTAGGGGAATGCCAAGTCGGTGGAAAAACAAGGCAGACACAAGGACGTATAGTCTGGCCGCGGATAGTGCATTGTTTCAGACGTTGCATCGTCTATGGGGACTGTACGTTCGAGGCCGGGCCGACTGGCGATGGCTGACCAGTGGCCCTAGGGTACTTCAGGTACTTTGCTAGTTGGCAATCGTTTGACACACCGGAGGCTCGGCCTGACACCTATCGCAGGGTCGGACTGACCTCGGCTCGCTTCAGTGGCGGAAGGGGATGGACTATGGGGTATGTACTTGTGCTTGGACTTGTCCCGTGCAAGCGGACACCGCAGCCGCATCATTATATGCCCTCCGCACGGCCATCAAAATCCGGTTGTCGTCGTCGTTTGCCATCGCCTTTGCGTTTAGGCCGCTCTGTTTGAGGTGTTCTCCACGAAAGCGACTCCAGCTTGCCCCTTCTGCAGCGGATCCGCGGAGAACAACCCCATACGCTACGTGCGCTCCTATTCTTGAACTCCCAGGGCCGTTGGGCCAGTCGGCTCCGGCTGTAGCACAGCCCTCTTCCATGTCTGGCCAGCACTGGTCGAGCACTTGTTGCGTACTTTTCAAAATGGACGCGTAGAGCTGCCTAGGGGCCGCGTAACTGCCACAGTAGCTATCAGAGCTGTCAAAAGCAGCACGAACAATAAGCACTCTGGAAAGACTGAACAGGGCCGCTCGAGCGCTGGTCTCATGTCAAAAATTCAACCAGCACTGGCATGACCGTTGGGCCTGTCGGGATGGACCACGGCGCCCGTTTTCTATCTAGGCTAGAGCACCCGTCGGCGCGTTGGACTTTTGGCTACATCATCTTTGTCTTCTTTTCTTGCTATTTCAGGGCCGCGGGCCAGCACCAACACAACAAAAGTCCGCGCGGCATCGTGCCATGGCGGCTACGGATGGCAACCAAGCGGGAAGAACGGCAAGGCAGGCAGAGGGACGACGCAGCGTCAGAACGGAAGCGAGACCACAGGACAAGAGACACCGGCAAGATCAGGCCATACGCTTGTAAGGGGGGGGATGTAGAAGACACTCTCGAGTTTTTCTCACAATACAGCGGTAGTGCTGATCGTGCTGGCCGCGGTTGGCCTCGGCACGCTGCGCCTTGCATGAGGTGCTCGTCAGGTGCCACCCCCCCGGCCCCCATCGTTCCGAAGCAAAAGTCCCCTGGTGCATATTCTGCCTTGCTTTTCTGCTACGTTTCTCGCTGTTTCATCCTTCATCGCCGAGGTCAATCATGCGGGCCAGTCTTTTCAGCGAGGTCTAGACTCATCAGCACATACAGAGTACCAAAGACTGCCGATCCGGAAAAAAATGCCCGCGCCGCTCAGCTGGGCAGGGGTGGACATCAACCGTGTGCGTTATCTATACGAGAAAGTGAGATGCAGGCCGATGCAATCCTGGCACTGGTTGGCCGTCGACGTGGCCTCCAAGCTGAAGATCATCGTCTCGGGCAACAACAAATCTTTGATTATATTCCTATTTCATGCACTCAATAGATAGACAATCGGCGCTGCTGGGTCTAGCTATTGGGCCTGGACTTGCGTAGTGTTGATGCAACCTTGCGCAATACGAGGGTCGACATCTCTGAACCCGACTGATCATTCACGTCCACATCGTGAGATCTTGTAACAAGCTGTACTCGCATTCTCTTCGGAGGGGCACCAACCATTTCAGCCTGTGAGGCCCTGCCCTAACGTCTCACGATTCCCCTCTTTTCTCGATTGTGTGAGTATGCTGCGCCGGCTATTGATAGTAACCCCCCCTTCTCGACTTGTGGCGGGGATGCTCGCTGTTTCGTCCGCGAGAATACGGCCCGCCCCACCCCCCTTCCCCAGTGCTCGTGTTTCCATTGCCAGCACTGCCATTGCTACCTGGGGCGTTGCGGCCATTGTGATGTGGACGACGAGACCCGTGACCGCGAGGATTCATATTGTAACTGTTGTTGTGGCTGCCATTGTGGCTGCTCACGTGACCGCGATGGCTGGTGGGGCCCGGCCCGGACGCCGGCACGGCCTCGTCGACCTCGACCTCGACCTCCTCGTACTCGTCGGCAAAGTAGCGGGCTACTTCCGCTTTTTCGTGGCGCATGGCTTCGTCGGAGAAGACGAAGCGCATCGTTGTTTCGGTGCGTTTCATGGCGCCAAAGCTAGGACCCGAACCGGAGCCGCTGCCTGTGGGTGAGACGGCATGTCCGGTGGGCTGGCTGCCCGACGGGGTGGCCACCTGGGGCGAGGTGGGCTGCGCATCACGGTACGCGGCGGCGCATGCGTCACACCAGCTGTCGGTGCGATGCAGATGGGGGTCGGCGTCGACCTCGACGTTGATCCCAATTTTGATCTCGATGAGGCGGTCCAGGGGGAAGCGCGGGCCGACCTTGGTGGCCTTGTTGAACTGGGTGTAGAGGTCGAGCAGATCCAGCAGCGTCTCGACGATGCAGCCGCGGCTGCTGTGGTAGGCGGCGGGGTCGAGGGCGCGCACGATGTCGACGTGTTGGCCGCGCACGAGCGCGGTCAGCTCCAGGACGGCGAGCGCCATGGTAAAGGACGTCTGCTTGATGGGCGCAAACGTCTTGTAGAGATCCAGCGACATGGGGTAGGCGACGGCGAGAAAGGCGCGGGCGTCGTCGGCCGGGATGACGCGCCGGATCAGCTTGACGAGCAGCTTCTGTGGATGTCGGACGCGGAAGTCGAAGCCGACCGTCTGCAGAATGAGGCGGTCGAGGCCGACAATGATGCCCGAGGATCGTTCAAAGATCTGGTGGTGAGCAAGAGAAGAGGAAGAAGGAAGCGAGGTGCTCAGCACGCACCTTATCGTCTGGTGCCGCCGGCTTGTCCGCATTCTTAAGGTTGTAGGCCGCGCACAGCACCTCCTTGGACTTTTTGATCGTGTCCTCGACCTTGCAGGCCACAAAGAGAGCCGACAGCGCCGCGTCCTGGTAGTTGTACTCGGCGTTGCGGAAGCTGAGGCGAAACTTGTGGTAGTAGGTGCACGCTGTGGTGAATGTTTTGATGGGTCTGGATGGGTCAGGACGAGGCGACGGAAATGAGGGACTGGAGAGTAGTGAACAAAGCAGAGCACATACAACTGCAGCGCCTCCCGCACCGTGTCAATCAGCTGCACACCCTGCAGCCGGTAGCTGTCTTCCCGCGATGGGTCGCAGCCGTTTTCGCGCTGCATCCGCTGCAGCTGCTGCTCTTGCGTGTATTGCCACGCCATCGTCACGAGCCCGGGCGACGGCCCCTTGACGGGCGTGTGCTCCTCGACTGGCGGCGGCGGCGGCAGAGGCTCGTCGACGGATGCATATTGTCGCCGCGTCGGCATGCCACCCCTGGCGCCGTGTCGGGGGCCGCGACGGCCCATACTGGCCGAGCTCGCAATGTCAGAGTCGTGTCCCTGGTTCCTGCGCGTCTACCAGCCGGGCTGGTCGCGCGTCGGTTGGGTGTTGCGTACGTGTTCCGCTGGACGAGGCTGTTGCGTGGTTGCGAAGAGAAGATCAGAGCCGCGCGATTTCTCCGCTTTTGATTGGTGATTTCCCCTGTGGAGACTCGCGGTTGTGGCGTCACTCTCGCCATTTCGGGCGCAGACGTCTGGACGAGCTCATTTTCTAACAAGGAGTAAATCGTATGCAGAACTTTTAATTGTACAAACTACAGAGTACATTGAATGAATTCCCTTTTGCAGACGAAAAATAGCGACGTTGCGCAGACGTATATACGCTTATTGGTTGTGTTCATAGAGGCTAGTGACGTCAAAAAGCCCCTCTGCGAATGGCCTCAGTCGCTTAGAACGGCAGGTTTCAATTCGCACCTTCCCATCCGCCCCAAACCGCCGCAAAACAAAGGATGGACCCATTTTCATAGACGTGGCCGTTTCCTTGGGCACTGCCCTCTTCGATTCTGACCTCTACTCTGACGCTCTCCCTACAACTGACCATGGCGGCGAGCACCTCTTTGCCTCCCGAACCTCGGATCACTGGGCTAAGGCCGACCCAGCTGCACGCCCTCTTTGACATCCTGACGCACCACCAGACTTACGACGAGATTCAGAGCTTCAAGTATCCCGAAACGATCTCCGGCTATGGCTTTCCTTTTGCCGAGGACATGGCTGGGCCCCGTCCCGTCTATGCCGCCCGGTCCGACGTACCGACGCTGCAGATGCTGCTGACCAAGGTCGTCCTCTCGCTGCCGCCGGCCAAGGCGCTGCCACCCGACTTTTGGAACGTCCGAGTGCAGGATATCCTGGCCGCGCTGGGCCGCGCCGAGCTGTCCGAGAGCTACGACCAGGGTGCGATGGGCACGCGCAAGACGCTGGCCACGGCCTCTTCGTCGCTGCTCGAGTCGGTCAGCCGCGGGATGCTAGGCGGCTACCCGAGTGGCAGTGCGGACACTGCGGCCTCGGCCACGGTACCCGACCGCGCTTACGACACGAGCGATGCGGCCGAGTTTGCGCGCGCGTGGGACGATGTGCTGCGCGCCATGATCTACGGCACGCTCATTGACGATCTGTTTTCGTTTTGCGCCGAGCACGAGAACATTGAGCAGCACTCGCCAGCCGTCAGCACGGCCATTGACTATGTCATTATCCAGTGTGTGCAGCATGCAACAGTGTGCTATGGCTGTTGGCTCTGTCGTTAACCCTCCCCCTACCTCCAGGCTCGCAGAATTCCTGCACTTTGTCTTTGTGCTCTCACCAAACGGCCAGTATCTGGCCAAGCTGGCCGAGAGCACGCAGAAGCTGATCCCGTACTCGCTCATCCGGCAGACGCTGCGGGTCGGCAATGCCGCCTCCATGATCAACGCCATGATGCGGCTGCTCCTGGCCAAGATCAGCGTGGGCGGCTTCACCAACTGGGTCGGTCTGACGTCAGATGCCGGCGAAGGAATGAATCTGCTGCAGCGGTGCGTCTCTTTGCTCCGAATGTCTGTCCAAATGTCCGCTGACGGACAGCGTCATCTCCATGGTACTGGCTTACGATGCCTCCGACTTTAAGAAAGCCGCCGAGAAGATTGAACGCGACAAGGACGGGCCCAGCGCCGCACACTTGGACGCTATCCGGGAGCACCTGGCGCGGCCACGGCAATACCACGAGGCCATCCGGACGAAGAGCCTCGAGCAGAATCAGTCGATTGTGGCAGCGATGCTCGAGTCGGTCGATCCTGCGCTGGTGGACTCCCTAAGCGACAAACACCACACGCAGTGTGCCCACTACTACGCCTCGCTCCTCTCGGTGCGTGACCGTCGCGAGATTACCGAAGTTTTTTGCCGGCAGAGCCCCGACCAGTTCACCCAGGCCTTGCGGGACGTCGTGTCGGCCTGTGACCCCATCATCCGGCGGATCCACAACCAGATCGACCTGAAGGAGCATCTGGGCGACTTTGAGGCCTTTGTGGACGAGTTGATGGAGGTGTGCAAGGGACAGAAGAAGGCGGCTCCGCTGTTCCAGTGGAAGGCCGCCGAAGACGTGGAAATGGTGCCGCCGACTGTCAAGGACTTTACGGAGCTGTTGCGGCGGAACCGACACCTGCTCTACAAGTGGCTCCATCGCGTGGCCAAGGACACGCCGGACATTCGAGAGACCTTTCGGGGTTGGGCCGTGGAGGCCGTCAAAGTGTTTCGCAACCCCGACGTCGTTGTCAGCTCCGGCGACACGTCCAAGGAACCATCGCCAGAACCGGCCCGGAGACCGTGGCCGGATGGCGGTTCGGGCGCCATGAATGGCGATCTGCAAGCCATCTTTTTTGCTCTTCCGGCCGCGACCAAGATGCAGATACTGCCGTTGATTGACGCGCACGCTGCCTACCTTGACGACCTGGATGCGGTGGCCATTGAGCGACGGCAGCGGCTGATTGACATGATCAACCGTCCGGGCGACGACAGCCAGAGCCCTCCGAACTCGGCCGACGGCGACGCCAGGACCAAGAACCCCAGCCGCTTTCTGGCCCGCTGGCAAGCGCTGCTGGACGACACGCTCATCGGCCCCGCGACACCGACAGGGCCGGTGCGCTGCGGCCGTGACGTGGCCAACAGCATGGCACCGGGCAAGATGGGCGCCACCGGGGGCAACGGAGTGGCGGTCTTTGGATCGTTCAGCTCGTTCAGCTCGCTGGGTGCAGCCAGCGCTATTGGCGTGCTCCGCGGCAGCCGGGCCAGTGCAAAGAGCAACCGGCACCCGTCGCCGGTGCGGCCGGCGCTGTCGAGCCAGGGTAGCAGCAGCAGGGCGTCGCGGCCGCCGGACGTGAAGCTTGTGTATGAGGCTCTGGGGCCGCAGTTCAAGACGCTGGTGCAGGAGAGGGGCGCATAGAGACGACGCACGATGCCACGAATTCACGCAGGATGTTTGTATGTTTAATGTAAATTTGCTTATTAGTATCAACACAACGGCCGGTCATTCGCTTTACCGCACCGTCGCCCCCTTTAGTGACTTGACGGTGCAGGGTTTGCCGGAGGCGGTGACGAGCTTGCCGAGGCCGGTCTTGTCGAGGTCCTTGACGGCGGCGGCATCAAAGACGACCTCGAGGGCGTCTGTGGTGGTGAAGCCGGGCTGGAACGTCTCCCAGACCTTTTTCTTCGGGTTGAGCTGCTTCTCCGGCTCGGCCTGCCAGCCCTCAAAGTAGACGCGCTCGCCAGCAGGCGCGTCAGCCGGCGGCGTGACGAGCTCGACGGGGCCGCCGTGGTGGTCCTCCTCGCCCGGGGCCAGGCGCGGCGACGCGGCCAGCACCATGGCGGCCGACTTGATGCCGCGCATCTTGACGGGCTTGAGGTTGCACACGACGACGACGCGGCGGCCCTGCATCTCCTCGAGCGGGACCAGGCCGTTGAGGCCGGAGCAGACGGTGCGCACCACCTGGCCCTCATACTCCTCCGTCTCGGGCGAGCCGGCAGCGTCGCCCATGGCAATGGTCGAGACGTACAGCGAGTCGGCTTCGGGGTGCTTGATGGCCTTGAGAATGTGGCCGACGCGGAGGTCGATTAAGCCGGGCGACGGTGGCTGCGCCGGCGCGGCCGGTGCCTTTTGCTTCTGCTGCTTGGGCGCCTTTTCCTTTTTTTCCTTCTTCTTGCCCTCGGGCACGGCGGCAGCGGCAGCGGCAGCGGCGGCCGGTGCGCCCTCGGCAGGCTTGGCCTCGGCGGCTTCGGCGGGCGGCTTGCCCGCACCTCCCTTTTCCTTCTTTCCCCGCGTCCGGTCGGCCACCTCGGTCTTGGGACCACCGGCCGACTCGGCCGCCGCCTTTTCCTTCTTGAGCCGCTCCTTTTCGGCCTTGGGGTCGATGGGCGGCGCCACGTACAGAATCTCCTCGGCGTTGACCGGAATCTTGTCGGCGTCGGCCACGGCCAGGCCAAAGAGCGGGCTGTTTTGCACAAAGTCGAGCAGCCGCACAATGTGCGGGTGGCCCTCCTTTCCGGTGCGCTGCTCGGGCGTCCACGACCGCACGGCCGCCGCCAGGGCCGTGTAGAGCGCAACGTCGGCCGGGCTCGGCTTGGCGCCGAGGACGGTCGTGCGCGTGGCGAGGTGGGCATTGAGCTCCGCGAGAATGGGCGACGCGTCAGTGCCCTGGACACGGGCCGCCGCGGCCGTCCATTTCTGGATCTCGGCGTCCTCGGCCGGCGTGTAGGTCTGGGAGGCCAGGGGCAGAATCGAGGAGGCCATGGCGGAGAGCGAGCGCAGCGGCGAGAACAGGCTGCGCGGCAGGGGGGAACGGAAGAGTCGTAGGGCAAACAGCGTGGCGGTGGGCAGCAGCAGGAGGGCTGAGGGGTGGTGCGAGTCGTGGATGTGGTGGGCGTTGTGCGGCAAAACAGCTCCAGACGGGGTTTCGTGGTGACTCGCTCGTGCGAGGAACTTTTTCTGCCCGTTTGCCCCGCTACAAAGCTCCAGAGGGGTCGTTGTGTGGGTGTGGGGCCTGAAATTCCAGGCAGAGAACACTTTAGCAAGCGCGTGACACCGCGCGCGCCTTGCGGCTAGGTGCAGTAGGCGCAAACAGGCGCGCGACGCGGCGGAGTTGGCAGGCACGACCAACGACGCACCGTTTGGCCACGTCTTGTCCTTTAAGTTGGCTGGGAGTTTGGGCCTTTTGCACAGATTGGATTCTCTACCTTTTTCACTACCATGGTTCTTGGTTCCTCGGACGGTCTACCGTCGACAGCGATGGAGGGTGGCAAGGAGGAAAAGGTCGACGCGACCGAGACCAAAGACGCGGACCGGATGGAGGCCGAAGAACGGCGCGCCCAAAAAGCCAATGCGGTCGAGGAGCAACGGCACAGGGCGGCGATGCGGCGGCGGCAGAAGAAAAAGGCCGAGACCAAGGCGGAGCGCGAGGGAAAGGCGCGCGAGCTGGACGAGCTGCTGCGGCAAAGCGCGGCCTTTAGCGACATTCTGACCAAGAAGACGCAGGTGCTGGGCCGCGTCGGCTCGGGCTTGGACGGCAAGGCGCTGGGCGAGCACGACCTCAAGATGGCGACGCAGCCGTCGTGCATGGTGGGCGGCACGATGCGCGACTACCAGCTCGAGGGCCTGACGTGGATGCTCGAGATTTGCCTGCAGAACATGAGCGGCATTCTGGCCGACGAGATGGGGCTGGGTGCGTCAGGAAAGACAGGAAAGACCACGGGAGTAGTGTAGTGTAGTCCGCTGACAGTCTAGGCAAAACGGTCCAGGTCATCTCGCTCATTGCCCTGCTGCGAGAGCAGGAGCACTACCTCGGGCCGCACCTGATTGTGGCGCCGCTCAGCACGCTCTCCAACTGGATCAACGAGTTCCACCGCTGGACGCCATCGATTCCGGTGCTCCTGTACCACGGGACGCCGCCGGAGCGCAAGGCGCTCTTCCAGAAGGCGATCCAGGGACAGTTGCGCAAGGGCCGGCCGACGGAGCAGTTCCCGGTGGTGTGCACCAGCTACGAGATCATTTTGCGCGACCGCGCAGACCTGGCCAAGATCAACTGGGAGTTTATCATTATCGACGAGGGCCACCGCATGAAGAACTTTGACTCGAAGCTCTTCCGTGAGCTGCAGACGTTCCGGTCGGCCACGCGGTTCCTCATCACGGGCACGCCGCTGCAGAACAACCTCAAGGAGCTGTGGTCGCTGCTCAACTTTCTGATGCCCAAGATCTTTACCGACTGGGAGGCCTTTTCGAGCTGGTTCGACTTTAGCGAGCTGGAGGACGAGGAGGGCACGGCCGAATTTCTCGAGGACCGCCAGAAGCAGGCGCTGGTCAAGAAGATCCACCTGGTGCTGCAGCCACTGCTGCTGCGGCGCGTCAAGGCCGACGTGGCGCGTGATCTGCCCAAGAAACGCGAGTACATTCTGTACGCGCCCATGACCAAGGAGCAGACGGACCTGTACAATGCCATCAGTGACAAGACGGTGGACACGCGGGCCTTTCTCGAGAATATGGTGGCGGGGCATGTCGAGAAGGAGGAAGCGAAAGAAGCCAAGGCGAAAGAGGACAAGGCCAAGGAAACCAAAGCCAAGGAGGACAAGACCAAAAGGGCAAGAACGGTTACTGTCCCCATTCGGAGCAGTCCGCGGGCGCAAAAGACCAAGGTCGAGGCTGTGTCCAAGCCCAATGCGTTTGCGATGATGATGAAGCGTGTCACGCCCAAGGAGGTGGGCAAAGAGACTACACAGAAAGAGACGTCGACGCCCACCAGGACATCGAAGCGGAAAGCGGCGCACAAGGAGGAACCGGCACCGAAAAGCAGCAAGTCCAGCCGGCAGTCGACGCCATCGCGCAGTGTTGCATCCAGCACGCCGGTCCGCGGCCGGTCACGCAGCCGGCGGTCGCTGTACCGGGAAGTGGATGCGTCGGACGAGGACAAGATGTCGGACGACGAGTTTGAGGCGGCGCTCCGGGACGAACTGGCCAACAAGGAGCGCACGAACGGCAGGGCTCTGTCGCCAAGCGAGGAGCAGTCGGACAGGGAGGTACAGCGGGCACGGACGCTGGACATTGCCAAGCGGGAGATTGGCAGCAAGAAGCTCGGCAACCCGCTGATGCAGCTGCGGCTAGTGTGCAACAGTCCGCACAACTTTTACAGCCCGTGGCCGGTGGACGCGAGCGGCGAGGAGACGGGGCCGGTGGACGAGAGCGTGGTGACGGCGTCGGGCAAGATGCTGCTGCTGGACCGGCTGCTGCCGGCGCTGTTTGCGCGGGGCCACAAGGTGCTCGTCTTTTCGCAGTTCAAGACGCAGCTAGACCTGCTGGAGGCGTACTGCGAAGAGCTCCGGGGATGGGCGGTGTGCCGGATCGACGGGTCGGTGGCGCACGCGGACCGGCAGGCGCAGATTGACCTGTTCAACAGCAGCCCGACGCACCGGATCTTTTTGCTGTCGACGCGGGCCGGCGGCCAGGGCATCAACCTGGCGAGCGCCGACACGGTGATTCTCTTTGACAGCGACTGGAACCCGCAGCAGGACCTGCAGGCGCAGGACCGCGCCCATCGGATTGGACAGACACGGCCGGTGGTGGTGTACCGGCTGGCGACCAAGGGGACGGTGGAGGAGGCGCTGCTGCTGAGCGCCGACGCCAAGCGGCGGCTGGAGAAGCTGGTGATCAAAAAGGGCGGCTTCCGGACAATGGGCCAGAAGATGGCCGAGGGCGACGCGCACACGGCGGCCGACGTTGACGCGGACATGCTGCGGGCGCTGCTGCTCAAGGACGGGCAGGTGTACACGGCGACGGGCGGCGACGTGTTGAGCGACCACGATTTGGACGTGTTGTGCGACCGGTGAGTCGATCGTCTGGTTGTTTTGATTTTTTGATTTTTTGATTTTTTGATTTTTTGATTTTTTTGAGCGCGCGTGCTGACTAATGCGTCAAGGAGCGACGAGGCGTACGCGCAGGCGGCCAGCGGGCAAGGCGATGCAGATGCCTTCCAGGTGATTGAGACGGGCGCCCACGGGGTACAGAGGGCAAAGGCAACGTAGAGGGAAATAAAAAGGAAGCATTCTGGCGCACACTGTCTTTTCTATCGCTGGAAATGCACATGAAACAACAGGACCCTCTACCACTGGAAACTCTCCTCAAAGTACTCGACGTCGCTCGTGCCGCGCGTGCCCAGCAGGTCGACGATGGTCCGGCGCGCATCGTCGGCCATGCGCGCCGGTCCGCAGGCGACGACGGCCAGCCGGCCGCGCTCGCCCGTCGTCTTCATGGCGGCCTCAATCTCGCCGCGCACGTCGGGGCGGCCGTGCAGGAAGCGGACCTGCGGCGGCGAGTGGTCGAGCGTGTCACGGATGTCGTCGGCCTGGTCCTCCAGCGGACGTGCGTCGGTCGCCTGCGTCAGGTAAATGTCGATGCGGACGGCGCTGCCGGCGCCCAGAATGCCGCTGAAATCGGTGCGCAGCACGTCGGCGGCCATGGCGGGTTCGCGGGCGGCCCAGACGATACGGACGGCCGGCGCGCGGGGGGCTGCAGACGACGGTGTGGACGCGGTCGAAGACGCGGCCGAGGACGTTGTGGACATTGTGGACGTTGTCGAGGGCTCGGTCGAGGACGCTGCTGCCACTGCCGCCGCAATGCCCGTCAGGTGGGACAAGGGCACGACGATGCCGCTGCCGCCGACGAGGAAGAGCACGGCGTCAAATTCGTCGAATCGGGTGGCGTGGCCGTAGGGGCCGTCGACGAGGACGCGGAGCGACGTGGGGGAAGCGTCCTGGGCTGCCGTGTCGCGCAGCCGAGCGGTGAAGCCGTCGTAGGGGCGGATGAGAAAGGTCAGGGCGGGGTCGGACGCAGACGACGACGAGGACGATGATGATGCCGAGGCGGTGCTGCCCGTCAAGAGCGCCGACGACTCGGAGTCGACGGGGGACGGACAGCGGATGCCCTTGGTGTCGAGGGCGTCCTGGGTGGTCTCGGGCGCGTCGCGGGTGGTGACGGAGGCGACGGTGAACGGGTGGCTCTCCCAGAAGCAGCGGTCGCCGAGGACGTGCAGGTAGTAGTAGGTGCCGGGGCGGGGCTGGTAGAGGCTGGCGGCGTAGGGGACGACGAGGCGGACAATGTTGGTGCGCGGGTCAAAGGACACGGCGGCGCGGGTGGCCCAGAAGCGGGGGTTGAAGGCGAGGATGCGGAGGAGGCGGAGGGCGCGGTCGGCGAGCCAGACGTAGACGCAGAGCCAGAGGAAGCCGTCGTAGCGGCCGTGGAAGATGGAGACGTGGCTGTCGTGTGAGGGGGGAAATAGAGGGGGGAAGAGTAAAGAAGAACCTACCCAAACATGCCCCAGAGAACCAAGACGGAAAAGCCAATGTGGATGACCAGAAAGAGCTCGTAGACGTGCCGCCGCATCCAAAAGAGGGAGAAGACGAGCAGGAGGGACATGAAGAAGGTGGCCTAGCGGTTAGAAAAATGGAAAATCGTCGACCGGTGTCCCCTCTCCAAGACAAAAAGCCTTACCACGCAGCCCGTCCACCAGTAGTGCAGCACCCACATGCCCGTGATCTGCGACAGCCCGCCGCGCTCGCACACAATCAGCGTGTAGCCGACCGAGTGCACAATGGCCTGCACCGTCGCCGCCCGCGCCGCCCAGCGGTGCAGGTTGCTCATTGTGCCAAAGTCCCAGCCCGTCAGCCAGAGCAGCACATTGTTGCGCAGGCCCAGCAGCCAGACGAGCGGCAGGTTGGCAAACGAGACGATGCCCGTGCGGTCCGACACGTAGCGGTACAGCTGCTGGCGCACCAGCGGGTAGTACAGGTTGCCGGCAAAGACGCGGTACCCCAGCACGCTTGCCGCCACGTTGAGCAGCACAAAGACGCTGATCGCGAGGCTCTGCACGCGCGGCGGCACCGTGTACCAGCCAAAGTCCTGCGCGCAGCGGTACCCAAACGTGCCCGGCAGCGTCACGTGGCGCCGCAGCCAGACGCCGGCGCGGCCGCGCAGGGGGGCGGCGCGGCGCTTGGCCAAGAGGGCCTCGTCGGCCATGGTCTCGCCGACAGGGCCCTCCTCGTGGCCGCTGTCCTCCTCCCCGTCGGCCGGCGCGCTGGGCAGACGCTGGTAGGCGCGCTGGCGGAGGCGGCGGACCGCGCGCGTGGCCGCGTGGACGACGCGGGCCGTGATGCCGCCGGCAAAGACGAGCATCCAAAAGAGGAGCATGAGGGCGCTGGCGGTCAGCCTGTCGTCTGCCAACATACACATGCACAGCACTCACCCGTACAGCCGGTGGTTGCGAAAGGCAAAGGCCCAGGCATCCTGTCTGGTCAGCGTTTTGTTTCTCCTCCCTCTCCTCCCTCTCACGCACCAACGTGTCATAGGCGTGCCGCTGCAGGTCTGCCGCCGGCACCACGACCTCGTCCAGCGTCGCCGGCGGGTACGTCTCGATCTCGCTCTGCTGCAGCCGCCGGAGTGCGGCCGCGTCGGCGTCCGTGTAGCCGTCGACGAGCTGGCCGTACGACGGCAGCGCACGGCCCGCGGCCGCGCACGACGCGTTGAGCCGCTCGATGCCGGGCGACGCCACGTAGCCGCCGCAGTACGTCCGCAGACAGAGGAAGAGCGACGTCTGCTGCAGGTGGCTGCCGCATGTCCGGTCGACCCGCCGCCCCCGACCAGGGCCGCCGCCGCCGTCCTTCGTCGTGCCGTCGGCAAAAACGGCGTCACGCAGCACCATTTGGCACGCATCCGCGCAGCTCGTCGGCTCCTCATCCGCGACGGCCCACAGCCCCAGCAGGTTCCGCGGCCGCACCGCCGCCCAGACCGTCGACGACGCCTCAGCGATGCCCGACACGGTGAAGCGTGCCTCTGCGGCGCCGGAAAAGGCCGACGGGGGCCGGCCCCAGACGCTTGCCGCCCCGACCAGCCCGTCCAGCTCGTCCAGCCCGACCAGTTCGTCCACGCTGTCCAGTCTGTCCAGTCTGTCCAGTCCATCGACTCTGTCCGCGCTGTCCGGCCCGCTCACGCGCCCCCGGCCGCCCGTCACACCACCGGCAGCCGCCTCGCCCGCCAGCAGCACCACCAGCAGCACCACCACCACCCCTGTCCACGGCCACGCCGGTTTCGCCCGACTTGGGTGTCGTCTGTTCAGAGTCATGGCCGGCCGGTGTGCGTGTGCGTGCCCGTCGTGTTGGTTGCTGGTTTGTGCTGCGGATTTCCAGCAGCGCCCGCGTCCACTGTGCACTCAGGCAGGCATCCGCGCCGAAAGGGGGGGGGGGGGGTAAGAGGGGAAGGGTGTTGTAAGGAGAGACACGGGGGGCGAATTGCCAAGGCGACGAAATCTTATCAGATCCATCGGCCTCCTATGATTGGCCCAAATCAGACATCATGCTCCACTATCAGGATCTGATTGGCCGAGTCGGCAACTAAATCCGAGACCGAGACACGGACCGGAATAGCGACAACGGTGAAGTGGGTCCAAGATGCGGAATGCGAAATGCTTACGCAGCAGGAGGCAGCAATCGTGTTGTTTCCCGGGAAAGCGGCTTTCTGTCCCTAGAGAACCCACGACCAAGCCCCACGACGAGAATCCAGACTCTAGACTCCCAAGACGATAACCCATCCAAGACTCCAAAGGTCGACCAATAGCCAAAAGCCGAAAGCGAAAGCGATCCAACGCACCACTGAGCCTCCAAACGCAGCAGCCAATCCTAATCCCAAGACTCGACACAACCCAAACACCCCAAACCCGAACCGGACCCAATCCCCCAAGCCCCCAACCCGTTCACGTTCATGCCCGCTTTTCCCAACTGCTCTCTGGCCGGTCGTGGCTCTCGGGCCGTCCATTCCAGCTGCCCGGCCGCCCGTCCCAGCCGCCGTCCATGGACGCGCTCTCTTTGCTGACGAGCGCCATCTGATCCACGGCCTCGGTGCGCGTGGCAGAGGTGGACGTGGTCGACCCGGCGACCGTGTTGGTGGCCGTCGTCGTCGTCGTCGTCGTCGTCGACGTCGTCGTCGTCGCCTTGGGTTTTGCGCTCGCCCCCGCGCTGATCGTCACGCTCACGCCCGTGTGGTCCTGGCCGTCGTGCACCGTGCTCCGGCCGAGGTGGAAGGCGTACTTGGGCGGCTCTTTCGCCGGCCGCGGCGAGACCGACGAGAGCACAATGACGTCGACCGTCTTGTGCGACGCCAGGGCACCCTCTTCGCCGAGTGGCTCGTCGCCTGTGCGCCGTCCCGACCGTCCTGTCCGTCCCGACCGGCTGGAGCGTGTGCCGCCGTGAAAGAGCCCCGGCAGAGTCCGGGCCAGCAGCGACCGCAGCGGCGGCAGCGAGACGCACACAATGCCGATCGTGCACTCGGCAATCGTCCACATGACGGACGAGACGAGGTCATCTGTCTGTCAGCGTCATCGTCATCGCCCTGGTTCGGTATGCCGTCCACTCACACGTCACGTCCAGGGGATCTGCCAGCAAGTGCAGGTAGGCCAGCCGCACGATCGAGGCCACGCAAGCACTGCCAGTCAGCATCCAGCATCCAGAATCCAGCATCCTCGTCGCCCATCGCCCGTCGCCCGTCGTCCTCACTCACAATCCGCCCAGGAAAAAGAGCGCCGAGATGAGCAGCTTCTGTCGCAGCGGCAGCTGCAGCCGCCAGAAGAGCGGGATCGGCATCACACAGAGAATCAGGTCCGTCAACACGCTGATAGCCGTGCTGGCGTACAGGAAGTGGACAAACGTGTAGCACTTGGCGCCCTCGTAGGTAAAGTCCCACGCTGCGTGAACCGGCAGGCACTCAAAGATGGTCGCCGGCACTGACGCAATGCCCAGGCCCGTCGTCACCGTGCCCGTCGCGTACATCAGGATGCGGAAAACGCCCTGCGGCGCGAAAATGTAAAAGTACGACGACAGGATCGACAGCTTGGTGAAGGAGATGGCCAGCGCGTAGAAAATATTGGCCACAAACATGTACCGGATGCACTGCGACAGCTCCGCGATGATGTTGGTCAGGTCCATGTTCCAAATGTGCTTGCCGAGGCCGTGGTTTGACGCTGTCTTGTCGTCAGCCGTGTCCGAGCGTCTCGGCGCGTACCAAGCCAGACAGACGCACCTGCAATCACCACGGAGCACACAACAATCGTGAAGATGGACGCGAGCATGATGAGGTCTGCCGGTGCACCCAAGTCAGCAAGCGGCCTCGTTCCGTCCTTGTCTTTGCTCCCGTCGCTCTCCCCGCACGCATCTTACAATCGTCCACCAGGAAGTGGCCAATGGTGTGGCGCCGCAGAATCAGCCGCAGGCTGACAATGGTCGTGATCAGGCCTACGCACACGGCCGGCACCGCAATGACTAGCGTCGTCAGCGACGACTTGTTGGACAGGTCCAGTTTGCTGAGCTCCTCGGCCGTCAACGGCAGCAGCGACGAGCCGTACTGCCGCCGTGCGAGCGCGTTGCCCAGCGCCGGCAGGTTCGCGGGCCGCATGGTTGGTGTTGGTGTTGGTTGGCGGGAACAACGGCGTCCAACAGGGCAAAAGGAAAGCCGAACAAAGGAAGCCGTCGATCAACGGGGTCGAACAGACAAACAGTCGAACAAGAGAGTCGAAAAAGCAAAGAACCGTCAATCGGTCACAGGGCTGACGCAAGGGAGCAGCGCCAGGCTTTTGATCCCAGCGAAGCGGGAAGCGAGAAGCGAGAGAGGGGCCCTTTTGCTGCGGACAGGCACGGCGAAGACCGGCCCAAGGACAGGCAGATGTTGCCCTGTCTGTCTCACACGACAGGCACTACTCTGTAATGGTCTCACCCCTCCACCCCCCGGGCTGCATCGTCCACCGCGTTCTGGTGCTGGGCTGCCATCTTGTCGCCGACTGCTGCCCCTGCTCCCACGCGAGCCGACAGGAACAGGTGCGACGGTGCATACTATCGCTGCGGTCGGACCTGCCGCCAAGCCATCTTCCGTTAGGCTGGCCGTGCTGGTTCACGGTCGTGGGCTGGACAGAGCACGTCGTCAGTAAGTATACAAAGCGTAAAGCGTACATGTATGCAAGCCGAGCCGCGGGTGCAACCACCTGTCCAACGGCCTCTGGCGAGTCCTGGAGCATTACGGGAGATCCTTGGCAGCCACCCGCGCGTGTCGGAATTGGCGCCACAGTCTCACCCCAAGCAGCTCGTATCGTGCGCTGCTCCATCGTTTCTGCTTCCCCGTGTCCGTCTCTCGTCTCCCAGCTCCGGATGCCACGCCATGCAGGGGAATTCATGCAGGACCAGGGCCTCCCCTCCCACTTCCCCAGCCGCCTAGCCTGCACGGGCCTGGGCCAGGCATACCTCGTTCTCTAGCGCCCACACAACCACCAAATCGCGGTTCCGACGTCCCCAACACGGAATAGGGCTGATCCTTCAGCGTCAAAGCGTCGGCCACGGTCAGATCGATATTCCCGGGTCGACGTGTCAGAACTCTTGGTCCCCGTCCCGATCAGGGCCTCGAACGCCTCCAACACCTCCAACACCTCCAACGCCCCGACGCCTCGCCCCCCCAACGCCTCGACAAACGTGCACGTTAAAGAGCCACCTCTTCGATCCAGCAGCCGCCGCCGACGCGCTACCGCGCTACTGTTGCAATATTAGCACGGCGGCAAAGCATGCATTGCTAGTTTTTGCGCGGAAGCGAGACAACCCCTTTGGGTTTATTGGGATATATTGCCGAAGCTGAAAGCCCACAACGCGTACGCTTGAGCGTACAGCATGCGGCGGCGAGAAATTAATTCATGTGTCCAGGCAATGCGCTCCCCGGCGTCGTCAGTGACCGCTTGCAAACAGGTTGCACCTCCAGCCGCACCAGAGCCTTCCATTACCCTACGTCGTATTCTTCCGCATATCCACCCCGAACTGACCCGTGCACGCGGCAATCTCCCAGCTTGCGCTTGCCGGCTTCTCTTTCTCTTGCCGTTTTCCCTTCTCTTCCCTCTCTTTTCGTTCTCGTCTGAATGCTGCTTACGTCCGTCTGGTGCGCCCGGTGCTGCTGCTCATCGTCGATGCGGCGCTGCTGGGCGGTCGTCGGCTGCTGTGGCTCGCCCCCTTGTTGAAGAACTTGGTAGACCAGCCCGTCTTGGGCCGCTGTGCCCCTGCCGGCTCCTGTTGTAGCGTCTTGGTGAGGATGTGCGACTGCGGGAACACACCGTAGAAGCCCTTGCTGTTCGTTCCGGCCCAGCACCAGTGATCAGCATACAGGCACTTGACGTTGGAAATCGTCTCGCCCTTGTCAAACTCGAGCCACACCGACGCCGGATCGTCATGCATCGACGACGCCGTGCTTGTGTCCAGATCGTCGTCCTCGTCGTCGTTGTCGTCGCCCCTTCTCCCTTTGCCGCCCTTGTCGTTCTTGTCCGCCTTGGCCGCCTTTGCTGCCGCCTTGGGCTTCCACTTCCACCGCGCCGTCACGTTCATCCCGCTGCTGCTCTCCATCGGAATCTCGCTCTGTCGAGGCGGCTCAATCTGCACCGCCTTGGCCGGAAACGCCCCTGCAACGCCGTCGTGCCACCCCATGCACCACTTGCCCTCCCAGCGCTCCGGGAACATGAGCCCAACGATGCGTGCGCCCGTGATAAACTGCAGCATCTCACCGCCATACCCAACCGGGCGTGCAAGCTTCTTTGTGCCGTACCGCTGCAAGTGTTCGCGTATCGCCGTGGCTACAGCCATCTGGCCTACCGTCGGCGGCATCGGCGTCGGCAACGGCGCCCTTGCGAGATGCAAATCAAAGTTGTTTGCCTGCTCGGAGTCCGGGTCTACATTGCCGTATAGCACTATGATGCCGGCCACGGCTGGCAGCGGTTGCGGATGACGAGCCAGGTGCAGCAGCAGCTGATCCGAGTTGGTAAACACGGTCGCGTCTCCCTCCCTCACGGTAGCGCCGGCCTGTGCACAAAAAACGCACGCGTAGTTGCTCTCGGCCTGGCGCTGCGAGGCCAGCGCATTGCCAATGTGCGACTTGTACAGCAGTCGCAGCCGGAAACGGACGCCTCCGATGCCAGTAAACGTAGCATCGGCTGTGAGAGTCAGCAAATACAAAAGTCTGAGCTGTCCGGGGAAACTCACGCTTCTTTTCCATGTCCAGCCGCACCTCCTCATAGTTGTGGCCATAGCCGCAGCTGATACAGCGGCCAATGATGGCCTGCTTGTTCTAGATCCCGTCAGCTAGCCATTTCCACACTTAGATTGGGGCGGCCTACTGCAACAAAGCCGCCTTGCTGCTTGACGCCCTCCCAATGGCCGCCCAGCCGGAACGCCTCTGCACCCTTGCAGAAGCCTCCTTGTCTCGCAAAGCTGCTCTTGGGCCCGATGCTACAGTCCGCCTCGCGCACATAGCCCCGCGTGATGGACATATCCAGGCTCGTCCCAGTGCCGGTGCCGGCTTCTGACCCCAGCCGTGCCCTAGATCCGGGCGATTCTTCGGCCAACATGAGTCCACTTTCATAATGGGCGTCCGAGAGGGCCGAAGGCTGGCTGGCTGGTGGCAGGCTGAAAGACGCCTTTGCGTCCGTCACCGGCGAAACAGGTCGCTGGTCCTCGTCCTCCCTCCGGTCCCACCGTGGCCCCAGCTTGGGCGATAGTGGGAGGCCAATGGGCAGCACCGGAGGCGACGGGGCGAACCGTATGAAATCACGGATGCTCTGCGATGACGCCAGTGGCGACAGTGCTGGCGATGGTAACACGCTGGCGGCCAACGGCATGGCATCTTCAGGCAATAATGGCGCCACCATGGGCGAGGCGCATCGGTCGGCACCGGGGTGCATGGCCGGGGAGCGCTGCGGCGGCCGGGGGAACTCCGGGGTCGACATGGCAGACTGTTCCGGTGAGGAGGATGGGACAGAGGGAATAGCCGGCAGGCTGGGGGAGGCAAACGGTGAAGGAAGGGTGACGGGTGCCATCTGCGGAACATAGCGCGGGTCACGCGGGTCTGTAGCCGGTGGAAGGGCCGGCATCGTATGTGACGACATCACGACGGGGGATCCGGACGTGTAGCTGTTGGCGGCCGAGGAAAAGCACGAGGTCCGGGAGTCGGTCATGGCGCCCGGACTGCTCGGACGCGGGTCAAAGAGGGAGGCGGCCAAGGAGGGGGCGGCCGATGTAGTGCCGGACACGGTCAGCGAATTGAGGCGTGAGAGCAGTACGGGGCTGTCACTGCTGCTGTAGTCGGTAGCCATGGTATCGCGCGATGTCCGGCCACGCACACCAGAGCGCGTCCGCCCAGTGTTGGCTGCCAGATTGGCCTGGTGGCTACGCACCCAGGCGGACGTGCGTGGGGCGACAGCCGAGGTCAGCAGAGGGGAGGCGGACGAGGGCAGCTGGGGCGGCGAGGGATGTGATGTGACCTCGACTACCGTCGGCCTTGTGGCGGCCACGCGTATAACATCGCTGCTGCTGTAGATGGATGGATCGATGCTGGCCACATCGTCGCCGAGGCTTTCCCGGAAGTGGTCGAGACGGTCGACGCGGTCGAAGCGGTCGAAGCGCTCGTAACGGTCAAGACGGTCCGACATTCTTCCGTTTTCGGCATCTACACCGCGCGAGCTAGACGTGGTCGTGGAGCTGCGGGTGTTGCCCCGACGGAGGTCCTGGGGGTTGCTGATGTGCGGCATATCAAAGTCTGGAATGGTGTCCTCGTCGCCCTCCGGCTTTGGCGAAGGAGGGATGGAGGAGATGGAGGAGATGGCCCGGGGGTAGACCGTCTTCATGAGCGAAGAGCGCGTCGTAGAGGTGCCGGACCGGCGCTCGTCACGCGGCATCGGTGGAAGTGGTGGCAGCGGAGGCAGCGGTGGGAATGTTTTGCCCCGCGTCGAGGCGATGGTGGCGGCGGCGGCAGCAGCCAGTTGTGAAGCACTGCTGTCGCGCCGAGGAGCGTCGAGCTTGATGCGTTTGGCATGGTTGATAACGTCCAGGGCGAGCGAGCGCGTGGCCGCTTGGACGGCCGCAAACTTGTCGCCATCAAAGGTGTCGATCTCAATGTAGTCGTCAAAGTCGTAGAGCAGGTCGTCAAGCTGCATGCGCCGTTTCTCAATGTCCTCTAGCAGGTCAGCAAGTGCCCATGTCAGAAAATCGGGCGCCTAGTAAAATCAAACGGTCTGCGCGAAGGAATGCCGGACTGGTTGGTACCCACCTAGCTGCAGCATCGCGTCCTTGAAGGCGTCGCCGTATCTTTCCACCTGGCCGTCCCATACGGGCTGAAGCCGTTTCAATGCCCGCTCGCCCTCCTTGACGAGCGCCCGTCCGGCCTTGGCCAGGTGGCTGGCGGCGCCATCGATGCTGGGTTCCGAGTCGTCGACCGCGTCACTGGCATTGGCCGCAGCCTCGTGGCCGCGCTCAATCACCTCCTTGAACGGACGGAGGATGAGCTCGTCGGCATCCACACCCATGCTTGTGACTGCAGATCAGATAGCGATAAAGGTGGCCGATGCACGTATCGGTAGATGATCGTCAGTCTGCCTACTGTTGTTGTCGAGCAAGGCTCGGGGGAAGGAGAGTCGAGGGAGGAGGCCGCGGCTGGACTACTACTCCTGCACTGCTCCGTACTCATATCGCACATCCTCTGCCCCAGCCGCGTATCTCGCCCCCCGGGCCATGGAGGACAGGGGCAATCGCCGTCCAAGGCGATAATCCATCACGTAAACCGGTGGAGCCAACCAGGGATTGAACGAGGCCAGTCGTATCTAAACAAGTGTGGGTGGGGAGAAGCAAGATGCGGCAGCTCGTTCGTGCCATCAATCATTGTGCAGCCGGCGACAGTTGCTTGATCAGGTCTGGTGAACTTTTGCGGGAAAAGGAGGCCGTCAGAGCGGCGGTGGGCCGCGCTGCTGTCTGCCTGTTTTCGGGCCGCTATTCGCTCGCTGCTCTCTCCTCGCCTCGGTCAACCGCGCCTGCAGTTTAGGGAAATTGACGACCTTCTGGCCTATCCGGAAGGAGCCCTGGCGCACAATCGTAGTGCCTCCCTCTTGGGAAGGGGCAAATCGGCGCATATCCCCTTTCGTCGCACGAGAGTGCCAGTATCGCTGCGTGCGGATGAAGAGACATCACGGTGGGGTTTCGGCGTCGGTAGCCCAAACAGTCAAAGTGACAGAGCGCCGGTCATCAGCCGTAGTGGCGCTCTACTGGTGTAGTGCGTGCTACGCAATCTGGCAGCACTAGCAGTTCTGCTAGCGGTCTTCTCGAATCCCAAAGGATTATGTCGAGACAACGGCGCCCAGAAAAGCCGGATAGCGCTCGCTGGTTCTCGGCGGGCCGCCAGCAGCCACTGCGGTAGCAGACTGTTAGCGGTCTTAGGAGTCAGGAAGTCGTGTGCCTGTTGCCAGTTTGAATTTGGTAGCCGCTTCCAGGCTCCCCCGGAATCCTTCGAGAAGCACGGATCACATCACACGTTGCCCGTGCATTTCTGCGGCCCTAAGCGTCCACGGGTAGCTTAGACGGACGTATCAGATCGAGCGCTGGGGCCACGTGCTCGTCGAGGTGTCATTGAGGTCGCCAGCCGTCGATCCGACCGTCTTGCTAGATTCGCCGCTGCATCGAATGCGACGCGAACAAAGGCGAATTGCAGTCCCAAAGCAGAAGGCCTCCCCGTAATTGTCTGGTTGATCCACTGGACGACAATACTCATACGTATAAGCGTACATGTTTTTCTACAGAGTAGTACAGAGTAGGATGGTGCCATGATGGTGCAAGAGACAGAGGCCTTTCTTCCGTCGTATTGTCTCGCAGTCTGAAACGACATACGACCACGGTTGCTGGATCACCCTATACTTTGGATAAGCCAACGGCCGCGGATTGGTAACCCGAATTCCTAGAAGATGGTATTTCCGTGTTATAATCCCGTATTTTATATCGTAAAATGCATGCAGTGTCTTACCTGAAGTCTCGGCTAGCACAAGGGAAGTGAGAGTGAAAGTGTTCCAAAAAGCTTCCAGAGACCATCTGCCAGTACTTTTCTATGTTAGTAGAGACTGCTATTTAGGAGATATATTTGGACGATAAACTATTTTGCTTTTCTGCAAATTTGAAAAAAATACCATGATAAAATTATTGCCACAATTGACGTGCCTTAACCAATTGAATATCACAAAATATTACAATGGAAAGAACAGTCCCCATTGCGTATATTGCTGTCCGTAAGCTTACATCTGACCGTAAATACAAACTGCCGCAGAGATCGTTCTACAACGGCAAAGATCTTCCAAGCCTCGCCGCCCCACTTGGAGCCTTACTCCACCCAATCGCATATCCGAAATTTTATCACTAAACCTCTGCATCACAGCCAACACACTTTTCTGTACACATCATGGCCACGGCTGAGCGCGCTCCCGCCGCCGGTGACGACGAGGACCCCGTTGTCGCCACCTACAGCGTCTTCCTCAAACCGCAGCTGCCCCAACACCAGCGCCTGCTTGTCCTGCAGTACCCCAACCGCGTCGACAAGACCGCCGGCGCCCTCGCCCCGACTGAGCTGCGCATCAAAATGAACTCGGGCATGATCGAGGTCGACACCCCGCTCGACTACACAAAGGCCTATGACCGCACCAAGGGTATGGGCTGGGGCGCCGCCCTCGCCAGCTCCACCAAGGCCAAGGCCGGCGGCAGCCACGGCCTGGCTGGCGGCTTTGGCGTCGGCGGCCTGCAGGGTACGCGTGGACGGCCGCTGGCGGGCGGTGGAGGCACAGGTGGCGGGCGCGCGGGCGCGGCCTCGGGCGGCGGCATGGACGTGCCGCTGGGGTCCCTGGACTGGCCCGAGGCCGTGCGCCACGACCGCGTGTTGCGCCTCCAGACGCTCGGCGGCATGTGCCCACCGGCGCGGTCGGCCGAGGCTCGGTGGATGATTGGCGTCTTTGACGGCGGTACGTGCCTCTCGACGAATATATAGCCTCTCCGCCGTATTCTGACCCTCAATGCCCAGGCAACCTCCACCTCACGCCTGTCAACTCTATGGTCCACCTCCGCCCACAGTTGCACCACATTGACGCCGAGGCCGACATGGACCGCCTGAAGCACCGGGACGGCGGTGGCGATGGTGCTGCTGGCGGCCGTGGCGGGGGTGGCGCTGTCGGCCCGGCCGCCCGCGCCATCCACATGACGATTAAGAGCGCCGGTGCCGACGGCGACGAGGTAGTGACCGAGACCATGGCCGACCGGCTGCGCGCCGTGCAGCTCGAGAACTGGACGCGCATGGCGTACGTGGGCGACGACGACGAAAACTCGTGGGACGTCTACAACCAGACGCTGTTTTTGCAGGACACGACTGCGCCCCCGACGGGCGCGATGCCCACGACAGGAGCACCACCAGGCCAACACGCACCGGAAGCGCCCATGGAGGTGGAGGGCAAGGGAAAGGGCCTCGAGATCCTAGCAGGTGCGGCCGCCGACGGCCGGCCGCTGGCCACCAAGGTGCCAGCGCTGCGGACAGCCTGGCACGAGGACGACCTGCTGCAGGCCATTAGCGGCATCGAAAAGCCCGACGAGGCGAGCATAGCTGCGACAGCCGTAGCGGCGGCCGCGGTAGTCAAGGCCAAGAAAAAGGCCGCGGCCAAACGAGCCCGGGAGATTGCCGCCGCCGCTGCCGTTGCGGCCGTCGTCAAGGAGGAGATCCCCTTGTTCGTTGCACCGACCCCTATCGCCCGGAGGGGGCGGTCTGTCCGGCCGGCAGCGGCTGGTGCTCCGGCGGCAGCAACGCGTGGGCGCGGTGGCAGAGCTCGGCAGGCCGGGCGAGGGTCGGCCATGGAAATGGATTGATCGAGGTGAACGACACAAAATGGGCATTTTGCATAGACAGGCGTTTGCTGGGCGGCTGGGGCGGGAAATCAAAGTAGTCAAATACCTCAATCAACACGAAAATTCACAGGATGTACGGAAAATTGTCCTCCACTGATTTTATTGTTTTTTTAATCTCCCTAAGCAGCCATCGACAAGGATCGAATGGCTGCGACATAATGAACTGCTCGCATCTCTCGTTCTGCTTGGACTCTACCAACAGATACTGATCAAATCGTGCCGCATGCATTATCTCATGCAATTTGGCCCTTCTTCTCTCTCCTCCATAAGCAGGTATCAAACAGAGCAAATAAAAAACGCTCTGTGTGGTAGAGGCGCTGCCCGATACCACTTTGGCCGTTTCCTTGAAAAAAGAACAGAAATAAGCCACTTCCCATGTCCCATAAGAGCATGGGAATCCCGCTTGCGTTCCCTCTGTACTTTGAGCGGTTCTGGCCATGTACCAGACCGACTTCTGATCGCAACAGATATCTCTCTCTGACCACCTCATTGGCAGTCTTTTCATTGCGCCTTAAAAACTGCGCCTGCCGTGATGTTTTGGGTGTCCACTGCTCTTCTGGACTGTTTTTCTTTCGCCCCGCGCAGCAATTTCTTTAATCGTCCTCCTCCAGCTTTTCAATCGCTCTCCTTTTCAAAGGCTGCAACTGAAATCAAAGTCGATTGTGCTCTCGCACATTCTTATTGCAGAAGCTCTACATCCAGTCCGATGGACCGCATAAAGAGATTCACGTTCTGCAGGCGCTGCGTCGATAAGTCGACCGGAAGCGTCTTTGCCACAGCCACCGTGTCCATGACACGGTCCTTGACGGACAGCACTAGACGCTGCTGCTGATCGGGGTTCGCGCCAATGCCAAGGGCCGCCAGGAGCTGCCACACGTACATATCCTCGCCGGAAGAGACAGTGCCCGGGAACATGTACGGCAGGATCGGCTCTAGCACGTTGAAGAAGTTGGTGTAGGCGATTTCCCTAGACGCTTAGTATGATGCGTGATACATTCGCTGCCGATGGAGACATACCAGGTCTGCCATTGCTGCGGCGTGCCGCTGCCGCTCTGCTTGAGAATCTCGGCGCGGCTGAGAATCATGGTGAGCACCGAAGCACCCACGCGCGACTTGGCAATGACGTCCACCTTGAGGTTCGTAATAAGCCCCAGCACGCCCGTCACGAGATCCAGCGAAAGTTCATTCATAAAGCCAAACAGCGTGTTCATGACGGTGCGCATAAACAGATCGATGCTCTCGCGCAGGGCCGCGTTCGGCTGCACCTCGCTGTTCACCTGGGCCTGGCAGACGATATCCAGCTGGTCCAGGTGGACCACGATCATCGTCAAGACCGTCGCCCGTAGTTCGTGCGACAGGTGCTGGAACACGCGCGGAATGGCCTTCTTGCCCTTGGGGATCGACAGGAACGCAATGAACGGGTGCACGGGAAACTCGCCAATCGGCTCGTGCACCTTGAGCTCGCGCCAGAGCTGCGCGCTCAGCTGTTGCGCAGTCTCGGACCACTCCAGCTGGCGCTGCATTAAATCCATGTTGTTGGGGTCCGACACCGGCGGTGGCATCCTGCGGCTGTGGTCCTCGAGCTGCATCAGCGTCGTGTACACTTTTTCGATGCTGCTCAACACCGACTTGCGGTCCACTACATGGCCTGCGTGAGCTGGCTTGTGGGCACTGCCCGGCCGGTGCGACTCGGCGCCGCCAACGGCATTATTGGCATTCTCCTCGCGCTTGATGTTGAGCAGCGGCTTGGGCGTTTTGGCGTTGCTGAACGAAATCTTGCCCAGCGATCCCTCAATCACGAGCTGCTTGTTCTTTGGCCGGTTCTTGGCCGCTTCGACTGCCCGCTGTACCTGCTGCTCCATGCGTTGCATGTGGTTCTCCGCCCCACGCTCGCGGTTGAGGAAACGGCGCGAGTTCAGGCGGCTGCCCGTCTGGAAAAGATAGGTCTGCGCAAAATTGTTGAGCGGCTGACTGGGGTGCTGGCGGCTGCTGCCACGAATGTGGCTCAGAACCTGGTAGTAGAAATCCTCCTTCAGAGCCTCATCGGTGCCGTGCTCGTTGGGGTTGCCAGTGGCTGACACCAGCTGCTGCAGTTGAATGCGAGTGACAAAGTTTTTGTCCTGAGGCGTCATCAAACCGTTGTCCTTTGACAGAACGAAAATCTTGTGGTTCCGCTTCGCCCGCTTCGCCTCCTGCTCTAGATATGCCGCCTTCTCCTCTTCAGACAGGTTCACAACCTGAGACGGATGTGTGATAATATGTCCCGGTCCGGAATAGGAGCTCTGTTGACGCTGGTGGGTGGGATGTCCACCAAAGCCCTGGGCAAAGTTCTCCCCGCCAGAATGTCTGTTGGGATTCTGCAGAATCTGCGTAGGCTGGACCGGGCCAGGGACCTGGCGGAAGGCGGGATGCTGGACCTGCGTCGGAATCTGCGCTGCACTAGGCCCCTGCGGCAGCACTGGAGGCGTCTGCTGTTGAGGGCGTTGCAGGATTGAGATTCCGGGCCCGGAAGCTTGGCCGGCATCACCAAGCGCTGCGTACTCGGCGGGGATGGCGTATCCATAGTCCATCTGCTGCATAGGCGGCAGCGGCGACGGAATCTGCTGTTGGTAGTCCTGGTGCTGAGTGGAGGAGGCCTTTGGCTTTGCGCGCATGGCTGCCTCGACCTCTTCCAGGCTCATGATTTTCCGGCCACCAGACCCCGACGCCTTGGTGGTCTGGGCAGACGCAGCAGGGGCAGTAGGCTTTTTCGGCGCGACTCCCCAGAGGGCGGCATCAACCTGCATCTCCGGCTCCGGCTCCGAGTATTTTTCGTAGCCAGACCGAGCAGGTTTGGCGGACGCAGGCGCGAAGAAAGCATAGCCCTGGTTATTGTAAGGCGCAGAGTGTTCGGCAACCGCCGTGGCCTTGGCCATGGGCTGCAGGCGAGTGAAGCGTTCGTGCTCTTCCTCGATGGCATTCGACACCTTTGCCGTCTGGCCGAAAAAGTCAAAATCATTGCCGACCTTGGACGCGGGGCCGCTGGGCCCCGGCAGACTGGACATGCCGCCAAACGTATCATCGTTGAAAGCATCGCCCGACTCGTCGAGATTGTCGCCAAGGCCGTCGTACTCGTCAAAGTCGAGGGCATCGCCATCCCCGCCACCACCACCCGAGAGCCCCGCAAACGGATCGTTGGTTTGGGAAAAGCCGGGCGCGGAGGCGTTGTGGCGCGACGGATCGAATCCGAAAAAGGACATCTTGTCGTGTTTCTGATAGAACAGAGAAGAAATGGGTCCGGTGATGTACCTGAGAACTGCGATGAGCTCGGAGCTTGGAGAATGACGTCGGCTGGGGAGGTGAATTGCCTACCGCTACACAGAAGAAATCCAAGATAAATCAACAATCTCCAATCTGGGCATGATGTTGGAAAATCTGTGCAGACAACGCAGATATTCCGACCGGGAGGCGGAGCGAAGCTGATGATGCAGTTGCCGGACAATGCAGCATCAAACGACAGACACAAAGGGAGTGAAAAATAGCGGGGAAGCAAAACTTGACAGACAGCACAAACAGAAAGAGGACGGAAGCACAACGAAAAGAGGGTGCAACTGAACCGAAAGAGATCCGGAAGATGGATTCGAGACTCGCTTTCTGGTATGAAGCGCACACGGAGTTTGCCTCTGCTCGAGAACGGCGGTTCGATGCGGTTGGTGATGGTTGAGGGACAATCTTGCGCAAAACGAACAAGTTGTGGGATTTCGATGGGCCAATCACTGGTGGCGTCGGGATATCACGTGATAATCACCGATAACGACATCACATAATCTGAGTTTGGTTCTAGTTATGCCTTTCTTTTTCGCTATTCCTCCCTGACTTTCTCGCGAGCTCCCTTCATTGCACCCCTTTCCTAATCTTCCTTTTTTGCTTCCTTTTTTTGCACTGCATTTATCGCGATATATCGAGCAGCCTGGGGCTGGTAATTTCCAAGAATATTCCGAAGATTAATGATGCAATGGCATGTGCAACTAAGGATTCTCTGCATGATGTTTTGCCGTGGAGGGCACCGTTATCGTGTGCGAATTGGGACACGTGATGACATTGACCGCTACTGACTAAGCATGGAGTGTATCTTGCTACGTTTTTGCGTTGAACATGGAGTGGTTATTAGAGTTGCCGCGTAGTTCAGCAGCACACGTCAGCACCGGAGCCATATTCCGAGAAGCGCTAAGGAATACGAGACAAACAGTTACAAGCGTGCAGTGACGAAGTAGGATACGACGTGCAGTTTTGCCCCTATTAAAAGTGAAAGGGGCAAAACCTCCCCTAGCAAGGGACTTGGGCCAATATAGAAGTATTCCGTATTTGAATATTGCATTCCTAATGTCGCGTGCCCGAAGACGCGTTGAGCAGTTGGCCGTGAAATTCAATGCAGAGTAGCGGTCGAAAGCTGTGAAGGCCGAGCAGATCCATCGCAAAACACATTCTGCCGCGGCTTGGGCGGAGGCTCGCAGCAACACGTGATAGCACTCCACCACACCTGACGCGTCCAACACATTACCCAATGGAGCGCTCGCGCCGAGGGCTGGGGTTTGAGTCAGGGGTGACGGGCTAGGTCTTGTCTCTTTCCACCGCTGAATACTCCATATCCGTCCCCACATCTGCCCTGGGTCGATCTATCCTCTTTCCTTATTTGCTTCATCATCTCGAACGGCCGCACCGTCAATTCCGCTCTCCAGCCGCCCTCGCTTCATCTTCTCGTCACTCCTTTCCCATCCCCGATTTCGAGCGTCCTTCGGGTCGCCTTTTGCCGCAGCCATGGCCGGTAACGCTCGATACGTGCGATACATTGTCGTCGCATTTTTCGTATGTCTCTCTTGTGGTTCTTTCCGGAGAAAGCCAAAAGATGGGCGACGTGCCGATGCGATACGATGCTAACGTACTCCGTCTAGATTATTGCTATCTTTTACATTGTCTCCAACTCGTCCGACTCGGTACAGCTGCGGACGAGTGAGATGCTGGGCGGCAAGACCGCCACGGGAAGTGCCGACAGCCCCGAATCATCCTCGCTATCCACCAGCACTGGCTCCAGCAAGAGCTCCTCGTCCGACAGCGATGCCAGTTCCGACGGAACGGTCCCGCTGGCCTTGACCCCCAACGACCCCGGCTTCTTTGAGCTGAACAAGATTGCTGGCGGCCCGCGCATGAACGCCACCTTTGTTACACTGGCCCGCAACAACGACGTGTGGGAAGTGGCCCGCTCCATCCGCCAGGTGGAAGACCGCTTCAACCGGCGGTATGGCTATGACTGGGTGTTCCTCAACGACAAGCCGTTTGATGACGTGTTCAAGGAGGTGACCTCTTCGCTCGTGTCCGGCAAGACGCACTATGGCCAGATTCCCAAGGAGCATTGGTCTTTCCCCGACCACATTGACCAGGACAAGGCGCGCAAGGTGCGCGAGGAGATGGGGCAGAAGAAGATTATTTATGGCGACTCGGTTAGCTACCGCCACATGTGCCGCTTTGAGTCGGGCTTCTTCTTCCAGCAGGAGCTGATGCTCAACTACGACTACTACTGGCGCGTCGAGCCCAGCGTCGAGTACTTTTGCGACATCCACTACGACCCGTTCCGCTACATGCACGAGAACAACAAGAAGTACTCATTTGTCCTGAGTCTGTACGAATACGCCGAGACGATCCCGACACTCTGGCAAAGCGTGCGCAAGTTCATGCAAGAGCACCCGGAGCACATCGTTGAGGATAATTCGATGGCCTTCCTCAGCGACGATAATGGCGAGTCTTACAACAAGTGCCACTTTGTAAGTTACTCGACATTTCTCTCCGAAGTTGCCAACTCGTTTCTAATATCCCTAGTGGTCCAACTTTGAGATTGGCAGCCTCAATTGGCTACGCTCCAAGGCGTACACCGACTTCTTCAAGCAGCTCGACCTGGACGGCGGCTTCTTCTACGAGCGCTGGGGCGACGCGCCTGTGCACTCGATTGCCGCCGCGCTGATGCTGAAGAAGGAGGAACTCCACTTTTTCGATGACATCGCGTACTATCACGTTCCGTTCACGCACTGCCCGACCGACGACAAGACGCGCCAAGACCTGAAGTGCCACTGTGACCCCGGCAAGAACTTTGACTGGAAGGGCTTTTCTTGTACGCTTTTGTTTTTTCTTCGCTTCCCTGGCTTTACTCAGTCTTACTAACTACCCGAATTCCCAGGCACCTCGAGATTCTTTGAATTGAACAACATGCAGAAGCCGCACGGTTGGGAGAAGCAGACATAAGGGGGAAATGGGGCGAGAGCGATTGAAAAAGGAGATATAAAACCACGGGAAGATGCAGGCGGCCAGCCAAGACTGATCAACTTGGATGCTACGACTGTTTTCTGTTTTGTTAGAATCTTGGCACATTGGCTCTTCAACACTGAGACTCTGATTGGAACAATAGGGCTCATATACTGGCGCATGATGGGATTGCAAATTTGTTTTGGACGTTTCTTCTTCCGGGTTTATTACGCTACCTGTTTTCTACAATTTATGATCAGCTTGAGATGCGCGTGAAGTTGTGACAGTGACAGCGCCAAGACGAAGGTGATGACAATGCAGATAGATATTAACAGATGTAGATAGTACGGTTGTAGACATGTTATTGTATATGGATAACTATTTGATCTCGGTTTTTTAGCCAACCGCAGCCTTCTTGGGCTTCTTCACGCCGTATTTGCTCCGCGACGTGACCCGCTGGGAGACACCTTGCTGTTCAATGGTAAGCCTGCTGCCACAAAGAAACAGAGAAGTTGGCACATACGAGATCCATGGCACCGCGGATCAAGTGGTACCGCACACCGGGACAATCCTGACTGCGGCCGCCGCGCACGATGACCACACTGTGCTGCTGAATGTTGTGGCCCTCTCCGGGAACGTAGGCTGTGATCATGCGGCCATTGGACAGACGCACACGTGCCGTCTTCCGCTCGCCGGAATTGGGCTTCTTGGGCCGCGTGATGCCGACCTTGATGCACACGCCCTTCATCTGGGGAGCGTTCATTTCTGACAGCGCCGGCGAGATGGCGTGGCGTGCCCTTTGGGGTTTGCGGCAGCCCTGAGCTGTCAGTACAAATGCAATTGAAGAGACTTGGAGTGTCAAAGATGTTCACACCCGGAGAACCTGGTTGAGCGTTGCGTTCGGGACGGGCGTGGCAGAAAAGGCGCGCTGGGCAGCCAGTCCGAGGAGGGCAGACCGGGCGATGGGAGCTGCTGTCGCAACTCGTTGCGTGGGCACAGGCCGCAGGAGCAGCCGCATCAGCGGCGACACCAGGCTTCCTTGCATGACTTGTGGTTGGGCCTGTTAGAATCGGAAGTCGGAGAAACAGCAAACGGACCGGAATAGCTTCAAAAATTCGCCTAGAAAACGAGGGCCGGTCACGTGCACAATCAACTGACTCAGCCACCGCCAGTAGGAACCCCACAGCTTGTTGGCGCTACCCCGGCCGAATTCGTGCGGCGTCAACGTGGGGTCGCGACTTTCACAAGGAACCATGGATACCCTCGGTTCAAGCAGAGGGTCAGGCGCTTGTGAGCACTTCTAACCGCGGGGCCAGCTTGTCGAGCCCGGGGGCACCGACTCGCGTTTTGTCTTCTTTTTATAGCTGTTTGTTTCGCAGCGTGATACCCTCTAATTCATTTCTTTTGGCTACTTTTCGCTTTTCGCTTCTCCCGGACTTGCCTGTTCGTTTCCCAATACCTACTTTCCAGCACCAGCCATGTCGACACTCGCCAGGACGCTCCGTCCAGCTCTGCAGAAGAGCCAGATTTCCCTGGGCTCCAGGCTGGCTTGCCCGCGGACGCTGCCGGCATGGAGTGCCAGCTGCCGGTCGTGAGTTTCCGTCATGTGCTCCTGTATTCCGTATGTTCTAGCTATGGATGTTGATACGGCTCTCCCCTGGTAGCACCCGCGCTTTCTCCTGCTCGATCCGGCGCCGCAACGACGAGCTGCCGGCGCTGCCAATTTCGTCGCTGACCGAGACGGAGGCGTCGATGCAGGAGGCCGTGTCCAAGTTTGCGACCGATGTGATCCTGCCCAAGGCACGCGAGATGGACGAGGCCGAGGCGATGGACCCCAAGATTGTCGAGCGGCTCTTTGAGCAGGGTCTGATGGGCATTGAAATCCCCGAGGAGTACGGCGGTTCGGGCATGAACTTTACGTCGGCCATTGTGGCCATTGAGGAGCTGGCGCGCGCCGACCCCAGCGTCAGTGTGCTGTGCGACGTGCACAACACACTGGTCAACACCATCTTCCTCAAGCACGCGAGCCCGGCGCTCAAGAAGCGCATGTTGCCCAAGCTGGCGACGCAGTCGGTCGGCGCGTTCGCCTTGTCGGAGCCGGTGTCGGGGTCCGATGCCTTTGCGCTGGCCACCAAAGCCACCGAGTCCGAGTCGGGCTTCCGCATCTCGGGCTCCAAGATGTGGATCACCAACAGCATGGAGGCCGACGTGTTCATCGTCTATGCTAACCTGGACCCGTCCAAGGGCTACCGCGGCATCACGGCCTTTATGGTCGAAAAGGGCACCAAGGGCTTCTCGATTGCCAAGAAGGAGAAGAAACTGGGCATCCGCGCCAGCAGCACGTGTGTGCTCAACTTTGACGACGTGGACATTCCCAAAGAGAACCTGCTGGGCGAGCGCGGCCACGGCTACAAGTACGCTATTGGCATTCTCAACGAGGGCCGCATCGGTATTGCCGCGCAGATGACCGGCCTGGCTCTGGGCGCCTGGGAGAATGCGGTCAAGTACTGCTGGAACGACCGGAAGCAATTTGGCCAGCTCATTGGCGAGTTCCAGGGCATGCAGCACCAGATTGCGCAGTCGTACGTGGAGATTTGCGCCGCGCGTGCGCTTGTCTACAACGCCTCGCGCAAGAAGGAGGCCGGTGAGAATTTCGTCAAGGATGCCGCCATGGCGAAGCTGTACGCGTCGCAGGTGGCTGGCCGTGTGAGCAGCCTGGCCGTCGAGTGGATGGGCGGCATGGGCTTTGTGCGCGAGGGCCTAGCCGAGAAGTACTTCCGCGACAGCAAGATCGGCGCCATCTACGAGGGCACCAGCAACATCCAGTGAGTCCTTTCGGCCGGGAAGAGTACAGACCGATGACTAACGAACAGGCTGAACACGATCGCCAAGATGCTCCAGAAGGAGTACACGTCTTGAGAGTGAACACCAAGTCTGTATGAATGGGAGGCAGAGTGTATCAAATAACAAAAGCAACCAATTGGCTCAAATGCGAAGAGTCGTCTGCCGCGGAGTGATCCGTAAAACAAAAGTAATACAGAGGAGCGGTCTTGTCCTTGTCAGCATTCCAACTGGTGGAATGGTCGGGAACGAAACGTTACAAGCACGACTCAGCTCGCACTGAAAAAGCCTGTATTCCATGGCGAGTTGACGACACAGCCACGGCTGCGGCAAAGTAGAAATAATGCGTGTCGGACGGCATCGCAGCCGGTGATCTTGCCGACGGGGCCATCACGTGCTTTTTGTTGAAGATGGACTCGGACCACATCCAGCGCTGAAATCTAGTGCATAGAGGCTGTGCCCCTAGGCTCACTGCAGCGACAAGCAGTGACGTGACTTCTCCACCTACCGGTTTAGATGCGTAAAGTCCTACCGCGGCCAGGACTCGGGCGAGTTCTGGGCGGCCAGGGCAGCCCGTATAGCACGAAGCCTGTAAACGTCCGGTATAAACAGTTCCATCACCGTCGACGCTCGACGCCAAGCGCCCTCTAAACGGCACACTACAGCGCGGAACGTCCAAACACACGGACCACCTCCACACTGCCATAGCCCCTCTCCTGCCTCCCCTCCTTTCATTTTTTCCCTTGCGATTTTCTATTTATTATATTTTGTATTTCGACTCGTCTGCCAACGACATCCCAACGGCGCACTGTCGACAACGCCCACGATCAGCGTTGCGATCCTCCCGTGCCACGCTCGCTCGCTCCGGTCCTGCTCCGTCCTTCAGCCAGCGGGGCCAGCCAGGCTCAGGCCAGCCGTTCCTGAAGCTCCTTCTCAACCTTTGACCTCGACGTCGCCATCGTCGCCTCCCCTTCTTGATTCTGGCGGATGCCCCTGTCGGCGGCCTCTTCGACCCTCCCTGACCTCTCTGACCGTTTTCTCCCCGCGGCAGAATGCGCTTATGACACGACCCGCATCCCACCGACTGTCCATCTGTGCGTGTGCTGCTGCCCCTCATCCAGCCGAAGCCGAAGCCGAAACACCAACACCAAAACGCCAAAACGCCAAACGCCAAAACATTCTGTATCTAACATTTTACGACTTTGCGCGACCTCCTATCGGCGCCCTGATTTCTATTGCACATCCTCGGCCCGCCGTCCTTATCTGTTCCACTCGAGACTACGACGCGCATCCGATCGGAAGAGAGCAGCACCGGCTACTCGCCTGTAGAGTCACGCGCAGGAGCGAGACGAAGATCCGGGCACCGCCTCACAAACATCTCTTTAGCAGTTGCCGCGCGCCAGGTCGTGCGGCCCCAACACCGCAGCCATGAACGAAGACGACCGGATCATGGATATCTACAAGAAGATTGAGCGGGAGAAGATGCTCATCCAGGCCGCCAACATGATGCGCCTACAGACTAACAACGATGCTGTGCGATCAAAGATTGACTCGCAGGTGCGCGAGGGCCAGCGCAACATTGAGTTCTTTGAGGAGAAGCTGCGCGAGTTTCAGATGCGCCGCCTCGGCCAAGGCATTGACGACATGCACGTGGGGGGTAGCAGCTCACGGCCGCGCAGTGCTGACATGCGCTCTTCCGCCAGCAACAGTGGTCCGACACCACCACCAAAGGATGCCTCTGCGAACTGGGACACGTCGACCCTGGGGTCGACCGGTCCGTCTGGTCGGTCGGCCGGTCAGAGCACAGCTAATTACTCTGTGTCTCCTGCGAACTTACCCTTGTCCAAGGCGCGCCCCAACTTCACCAAGCTGGGTATGTTTTGCGAGTTTCTGTTTGCGAGATTTCCCACCGCGCCTTTTGCTAACGTGAATGCCAGACCTGATCAAGTACGACACGCCGTATCTGGGGCCGAGAATCCAGCACATGCTGTCCCAGATCCAGTTCAAGCTCAATGTCGAGGAGCAGTACCTCAAGGGCATCGAGAAAATGGTCCAGCTGTACCAGATGGAGGGCGATAAGAAGAGCAAGGCTGATGCGGCATCCAAGAGAATTGAGAGCAAGCAGAAGATTGTGCTGCTGAAGCAGGCGCTCAGACGATACGAAGAGCTTCATATCGACATTGACTCTGCCGACTCGCCCGATGGTATGCATGTTTAGGAGATTCATGACAGCTGTGCTAACTGAACAGATGACAGCATAAACATCCCAAACATGCGGAAGCCGCTCTCTGGCCAGCTGTCCATCCGCGTCATGGCCGTCAAGGATGTCGACCATGCACCCACCGGCCGCTTCAGCCGCGGCCCCGACACCTTTATTGCCGTCAAGGTGGAAGACAACGTGGCCGCGCGGACGCGGCTTTCGAGAACGGACCGGTGGGAAAACGAATTCCACAACATTGAGGTGGACAAGGCCAACGAGATTGAACTTACCGTGTACGACAAGCCTGGCGAGAATGCCATTCCCATTGGCCTGCTGTGGGTGCGCATTTCCGACATTGCAGAGGAGATTCGCCGCAAGAGGATCGAGGCCGAGATCAACTCGTCTGGCTGGGTGTCGGCCGACAAGATGTCGCACAACCCAGCCCGCTCGCCGCCGCCGCAGTTTGCCACGCCCCAGACTCAGTTCAGTCCACCACCCAACACACCAGGCGGGCTCTCCTCACAGCAGCAGCAGCCGCAGGCGGCTGGCGATGCATACGGATCTGCTCCGCTGCAGGCGCCGCAGCTCGCCCCGGAGCCGATCACGGGCTGGTTCAACCTTGAGCCGACGGGCAAGATCCAGCTCAGCTTCAACTTTATCCGCCAGAACAAGGACCGCCGGCCCATCGACCTCGGCCTGGGCCGCAAGGGCGCCATCCGCCAGCGCAAGGAGGAGGTGCACGAGATGTACGGCCACAAATTTGTGCAGCGGCAGTTTTACAACATTATGCGCTGCGCGTTGTGCGGCGACTTCCTCAAGGGTGGCGCCGGCATGCAGTGCGAAGACTGCAAGTACACCTGTCACGTCAAGTGTTACTCGAGCGTCGTCACCAAGTGCATTAGCAAGTCGAATGCCGAGACGGACCCGGACGAGGAGAAAATCAACCATCGCATTCCCCATCGCTTCCAGGCCTTTGGAAACTACACCGCCAACTGGTGCTGCCACTGTGGCTATTTGCTACCGTTTGGCAAAAAGAGTTGCCGAAAGTGTTCAGGTGTGTCTTTTTAAACTCTGATTGCCAGATTCAAACAACAGCTAACCTTGCAGAATGTGGTCTCACGGCGCACGCCGGATGTGCACATCTTGTCCCCGACTTCTGCGGCATGTCCATGGCCGTGGCCAACCAAATATTGGAGGGCATCCGCACACAGAAGCAGCGCCAAAAGCAATCGTCTCTGAGCGAGCGCACACTGCGTCCAGGGAAGCCGGGCGGACAAGGCGGCCAGCAGTCGCCGTACATGACACAAGGCAGCGGCGGCCACAGTCTGTATAACGCCTCGACTGCGTCGGCCGAAGCGACCGAGGCCGCAAAGGCCATGTATGCGAACCAGACGTCACCACAGCGGCCCCAACACCCAGACCGCACGTCGAGCGCATCGAGCTCAGCAGCTGCAGCAGCGGCTACGCTAGCCATGGCAGGCGCGACAACATCGCCAGGCGGTCCTAGGAGTCAAGGCAGCGATGGGTGGCGACGTGATTCAGGTGGGTATGGAGATCCGTATGCGTCGCCACAAACGTCGCCGCTGCAGCAACACCCGCAGCCGTATGGCAGCACGGCGCAGCAAAGAAAGTACAACCCGGCCGACTATGCCAACGTCAACCAGTACCCTCCGGCCCAGCCACAGCTGCAGGCCCAGCAGATGCAGCCAGTACCGACACCCATTCATGTGCAGCAGCTGCCGCAGCCCCAGCAGCAACCACAGCAACCGCTACAGCCGCAGAAGCACCTGTCATCCCAGCAGCAAATGTACCAGCTGCCGCAGGTCCAGGTACAGGAGACGGTGGTGCAGGCGGAGGTGCAGATCAAGACGCAGATTCCGAGCCAGCTGCCGCCACTGTCTTCCGGCCCAAGTCTGACAGCAGGCGGTGGAGGCGTGCAGAAGAAGCCTTTGCCATCGGCGACGGACCCTGGCACGGGCCAGCGGATCGGTCTGGACAACTTCAACTTCCTGGCGGTGCTGGGCAAGGGCAACTTTGGAAAGGTCATGCTAGCGGAGACGAAGCGGACGCAGAAGCTGTATGCGATCAAGGTGCTCAAGAAGGAGTTTATTATCGAAAACGACGAGGTCGAGAGCATCCGGTCGGAGAAGCGAGTGTTTTTGATTGCGAACCGGGAGCGGCACCCGTTCCTGACGAACCTGCACGCGTGCTTCCAGACAGAGACGCGGGTGTACTTTGTGATGGAGTACATTCGGGGTGGCGATCTGATGCTGCACATTCAGCGCGGGCAGTTTGGCACACGGCGGGCGCAGTTCTACGCCAGCGAGGTGTGCCTGGCGCTCAAGTACTTCCACGAGAACGGCGTGATCTACCGCGATCTCAAGCTGGACAACATTCTGTTGACGCTGGACGGCCACATCAAGATTGCCGACTACGGTCTGTGCAAGGAGGACATGTGGTATGGCTCGACGACAGGGACGTTTTGTGGCACGCCCGAGTTTATGGCACCCGAGGTACGTGGGAGCTTTGTGAGTGATCTGTCGTGCAACCGATGCTGACTGGCAGATTCTCCTGGACAAAAAGTACGGACGGGCGGTGGACTGGTGGGCATTTGGCGTGCTCATCTACCAAATGCTGCTGCAGCAGTCGCCGTTCCGTGGCGAAGACGAGGACGAGATTTACGATGCGATCCTGGGCGACGAGCCGCTGTATCCGATACACATGCCTAGGGACTCGGTGTCGATTCTGCAGAAGCTGTTGACGCGGGATCCGGACCAGCGGCTGGGCAGCGGGCCGACGGACGCGCAAGAGGTCATGTCTCAGCCCTTTTTCCGCAACATCAACTGGGACGACATTTACCAGAAGCGCGTGCAGCCGCCCTTTCTGCCGACGATCAAGAGCGAGACCGACACGAGCAATTTCGACTCTGAGTTTACGAGCGTCACGCCGGTGCTCACGCCGGTCCAGTCAGGTACGTAACGCCCGAGGAGCTGAAACAGGCCTGTGCTAACAGATTCAGTCCTCTCGCAGGCGATGCAGGAGGAGTTCCGCGGCTTTTCTTACACGGCCGACTTTGTGTGAGGCTGCGGTGTGCGGGAAGCTGTCCGATTTTGGAAGCGCGGAGACTCTGCCGGTTGGATACGCCGGGCGGGTGCGGGAGCCATTGCTGTGTCGGATGGGATGCGCAGCGTGGCCCGGGGGTTTGCTCTCTTGTTCTATTGTTGATTGCCATTTGGAGATTTTAGGGGTTTCTGCCAGCGGCTTTGGTCACCCATTTTTTTGGCGTGATGAATGGGCCACGCCGCCATGGCGAGGGCCTCTGCAAGAACAGAAAACTTGTTCGTAGACAGCAAGGGTGTGTAATAGCAATTTTGAAAGCGATTGGACAGCGTGGGTGCAGCGATAGTGGCTCTATATGCAGTAATATTGCTAGTAAAAGTACAAGAGACAAGAGGTACACAGCGGTGCTTTTCCGCCGGCCGCATCACCACCGCGCTAACAAGATGATCGCGCCCAGGATGCCGGCGCCGGTGGCAGCGCTCTGGAGGGCAAGCAGAGATACGTCGCGCATGCGCAACCGGACTGGCCGGTCGCTGCACAGGTCGGCGACGCGGGCCTCCCAGAAGTCAATGTCGACGACACGGCCGGCGACTAGCTTGGCCTCGTGGGAGGAGAAGAGCCAGGCGGGGAGGAGGCGCTGGAGGAGGGAGGGGGGAGGGCTAGAGGGAGGTGAGAGGGGGGGCAGGGGAAGCGGAGGGGTCGGAAGAGGCTCTTCGAGGGCCGTCTCTGCCGTCTCTGCCGTCTCTGCCGTTTCCTCCGCCACAGTCGCCGCCACGGCAGCACCAGCCACGGCGGCCTCAGCCACACTTGGAGCGGTCTCGGCAGCCTGTTCGGCCTCTGCGGCTGCGCTTCCGGTGCCAGCTCCAGCAGCGGCCCCGGCCTCGGTCACGATCTCGCCCCGGCTGGCCGCGACAACGTCTGTGAGCGCCTTTTGGACATCGGCCAGCTGGGCGCGCACGTCGTCGAGCACGCCCGACTCGGCCTCGGCGATGCCGCGCATGAGCCGGGAGCGGCGCCACGGCTCGGCAAAGAACTGCAAGACGATAAAGAGGACGACGTTGACGGCCATGAGCCCCCAGGTGCCCCAGGTGCTCTGGCGGCGGATGCGGTCGCTCCAGACCTGCTCCTCGTGGTAGCGCTTGAGGATGCCGGCCGTGACGGCGTTGCTGAGGTGGGACTCGTTGGCCTCGGCCTCGGTCAGGCGCTCGACGGCGCGCGCGGCGCCGGCCTCGAGCTCGTGGTCGCGCCGGTAGAGCGTCGTGAAGCGCTCCAGGTCGGCCGAGGCCCACGTGTCCTTGCGCGCCAGCAGCGTCGTGACCTCGCGCTGCGTGCTGGCGCGGCGCTCGTTGACGGCCTGGTACTCGCGCCGGGCCACGCGCAGCTCCGCCTGCGCGCTGGCCAGCTCCGTCTCGAGCGCCGCGTTGTGCGCCTTGATCCGCTCAATGGCCGAGTAGCCGGTCAGGTCGTTGAGCGCCTGCGAGGCCACCAGCACCCGGCTCTGCATCTCGTCCATGAACCGGCTGAAGCCCGCGTTGACGCGGGACCGCCGCGACTCGGCCGCCGAGGGCAGACGGGCGTCGTCGGGCGAAACCTCGGACGCGTCCGAGGCCTCTTTGGCGTCCAAGGCGTCCGAGGCGTCGGCGGCCGACGTGTCTGCCTTTTCGGCCGCCTCGTCGGCCCCCTGGGACGCGCGCCGGCCGTCCTCCCGGAGCGCGTCGCGCAGCGCGGGCGGGATCTTGGCTGCTGGCTGGCCCGTGACGGCCGCGGACAGCCCTGGCGGCGGCAGCTCCGGCAGCTCCGGCGGCACCGGCGGCATTGGCGGCCTGCCGTCACGCGGCAGTGAGCTGTACAGCCGGCGGCGCACAACGCCGCAGCCGGGGCACAGCCGCCCGGTCGAGAGGAATGCGCGCGCCTGCGGTGTCGCGCCCCAACTGGGACTGCGCCGCCCCATGTGCGTCGTCACCGCGGTCATGTGCACGCCGCCGCCGGCGGGCCGTGGCCGGGCGACGACGGCTGTGGCGGCCAGCCAGCCCCGCCATGCCGCTGCCGGTAGGGCCATGCGTGCGCGCCGGGCGAGGGATGCGTGCAATTCGACACGTCGGCCCTGTGAGATGCTCGCGTGGGGTTGGACGTCCAAAGCGGTCGTCAAATAGCTCCGTCGCGCCAAGGTCGCCACACACGCGTCAGGACGTCAATGCCTCGGGATCCGGCTGCAGGTGGCCGGTTTCTCTTGTCCGACCGGTCGTTTCCCGGGTTTCTCTACTCGTTTTCGCGCAGTCGTGTCGCCAGCGTGGCCTTGGGAGATCCGATAGTGCCGCCGCCGCACTGGCTCGGCTCTTTGGCAAGCTTGGTAGTCGGTAAAAACCGCCTAGTGAGCTTGGCTGGGTTTATTCTGCCGGCCAAGCTTACACCGCCTTCCCAAAGAGGAGATCCAGGTTCTTTTTGGATTTGTTCTATTTGTAAATGGTACGAAACGTGCTCGACACGCTCCCTCTGGGTATCGCCTTCTATCGTCTCACTGCGCCGGTTTTCCTGCCGTTCCAAGCGACGTGTTCCCGTCCAGGGCACGCGCTGCGGTGCAAAGATGCAGGTGCTCGCGGCGTCCCGTCAACGGACACGCGCGGCGCAGACACGCATCTCGATGGACCGGACCGCGCCTCCCAGGCGGCGCTCATTTCGTATTGTTCAGGACCATTTGTTCGCGAGCCGGCACGCGCCGCTCGTCCTTGCGGCTGCTGTGCTTGCGGCGGTTCTCGTCCTTGCGCTTGATCGCCTGCAGCATGTCCTGGTTGATGTCCTGCGCCTTCTTGACGACCTTGGGCAGGTGGCGGTGGCGCAGGATGCGGCGCACCTCGGGCATGTGCTTGTAGCGCTCCTTGAGCGTGGCGTCATACTCGAGCTTCTGGCGCTCGGCCGCCGCCTTGACGCCCAGCCGCCGCGACGCCTCTGCGCGCCACAGCCGCACGTTGCCCTCGTCGGAGCCGGACAGGATGTAGTTGGCGTCGGGCGACCAGACGACGGCCTGCACGCGGCCCTGCCGCTTGGTGTGGTAAATGTCGCGGCTGCTGCCCTGGCTGGTGCCAAAAATGCGCAGCGTGCGGTCCCACGAGCCGCTGACGAGCTCGGTGCCAGTCGGGTTGAAGTCGAGCGACATGACGGCGCCCGTGTGGCCTTTTTGGATGTTGCGCGCGCGCTGCATGTTGCGCATGTCAAACTGGAGGTCAGCAGCGGTCGGCGGGAGGAAGGATGCCGACGGGGATGGGGAAGGGGGCCAGACGTCGACGTACATGGTAAATATTGTAGTCCTCGCTGCCGACGGCAAAGTTCATGGCTTCTTGCGGGTTCCAGGCCAGGTCGTTGCAGGCAAAGTGCAAGACCGTCTTGTGCACGGGCAGCGACGTGCGCAGGTCGTAAAACACGAGGCTGCGGTCGCTGCCACACGTGCCCAGCAGGCTCGTCTCGACCTGGTTAAAGCGCACGGCCGAAATCGTGTCGACCGACTTGGGCCACTGCAGCGTCTCTGTCACCGTCGGCGTCGGCCGCGCCAGGTCGTAGAGGAAGATGCGTGACGACCCCGAAACGGCCACCGTCGGCGTCGTCCGATGGCTCGACACGGACGTGAACGCGCAGTCGCCCAGGCCGGTCGTGACGGCGCCCGAGGCCGCGTCGAGAATGGACACGTTGCGGTCCGTGCCGACCGACACCAGGTAGCGTCCGCTCTGGTTCTTGAGCCACGCCAGCCCCTTGACCATGCCCTCGTGCGCCTTGGTGTGCCGCGTCTCGGCCCGTGTCGCCAGGTCCCAGATCTTGACGATGCCGTCTGCGCTCGCCGACGCCAGCCGGTCCGGCACCTCGAGGTCCTTGGCCATGCAGTACACGCCGTCCTGGTGGCCGGCGCCCAGCTGCGCAATAAAGGGTGCCGCAAACATGCGCTCCATCTTGGCCGCCGTCAACGCTCTCGTGTATTCGCGGGCCTGCTCAAACGGGTGCAGTGCCGGGTCATGGTTGCGCTGCTGGTGCTGCGACGCCGCCGGCGCACGATTCAAGACTTTGACTTTCTGCCATCGGTCAGCACGTGGGAGCTCGTCCAGAGCGGCGATGCACCTACCATCTTGCCGTGCTGTGCAGGAAGCAAGAAGGCCGCCGGCAGAAAAAAAAAAGCGTATCGCCAAATCAAAAGTGGGACTCTTCTGGTCACGTGTATCTATCATCACGTGTAAGACTCCATTGACTCGTACTCGACTCCACCGCCGGAAGCTGCCGTCTGCGGCCGCCACGGACATGCGCTTATCAGTTTATCCGTTTTCCAGCAGCCGCGACGGACTGGGACGTCGTGCGCGGCGTCGGCATCGTCCAAGATGCACGTCACGTAAGGCGTCCGAGTCAGCAAGCGACAACAGTCAGAGCCAACCCGTTGGCTGTCTTGTTACCTAATGATGCCGTCCAGGAGGCCATATCGCCTCTGGGCCGGGCTGTGGCCAGCCCGTCCGTCAGTTGCATACACACCTCTGGATCAAGAGCAGGACGACATCGACGGCGACGGCGACGGCCAGGACGCGGGAGCACGATCGCAGACAGACAAAAGTTCTACCATGGAGTCGTTTCATCGTCTTGTCCAGAAGCTGTCCGTCGAGGCCGAACCCGGCTTGACGACGGCGCAACTCATGGTAGGTCTCCTCCCCATCACTGGTCGCTGTGCTCGTGTCCGGCCAGCGAGGCTGATGGCAGCCAGCTCATAAACGACGACCTCAAGCCAGTCGAGCCCGCGCGCCGGAAATGGGGCGCATGGAACTTTGTCGCGTTTTGGATCAGCGATGCGTTCAACATCAACACTTGGATGATCTCGTCGTCCATGGTCGTGGCCGGCCTGACGTGGTGGCAGTCGTGGATCTGCGTCTGGCTCGGCTACCTGCTGGCCGGCGGCTTCCTCTGTCTGACGGGCCGCATCGGCGCGACGTACCACATTGGCTTTCCCGTCGTCAGCCGGTCCTCGTTTGGCATTTGGGGGAGTCTGTGGCCGGTCCTGAACCGGGCCGTGATGGGTGCGTTTGTCCGTTCTTTGGTGGCCTGAATTTGTCTTTGCTAACCGCCCAGCCTGCATCTGGTACGGCGTGCAGTCGTACATTGGCGGCCAGTGTGTCTATCTCATGCTGCGTGCTGTCTGGACGGGATGGGTACGTATATAGCTGTCTGTCGGTCTGTTCGCGTCCTCTGCTCACCAGCCAGGACCGCGACACCTTCCCCAACGGCTTTGCCCCCGACGCTGGCACGACGACGGCCGACTATGCCTCCTTTGTCCTCTTTTGGCTGCTCTCCCTGCCCGCTCTCTGGTTCCCCGTCCACCAGATCCGCCACCTCTTCACCGTCAAGGCCGTCGTCGTCCCAGCCGCTGCCCTCGCCTTTTTCGTCTGGACGCTCGTCCGTGCTGGCGGCGGCGGGCCCGTCTTTGGCCAGCCGGCCACGCTCGCCGGCTCCGACCTGGCCTGGACCATGGTCCGCGCCACCATGAACTGCGTCGCCAACTTTGCCACGCTCATTGTCAACGACCCTGACTTTGCCCGCTTCGCCGCCCGCCCGCGCGACGCCCTGCTGCCGCAGCTGCTCACCATCCCCTGCAGCTTTGCGCTGACGAGCCTTGTCGGCATTGTCGTCAGCTCCGCCGCCGTCGTCTTGTACGGCGGCGCGCCCGTCTGGAACCCGCTCGACCTGCTGGCGGCCTATGTGGCCGAGGGCGGCGCCGCCCAGCGCGCCGGCGTCTTTGTCATTGCAGCCGCCTTTGCCCTCGCCCAGCTGGGCACCAACGTGGCGGCCAACTCGGTCTCGGCCGGCACCGACCTCGCCGCCCTGCTGCCGCGCTTCCTCAACATCCGCCGCGGCGGCTACCTGTGCGCGCTCGCTGGCCTCGTGCTGTGCCCCTACCAGCTGCTGCGGTCGAGCAGCCACTTCACAACGTACCTGTCAGCCTACTCCGTCTTCCTCTCCTCCATTGCCGGCGTCATGGTGGCCGACTACTATGCCGTCCGCGGCGGCTACCTCGACGTGCGCGCCCTCTACGACGCCCGCCGCACCGGCCCCTACTTTTTCTCGTACGGCTTCCACTGGCGCGCCTACGCCGCCTACCTGGCCGGCATTCTGGTCAACCTCGTCGGCTTTGCCGGTGCTATTGGTCACGAGGTGCCGCCGACGGCCATGTATCTCTACAATCTCGACTTCTTTTGCGGCTTCATTGTCAGCTTTGGCATCTACCGCCTACTGTGCCGCGTCAGCCCCGTTCCAGCCTGCAGCGACGACGGCCGCTGGGCCGAGCAGGACGCCAGCGACGGAGACGCCTTGGACGACCTGCACCTGGCCTATGACGCAAGTGCCGGTGCCAGCGCTAGCGGCCCGAGAGTGGATTCCTGCGCCGAGGACGGCAAGGCTGGGCGTGTCGTGACGGCCGAGGAAATGGTTTAGACGTTGCGAGACGAGCTTTGAAGATCTTGCTATGCAAATAGATCGCTCATGATGAACTTCCAAAAAACAATACAAAATACAAAATACAAAATACACCCATCCAAAACTGTCCTGCAGCCGATGGCAGCTGCTGTAAGTCAGCCGGTCATTATGTCATGTCTCAATCTGGCCACTCAAATCAGTGCTCGTCACCCCAACCAGCGCCGCCGCCGTCACGGCCAAACATCCCGCGATGTCCGTACCCAACGCCACTGTTCCGGCTGTCGCTGCTTCCCATGCTGCCGCGCCGCCAGTCCTCGCCCGGCCTGCCGCCAAACGCAGACTGCGGCCGCATGTGCTGCCGGAGCGGCGCGCCCTCGCTATTGCTCCGGCTGTCCCGCACGGGCGCACCGCGCGTTTTCCAGCCAGCGCCAGTGTACGGCCGCTGCGGCGGCGGCTCATCGTCCTGGCTAAAGTCCTCCTCCTCCATAATCCGCCCCCCTTGTCCATTGTACAGCCGGCTGCCACGCGGCCCCCACTGCCCTCCCTCTCCACTGCCAGGAACCATGGGATCACCGCGCATCCAGTTCTGACCGCTGCCGTTGCCGCTGCTATTGCCGTTGCCGAAGCCAAAACTAGGGCCGTATCCGAAGCCGGGACCAGAGCCGGGGCCAGGTCCGGGGCAAGGTCCGGGACCAGGGCCGTTCGCTCCCATCGCACCCATCATGTATGGTGCACCACCGGCCATTGAGTCACCCCAGGCAGGGAAAGGAGCCCCCATACCCATTCCCATGCCCGCGCCCATACTAGGACCCATGCCTGGCCCCATGTTCGGCCCCATGGTTGGACCCATACCCGGTCCCATGCCCGGTCCCATGCCCATGCTGGCGCTCATGCCGGGGCCCATGCCGGCACCCATACCAGAACCTATTCCGGCACTCATCCCGGCGCCCATACCGCCCATACCGCCCATACCGGCGCCCATACCACCCATGCTGCCCATTCCACCTATTCCACTCATACTGCCCATACCGTTCATTCCACCCATGCCGCTCATACCGCCCATGCCGCCCATACCCATGCTGGGGCCCATGCTGGGGCCCATGCCCCCCATGCCCATGCTCATGCTTGCTCCGCCGACGCTGCCTCCGCTCATGCCATGTCGTGGCGAGAATGGGTTCGCCCCCGGGCCGGCTGCCTGCGGCTGCGCCCCGCGGAAGAAGGATTGCTGTCTCGCTGGCGCCGGCGCCGGCGACGGCCTCGACGGACCCTGTGGCTGCGGCGCCTCGCCTGGATGGGGAGGCGACGGCGGCGACGGCGGATACATTCTGGCTTGCATCTCTGGCGAGAACTTGGCCTCGCCATCGCCCCAGTAGGACCTGCCGTCGTCGGTGTTATCAATATCCGAATCACGGTACCGGTCGGTTGCAGGACTGGCTTTGAGGCTGTCGTCGCTCCGGTTGGACGGCGCAGGTGACGGTGTAGGCGGCGTAGGCGGTGTCGGTGGCGGTGAGTCAGACATGGAGGATGGTGCCGAGTGCTGCGTGGCAGATGCACGAGCCGTGTCGATGCTCGAATGGGTCTTTGCCTTGCGCTTCCCGTCGTTGCCACTGGTGACGGTAGCCGGCGCTGATGAGGCAGGGTGGATGACAATGTCGGTGTCCACGTCGCTGCCTTGACTGTCTGTCTCGTGGATAATAGGGCTGTCGACGCTCGATGTCTCTGCCCTGTCGAGGCTGTCCGCCCGCGACTGTCTCAGCTGCCGGCGCCGGATGGCCTTGCTGTTTGCCTTGGCCGGAATCGGCTCGATGTAGCGCGGCCGCCTCTCGAGCTGTCCGGCTTCTTCCGCCGCGGACTGCTCATGCTCGCTGTCTGACACCGCGCCATGGGCCAGCTGCTTCCTCCGCGGCAGGTATCCTCCGCGGAACATCTCGGCAGAAGACATGTCCATGCGCTGGTTCTGGGAGGGGCGGCTGTCTCCGCGGGGGGTGTTGTCCTGCGGCTCGATATACCGGTTGTCCCCGGTCCGGTAGTAGGCCTGCGGCATCTGGTAAAAGTTGGCTGGTGATAAAAAGGCGCCAGGCGGCGCCGGCATGTATCCCTGCATGCCGGAATAGTCTTCGCAGGCCTCTGACGTCTGGTATGGCGAACCAGAATGGGGAATGGCCCCGGCAGGCAGGTTTCGAAAGGAGCCGTGCCCGGAACGTCCGAATGCTTGCTCGTCGGGATACGGCGGCGGCGGGACGTCGTCATACTTTTGATCGTGCTCTAGGAAGAGCTTGGACTTTTCCGGGTCCGAGCCAGACAGCTCTGGTGCAGCGGCAGGCTTGTTAGTCTCATTGTCGCCGTTTGTGGCACTTTCGCCTGGCGTTGGTTTCTCTGCTTCGGCTGCGGATCTCGGCGCCTCGGGCACGTCCTCCAGCTTCGGCACACTTTCAGTCTGGACAGGCCGCATATTGCTAGCCTTGTTCTTGCCCTTCTTCTTCTTCTTGGAGCCAGGCAACAGAGTGGATATGGACGAGGGCAGAACGTCTTCGATCTGCACCAGAATCGGGGAAGCCAGCGCCTTCTCGGCAGCCTGCACCGGCTCTTCGGGGACCTCCACGGCCTCTGCCAAGAGCCAGTCGACGACGGTGGTGGGGAGCGAAAGGAGGGCACCCGGCTGCGAATCGGCGGGCGCAAGGCGACTGCGGATGGCTTCGTAGATCCAGTCAGCGGCATCGACCTTCTCCGTTGGCTGGTCCTTGGGCTTGCTGGTGATGAAGAGGAGGGTGCCCGGGCCGGACGGCTCGTCGTCATCACTGGCGTCATCCTCCAGGGCGGCGGCCAGGCTGTCCTCGATTTCGCGGACATAGCCAATGACGGCGTGGCAGAGCGTCTCGGCCGTGGTCTGGAAGTAAAAGTGCTGCGTCGATGCGGCGACGCCTGCGTCAGCGCATCGGGGGGTAGCATCGCCGCCGCTGGAGGTCAGTGGGAGTACACAAGGAAGAGGGGAGAGGCGCAGGGAGAGAACATACCTAGACTGCACGGCGGACAGGCGGACAATGGCAGCGACGAGGCCCAAAGTGTTCTTTATCCACTCCATCTCAGTCAGGCGGTCGGCAGCGCCGGAGCCGGGGAAGAGGTCCTTGAGGCGGTCAAGCTTGCTGGGGGTCTTCTTGTTGCGCTTGCGTCCGGCACCGGCACCGGCGCCGCTGCCGCCGCTCTCGCGCAGCTGGGAGAGAAAGGCCGACTGGACATGGTGGATCCGGTCGACAAGGCCGTTGACATAGTCTACAAAGGGCTGGGAGAAGCAGGTCTGCTGGGCGTGCAGCCGAAGAGCTAGACTCAGGTCGGCAAGCGTGAGGTTGAGGTTGGTAAAGGCTTGCGCGATGCGGTTGATTTGGCGCTCGAAGCTGCGGACCTCAGAGGCCAGGCGGAAAAGGTCCTGGGCTAGTTGGATGCCGAGGCCTGCGGCATCCTCGGCGTTGGTCGCAGCAAGGTCCATTGCTGCGCTGGCCGGGGCGATGGGGGGAGAGGGGTCTGGCGTCGGGGCTGGCTGGCTAGCGGTCGCTGGGGCAGAAGCGAAGCCGGCGATGGTCTGGAGCGGAGAGGGCAAGATCCATCGTGATCGAGAGGGCAGCATCTGTGCTAGTTGGCGGTGTGACGAGGGGAAGAGTTGGTGCAGCAAACAGAGCAGAACAAAAGAACGAGCAGAGGAAGCAAACGTTTCGCAGTGGGTGATGCACGGCGAGAGGTGGAGACGGCGCCGGGTATTATGAACTTATTTCCCAGTCGTTCGGCAAAGGCAGGGTCCCTGGTTGCCGGGTGCTGCACCAGTCTCTCCGACACTCGCTCGCGGGTTCGTGGGACGAGGAGCGCGGCAGGCGGGCGATACACAAAGGGGGAGGGTCAGCCAACGAGTCGTGGACGGCGGGGCTCGAAACAGGGTGGTGAAAATGTGTCGCGCGTTTTGGGCTGGGCGCATGGCCCTGTCTTTTGTGCGTTCCTCTTCTGTGACAGCCCAAGCGATTTCGGTGACGTGGCGAAACAGGGGCCACAGAGAACGAGCAGATAGCGAGCAGAGACGGCAGACGGCCGCCCAATCGCTGACGATGCACAGCGACACTGCCGTTGCAAAAATGGTATCTTTGGGCGCAATCGGTGGCGTGGATGTGTGGATGGCGCACAACGATGGGCATCGATGCATGAAGACGGCCGGCGATGTGCAGCTCGGCAGAACGGCGGCACGTTTTGATAGGACAAGACGACTGAGGGGGTGAGGGGCTCCTTCCCTCCTGGCAGGGCGGCTTGGGCAGGCATGGCCAATCAATGCGCGCGAACGATGACACCGCACGGAAGGTGCGGACCGTTCTAGGAGGGGCATCGCGACGTGACTAGCGAATCGCAGCGCAGCTAGCCCGAGTCGTCGAGGCGGCTAAATTTGGAGCGTCGGTTCGCAGAACCTCTGTTTCATACGGACCCTTTCTGCAGGGAGCCGTGATCACGCGCATCACGGGTGCGCTTACGCGCGGCGGCTCACGACTTGTTGATGCGCGTACAGATGGGGCACCTTTTGGGGTTCGCAAAATGCGAGTACTCCTCGACAAGTGCAAGTGTGATCCGTTGTGACAAGCTGAGGACCAACCGGCGGGTGCTGAAAGCTGACTCACTCGGGGCGGGCCGGTGGCCAAGGGCGACCTGGGGATCCCTGGATGCTGATCCTGGCGGCCCTGATGGTGGCCAAGTTCATAGAGTACGTTCATGGCGAAGTCGAGCACAGGCCATGAGATAAGGCTCTCGAAGAAGACAACCATAAAAGACACAGATACAGCCAAATTGTACTCCTCTCTCACCAGAATCCCTTTTGTATTCAATCCCAAACGCCACTATAATGATCTACAGCAGACGCGCAGCAGAAATAACAGTAATGCAGACACAGCCACCGTCGCACCGCGCTCACAGATCCAGCGCCTTCTTGGCCGCGCTCTTTTGCTTTTTCAACTTGGCCTTGTGCTCTGCAATCGCCTTGTCCAGCACATCGTCCTTGCTCTCAGGCCGCTTCGTCTTCTTGGCCGGCCGACCTTCTTTGGCGCCCTTGGCCTTGCCCGTCTTGGGCGTTTCTGGCTCCTCCGCCTTGTCCACCGCAGCGGCCGCCGCACCCAGCGTCTCCTCCTTGTCCTGCTCGCCCTCCTCCAGGGCCTTGCGCTTCTTGCCGACATTGGCCTTTTCCTTCTTGGCCGCCTTGTCGGCCGCCTTGATCTTTTTGGCCTCTTGCGCCAGCGCCTCCTCGGAGCCGACAGCCAGCACGTCGGTGCCGCTCACCCAGAGCGCGTCCGTCTGCCAGATGGGCAGCGCCATGGTGCGCGGGCCCTTGAGGTAGAGCGCCTGCACGTTGCTCCAGCCCTTAGGCACGAGCTTGCCGACGAGCGCCTGCACAACCGCCTCGACGTTGGCAGCCACGTGGGCCGCCGGCCAGCTTGCGTTGGCCACGCGCACGGCCGTGTTGGTCGAGGGCGACAGGTTCACGAGCACGGCGCTAATCGCGCGTTCAATCTCGGTCGCAATCTGCGGCGCCGACCGTGCGCTCGCGGCCGCCTCCGTCATGGCGCGGGTGCGCTCGTCGGTGCCGGCGGCCGTCTTGCCGGTCACGACGCTGCCGGGGGCCTTGCGCGGCGCCTTGGCACGCTTGCCGTCGGCGCCCTTGGCCGGGGCCTTGCGCAGGACGATGGGAATGGGCCGCTTGGCGGTGCTCTTGTAAAACGTCTTGCCCAGCACGCCCGGCAGGCGGTTGATTATGCGCTCGTCGGCGACAAAGACGTCGTGCTCGGCAAACAGCTTGCGCTGCGCTTCGTAGGCCTTGAACTTCTTTTGCAGGTGCGATAGGTCAATGACGCGGGTGATGCGCGTGCGCAGCGCGGCCGGAAAGTCGTCGGCCGCGACGATGTTCTTGTACGCCCGCTGCGGGTCTGCCGTAATGATGCAGATCGTCGCCTCCTCGTCCGTGTTGAGCGCATGCGGCACGACAATCTTGGCCGGCTGCAGCCGCCGCGAGTCAAAGACGTGCTGCTTCGTCGTCATCGTCAGCCAGATAGGCGTGTCGGCCGCGCTACCGGCGCCGCCCTCCTCGGCACCTTCCATGTCGTCCAGAAGGTTCTTCTTGCCCGATTTCGCCGTCTTCTCCTGGGCCGACTCCTTGATGTGGCCTAGCAGAGATTTCGCTGCCGTCAACACCTGCAGGTCAGCGTTTGTTCCGTCTCGTTTTTCGTCTTTGGCCTTCTCCTTTGTCTCCGCCGCACACCTCATCCGCTTACCTGCTTCTTGTCCAGCAGCGACACGGACACATCCGCCTTGGTGACCTCTTTGGATGCAGCCATTTTGATTTCCAGAGCAATAAAACGTTGCGCCGAAAGGTAGGTATGTTTTTGCGGGGCGGAACTGCAGAGGGAGTCGAGAAAAAATCTCCATCGCCAAACAACTTTTTTTTCTGCATTCTGCCGGGCGGTGTAGTTAAAAAGGTACGTACCCTCTCGGCGGTGAGACGTAGAGGGAAACAGGCCAATCAGCAAGAATATTTTACAGCCTCGCTGGTGTGGGGCGGACATCATGAAGTGGCTGGGCAAGGCAGAGCTGGGAGTCTCGCGTAGCATTGCCCATTGCGAGTCCGGGCGCCGTGCCCCATACGCTGTGCCCCCTGCTCGCACTCCAATGTGCATGTGCATCGCACTCTTCATGCCCGGCCATGTCTGGTGGGTTATTTGCTCACCGCCGTACTTTCGCGGACATGGACCGGCCGGCCGGCACGCCATGAACGGATGACCGCGAAAAGGGCTCGATGCAACGAATGGGAGTCGGCAGGATGGATCGTTATGGATCGCAGATGTGCCGCAGAAAAATGAAACCCGGAGGCCCCCAAGGAGCCACGGGGACCAGCACGGGCGTCTCGGACGAGGCAGTCAGCAACCGCCCGCCAGCCGCAGAAGCGAGAGCCAATGCAAAGATAGAGAGCAGCCAAAACCTGCAGGAGTTTGTGCCGTGCTCTCGTCAGAGGCGTCTGCCCGCATGCACGGCAGAAAGAGCCCAGCGGTCGGTTGGGTCTCGGCGGCTAAAACTCGCGAGTAGAGGGGCACGATCGGCAGCCACCACTGGACGGGCACGACGCGCCTCGCTCTGGCCAGCACTAGGCGATAGGCACGAACAGGCACGCACAATAGGGAGCATACGTTTGAATGGCGCCATGGCCTGTGGCAGCGTGCCCCGTTTCACAAATGGACAAATTTTTGCAGCAGCTGGGCACAGGCGGTGGAGCGCTGTAAATTAGCGGACAGTCGCCTGAAGCGACCTGAAGCGACGCGTCCTGACGCTAAAACGCCAACGCGGTAGGCGCGTCGTGCCCACTTTGCTGCGAGAAATGAAGAGGCGACCGCGTCTGAAATAGAAACTCCCCTTTCCACCCACTCCGCCCCAGTTTCGACCAGCACAATAAAAGTCCTGGCCCGACCTTCTGGCCTCGTTGCGAGCGGCCTTTTCTTTTTCTTGCTTGTGTATGCCGTTGACAGACGGGCTCTCTGACACTCTTTTCAACTCCATTGCACCGTCCTCGCCAGCCATCGCCGCACGCTGCGTTCCGCTTCCCTATGCACGCGAAAACGCGAAGAAAAATCGGACATTTCTAGCCAAATAACACAACTCCACTGACCTGTTGTCGACGCGCCTTTTCCTCTCTCGTCGCCAACCGGCACGAGTCCTTTCTCCACGCTTCACGTCTCTCGTTTTCTCGATTTTCATTCCGTCTCTTGCTTCTGGTCTCCTCTCACTTTTCTCTTACCTTGTTCTCACCTGTCATGCTCTTGACCACCCGGTAATCACAGCACAACCATGGACTCCTCGCCCCAAAGCAAGGCTGCCGACCACGCTCTGCCACCCGTGGCGGGCGTCAAGCGGTCGGCCTCGACATTACTGCCGCCCTTTGAGCCGCTGTCCTCGTCACCAGGACTGCCTCGTCTCGTCAAAAAGGCCCGCGTCAGCACAACGGCTCCGCGCTTCAATGCCCGCGCCAAGTATCCCACACCGGTGCCGACGTCTAGCACCGGCATCCTTTCGTCCTCGCCACCGCGACGTGTAGGCGTGCGCCCAACCCTGGTACGGGTGCTGTCCTCATCGGAACGGGCGCCGCTATGTGCAGTGCCGTCGGCAGAACTCAACGAAAACGGCGAGACGCTCCTGATGGGCCGCTCGAGCAACGCGTCCCAGTACCAGCTGTCGGCCAACCGGCTGATCAGTCGCGTGCATGTTAAGGCGCGCTACGTGCCGGCCACCGAGGCCCTGGAGCCGAACCGTATCGAGATTGTGTGCTGCGGGTGGAACGGGCTGAAGCTGCACTGCCAAGGCCGGACCTGGGAGCTGGGCAAGGGCGACACGTTTACGAGCGAGACGGAGCACGCCGAGATCATGCTGGACGTGCAGGATGCGCGGGTCCGCATCCAGTGGCCAAAAAGAGACCAAGACCGCGGCGACCTACTCGCTGGTCTGTCCGACTCGTCCTGGGACGAGTCACCGCGTGCCAAGACGATGGCACGGGGCACGCCTAGCGCCCCCGGTAGCTCGGCGCTGCAGTCGAGCCCGCTGCGGCGGACGCGCATCGCATCGCCCGTGAGCCCAACACCGGCCGGCATGCCCGCCTCGGGTGTCAGCCTGCAGGCCCTCTTGTCAGAACAGCTCGGCAGTGACGCCGAGGACGACGCGGACGACGCGGGCCCGGCGATCCAGATCTATGAAGATGCGAGCGCTGACGAGCTGGAGCTGCCGGAGCAAAAGCCACCAGTGGCAGACGCGAGCTTTGCGACGGACATTATGGACAGCCCGTCAAGCGAGCTGAGTGAGATCCGGTCCGACTTGGGAGATGACAGCCAGGACATGTCGCGCACTGGTCTCGAGGATCTCGAGGATCCGGACGAGGAGAACGACCCGATCATCCACTCGTTTGGTCCGTTTGGGGCCGACCTGTCGAACCGGCTGGCGTCTATCAGCACACGCAGCCCGCAGCTGGGGCGGTCGACGCTGAGCCGGATCCCGTCTGTGGAGGGCTCCATGACATCCATCAGTGAAGAAGGCGATGCAGGCGAAAAGACCACACGACGTCTTGAGGGCGAGAGCGGCGGCGTAGGTCTGGGCATCACAGTGGCTACCGAGGCCGAGGCCAGCCCGGCGCCGCCCACCATCAGCAGCACGGTGGATATTGAGACGGTGCGCAACCATTTGATCAACCAACTGGCCTTTTCGCGGCTGTCGTCGAGCCCGCTGTCGACGATTATGAGCAACCTGCCGGCGGAGGAGCAGCGCGACCTGACGCGCGAGGGGCTGCGGTACATTATCGAGGGCACGCAGTGTGTTGGGGTGATTTTGCGGCAAGGCAAGGACGCAGCAGGCCAGGCGCTGGAGAGCGAGTACTACTACATGGCGGACCTGGACGAGGACCTGTCGCGCAAGGCGGTCGTGGACGGGCTGCGCAAGCCGAGTCTGCGGAACTGCCGCAAGCAGCACAAGGTGAGTGACGGCTGCAGAGAGTGGCGTGGCCAAACGGAGGCTAACACACGGACAGCAATACTACTGGAAGCGGCCACGGACACCGTGAGAGGCACGCGAATCGGCGGCTGTGTTTTCCTTACCGCATATTATTTCCTTTTCTTCATACCCCTCATTTTTCGGTCGGCTTGGTCGGTGTTTTGTCTTGCATAGCCCGGGGCGTCTCTGCGTCTTTATACGTGTGTGTTTGAGTGGACGATGAAGACCGCGTGAACGGTGTGGACGGTGTGGACGGTGTGGACGACGACGGAAGAGGCGAGATGACGAAAGCGACGCAGCGCGGGACGAATGAGTCAGCATGTGACAGATTGCCAGAACAGCAGAAATTCCAAGACTGATAAGGCAATGCCGGTGACGACGTACGTCGTAGTGCCGGGGATCTTGTTCTCTCCGCCTGGTGTCTTGGCTCTGGCCTTTCCCCGCCAGAACAAAGAGCGTGATAGTGGAGCCGGCCATCACGCAGTTTGGCTGCTGATGATTCGGCTGCACCAATCGGAAATAGTGCCAGCCGAGACAGCCACAAGACGACAAAGCAGGAACAGGAGTTTTCCTGCGCCCGGCCCTGCCGACTGCGGCGGTCTGGCGTGTGCCTCTTGTCGAGCAGGTTCCGCACCTTTCTGGGCCCGTGCCACTGTGGCGCTTACCAGTATAAGATTCCAGGAGGGGTTTCCTCTTTACAGTGGTCTACCGCTTGCGATATCAAAACGATCAAACTTTTTGCCTTTTATTTTTTTTGGTTCGTACAGCTCTCTGTCCTTTATCGACGCCTCATGCCTTTTGCTGACAGACGATCAGACAAAACCATGTCCAATACACACGACCAACTCGCTGGCGGCATGGCTCCGCCCACCGTCAGTGCACCACACCATGGCAACGGCAACGGGGTCGGTGGCTTCTTCCACCGCCTCCACGACGCCCACAATGCCGACCTGCAAGAGGGCCACGGCGCGGCCTCGGCGTACTACAGCGCCAGCGCTCCCGCGTCCAACGCGGCCAGCACAGGCCGGCCGGCCAGCACGCAAGATCCCCTTGTCGCGTTTGAGCACCAACTGCTCGCCCACCCGCACCCGCACCTGCACGCACATCCACACCCAGCAGCGGCGGCCACGCTGCCAGACCCCCCGCGTCTGACGGCGCGCTCGCTGACGGTGCCGACGTCGGCGTTTGGTCGGAACCCGTCGCCGTCGCCGTCGCCCGATGCCCGCCGCTGCATGGCCGCGACCGACGCCTGGACGCCGCGGCTGGACCGCCGCCAGAGCTGGGACGGCCAGGCGTATCGGCGGGCCATGATGGTCAAGGCGACAGGCCTCCTGTGCGGGGCCGGCAATGGGCACAGCCACAACCATGACCACGGGCATGACAGCCATGACGAGGGCGACCACACGCAGTGCCTCGAGCACCACCACCATCTGGGGCACTTCCACCCGCACGGGACCAACAGCAGCAACTGCAGCGTGTGCAGCAGCTACGAGGCCAACCGGGGCTTCAGTGAGTGCGCGGACCCGACGACCTGAGGGTTGACGGTCCCCCTCCAAAGAATAAAAAAACAGAAAAAAAAACAGAAAAAAAAGAAAGAAAGGAAGCAAGTCCGATGACTTGGCATACCCCGGACAACCGCAAGGTTGCATACTTTTCACGGGATGGCCACAGACCACAATGGTCAGAGCATGGAGGCCACGGTCTGACAGGGGGACACGGGGAAACGGACACGGAAGGACCAATGCATGGTATGCATAGCCTTCGTGCCGTGGGCGGCATAATGATTACGGCTTATGGAGAGACACAACAACACCTGGCAGGCCCAGAATGAGAATGTGAAAGGAACACCGCGTGGCTGCCATGCGTACAATTTCCGTTCCAATTCGTATCATTCATATTGTACAGAAAATACCCAAACTGCAAAACTGCGAAACTGTAAACCCCAATGGAATGGAGAGAGCCTAGCAAAAAGGAAAAAGACCAACCCATTCACCCATTGCACTCCTTCTTAGCCTCAGGCCGCTAGCTGCTCGCTCGCCAGGCCCAACACGTACGAGACACCGGCCACCCAGGTGGCGCCGACAAGCATGCGCTTGACAATGCCGGGCGCCACCTTCTTGGCCTCTTCCTCCGCGTTGATCCTGCGCCCGCTAAAGACAGGCTCCTGGCGCCGGACGTCAATGTTGGACCGGAACACTGGCCGTGACGGTCCGGCCGTGGCAGTGGCCGTAGCGGTTTCTATAGTGGCCGTGGCAGCCGCAGACGACGCCTCTGCCGGCCGGCTGGCACTCTCCAGCGACCCGTCTGCCTGGACATCCGCGGCAGACGCCGCAAGCACACCCGTCTTGTCAATGGGGTTCACACGGGGCGCCAGCGGGGCACCGCGCCGCTTCCGGAAGACGAGGACGTTGCCATCACCGGCCACGATTTCAAAGCCCAGTGCTTCCTGCGCACGGAAAAAGGGAAAGAACTTTGTCGGGTGCGACAGCCGCAGCAGTGCCTCGGCCGGCGTCAGTGCCTTGGCGGCGTCGTGCACGGTCGATGTGGTCTCAGCCGACACGGTCATGGCCCGTGTGTCGGAGTCGTAGGCGAAGATCTTGTAGGTCGTCTCATTCGAGACAGGAATCGGGACGTCGGATTTGGCGTCGGCGTTGGTCTCCACAGTCTTGACCGCGGCTTTGGTCTCAACGGCCTGCGACTGGACACGCGCCTTCACTGCCTTGAGCGACACGCTGGCCAGGCGGTCAATGGCATCCGCCTCGGCGTTCATCCGCGCCATAGCCGACTCCAGCCGCCCTCTCTCCTCCGGGTCGCTCTTGGGCGGCTGACCCGCAGCCGGTTCCACAGCGCGCGCTGGAGAGCATGCCTCGCTAGCGACGATGCCATCAACATCTCCGAGGCTGTTGATTCTGCGGAGAATGCTGGCATAGCTTTCGTCCGTGGCATCGGCGCCGCTCTCCTTTTTGTCCTCCTTGACCTCGTTCCCTTGAACTTTCACGACGCTTTCCGTTTCGGAAGCCACCGCAGCATCTGTCTTTGGCTGCCTGTCTGGCTCGTTCCACGTAAATGACTTGTGCTGGGCCATCTCCTCTGGCTGGGCTGGCCCGGATGCTGCCACTTCGGAATGCTTTTTGCCAGATGCGTCGTGCTGGACCGGCCTGTATTTCGCTAGGTCGTCGTTAGGCGGAGCGTCCTTTTCGGCAGCCATCTCCTCGGGATGCTCCCAAGTCTTGTACTCTGAGAGGCGAGGATCCTTGGCCTTGACTTTTGCATCAGCACCGGTGTCATCGCCAGCGGCAACCCGATACGCCATGCGCTCGGCATGTGTCAGGGGCAGATCACTGTCCAACGCCCCCTTCGCATCCGCATTCTTGTCCACGGTGGCCTCGGAGAATCGTGACCGGTAGGAGCGGAACGAGTTGTCCGCCGTAGCGGCACTCTTGTCTGCCTTCCCCGCGGCCGACTTGAGCAAGGCCTTTGGCACTTTGCGGTTTGTGATCGGATCAATCACATAGTCCTCCTTGGCTGATTTCGCCGTCGGCTGGGCGGGGGCGCCAAAGTCGGCTTCGTGCAGGATCTCGCTCTGGCGGCGCGCCACGTAGCTGCGGATGTCGTCAAACGGCGACGCCCAGGTGCTCTGCGCCTTGTCCTCGCGGAAGAGAAACTCGCCCCATGGGGAGCGTCTTCCGTACTCGGTCTCCCGGCCCGGCCGGCCTTCTATCGGCTTGCCTCCCATCGACCAGTCGCCGGCAAAGCACCGCTTGGACTGCCAGTAGCGACCGCCGCGCCGAAAAGCATGGGGTGTTTCATCTGATGACATCTTCTGCTCCCACAGCCGCCGGCGGTGGATGTCCTCGACATGCTTCTGGTATTGGTCCTGGAAGCGGCGGCGGGCCTCGCGTTGCTCATCGCGGCTGAGACGGTGCGCCCACCAGCCGAAGCCAAAGGCGCGAGTCTGTTCGCGGTGTCGGCGCGGCAAGAGGCTAGCAGCATGCGGACGGCCGAGCCTGGCCCGTGGCGGCAAGGCCGAGACGGAGGGCAACATTGTGAAAGATACCAGATAGGAAGCAGCTGGAGGTGATGCGTTGATGTGTAGGTGTTGATGCTGCAGCTGCTGCCTGAAGTAGGAGCCGATAAGAAGATAAGCCTGGGGAAGACAAAAGACGAAGAATAAAGACGAAGATAAGACAATGACGATGACGAAAGACGAAAGGGGGGAGAAAAGACGCGTCAGATAAAGCTAACAAGACCAGTGCAATGATGAAACGATGCAAAGGCTGAAGAGAAAAGGGAGGAGAGACGATGACTGCCCGCCATTTCGACTTATGGGGCAGTGGCCGCGGCAGCGAGTAACATTTAGGCAGCAAGGCACCCAAAGTACGGAGATATCTCACGCATCTTACCGTCTTACGCGGGCACCGCAGAGGTACTCTGACAAATACAGCAAGCACGCCTCGAAGGATTGGCGGAGACAAACAAGAGTGGGCCCAAGGTCTATATCCGGTGCCACTAACACGGGGCTTTGGGCGGGGTGGTACAGGAGATAAGCAGAGGCCGTGGAGGAAACTCGTTGCATCGTTTGATGAAACAGATCAATGGAACGAGATAGATCATTCTCGCAATCATTCAGATATCTGCTTGTGCCGTGAGTAGTCGAATGAGGCCTGTCTAGCTCGTGACGCGAACTCACGTGACGCATCACGTGCAGCTACCCCTCTATGCGGCTTCATGACGCCGGATGATTCATCCGCGACAAACAAAAAAATTGTGTTGTCCGGCAGGAGGCAACGAAGAGATGGAACTGGGCGTCTATTCGTGCAGATTCGCAGTCTAAGGGCTTCCTGCTCTCCCTCTGTCTGAATTTTCCCGTGTTCCTCTTTCACCGGCCGCTTCGACCACATTCGTTGCCACCCAAAAACCACAAAAAAGTCAAAAATCCAAGAGATCAAATGATCACCTAAGCAAAGTGCAAATTGCTTTCCGCCCCATGAACGACGCCGCAACGGAACGTATCCCTCGACCTTGACCGCGAAAAAGACCCCACGCCGCCTTTCCCTACTCTCCCTCCACAGATATGAGCCGGAAAACACGCGGGCGGCTGCCGCCGAGCGCCGGCTTTGGCAGCCTCACGCCGGCCGCTGGCTTTGGCGGATTTGCGCAAACACAGAACAAGAGCGGCCTCGGCTATCTGACGGACCGGCTCGACTTGTCGGCCATTGCGGACGCCAACGCGGTCGTGCCGTTCAAGAACCTACTGAAAAAGGACGGCAAGACCAAGGCACGAGCGCTGGAGGAGCTGGTCGTCTACGCGCAGACACACCCGTCCGAGGTTGGCGGCGGCGTCGAGGACGGCATCCTCGAGGTTTGGGTGCAGCTTTTCCCGCGGCTGTCTGTGGACAGCGAGCGCAGGGTCCGCGAGCTCGCCCACAGCCTCCAGGCGGCGCTCGTCCAGTCGGCCAAGAAGCGCATGGAGCGGCACATTCCCAAGGTGGTTGGGCCGTGGCTGGCCGGCGTCTACGACCGGGACCGTGCCGTGGCCCGCGCTGCCAGCGACGGCCTCGCGGCCCTACTCACGACGCGCGACAAGGCGCGGCTGCTCTGGCAGCGGTGCAAGCAGCAGATTCTCGACTACGCTGCGGCTGCGCTGCAGGAGACGGCTATGACGCTGTGCGACATGCGCGCCACGTCCGAGGAGGACGCCGCCATGGTGTGGCACCGCGTGCTCTACAGCAGCCTCTCGCTCGTGCTGGTGCTGCTGCAAAAGCTCGACGCGGCCGACCGGGACGCGCTCCACGACACCTTTGTCGCCTTTTTTGCCCGCAAACAGCTGCTCGCCTGCGCCGTCTCGACCGACAGCCATGTCCGACGGGCAGCGTACGATCTCTGGCGGGCGGTGCTCGAGACGCAGCCGGCCCTGGTCGAGGGGCACATGGCCCAGCTGGCCCACACGCTGACCGTGGACGCGGTCAAGGCCAACCAGACAGGCTCCGCTGGCGCCTTCCTCGGACTGCTCACCTACCTCTCGACGACGCACCCGGCGATCTGGGACGGCCCGACCCATCCGCTCACGCTGCTGCGGCCGCTACTCGAAAAGGGATCGCAGGGCGACCTGTCCCACACATTTTGGCAGAGCCTGGACGGCCTGTTGAACGCGATGCACGCAACTTGTCCGGCTAACATTTCCTACAAAGAGGCCGCCAATGTCTTGCTCTCCTTCCGCGCCGGCATGACGCGCCGGGAAGAGCCGCGGAGCAACGCGGTCAGCAGCTGGACGGCCTACCTGTCCATGTCCAAGTACCTCCTCGGCGCAGTGACACCGGACACGGCACGGACAAGCCTGGTCGAGACCCACGTCCTGCCGCTGTTTGGACACTACCTCCACCCGCCCGACAAGTCGGCCTGGAGCACCGGCGCCCAGCTGCCCATTGTCACGCGGGCCGCGCTCCTCGTCTGCCGGCCCGTCTACCCCGCAGTCGTGGACGCTGCCAGGGCCGCGTGGGCGGCGCTGTCGGCGGCCTTGGTCGAGCGCATGGGCAGCTCGCTGCCCCAAGTGTCTAAAGACCACGCGCGCTCGCAGCAGGACATTGCCCACGAGGGCGACCGGTGGTTCGCTCTCGTCCACGAGGTGCACTGGTTGGTGGCGGCGGCGGCTTCGACGTCGACCGGCCCGGTCAACCTGGTCGAGGACGTGCTTTTGGCACCGACGCTCGACCTGGTGCGTGCCGCCGTCGACCTGCTCAAGCGCCGCGACTACAAGCCCTTTGGAGCGGCACACGTCGTTGCGGCGGCGTTTTCGCAGGCGCCGCACCTGTTGCGCAATGAGGGCCGGGACGTGGCCACGTCGCTCTTTGCCGTGGACGCGGACGAGCTCTCGCTGCTGCTGGCTTCGCCGTCGGCGCCACAGTTGCTGGCGTGTCTGCGGTCCATGGCGGCCATGCCGGAATGCGCCGACCAGTACGCGGCGGCCTTTGCGACGGTCACGGTGCGGCTGCTGGCGAGCGCCGAGACGGACACGACGGCGACACTTTTGACGATCCTCATCAGCGACCCGTCCGACTACGCGGCGACGATGAGCCGCAGCAACGAGGCGCTGCAGATGGGTCTGCGCACGTTTTGCCTCGACACGGTGCGCGGAACGCTGGCCAGCTGGGACCTGTTTGACGCAGCCTTTGCCGCGAATGCGCTGGCGCCGGCGACGGGCAAGACCCTGGCCCTGGACGTAATCCACGGGCTCGGCACAGACGAGGTCGACGTGGACCGGACGCTGACGGCGCTGCAGAGCATTGCGCGCAGGAACCCCGAGTTCCTGCCACAGGACGAGGCGCAGTACCTGGACCTGGTGATGAAGCTGCTGGCGATCACAGAAAGGGACGACGCAGCGCTGTCGGCCAAGGTTGACGCGATCCGCGCGCTGATCGATACACGCTCCCAGGGTGAGCGGCCGCTGATCAAGATTGTCCAGGAGAACCTGGACAGCGCCGGGCCCGATTCGTTGGAGTGAGTACACTGCCTCTGTGAAAAAGTCAAGTTCGGCCACTGACCAGCAGAATCGACACACTCGTGGACCAGGCCACTGAGTTGCTCAAGACGGCCACGGACGCGGAAAAGGAGAGCCTCTTCCCTCGCACGGCGACGTGGCGCCAGGAGTTAGACAGCTTTCTGCAGGGCGGCCTCCATCCCGGCCTCGCTCTGCTGAACCGGCTGGGCGGCGCATATCTGTTGGTGGATGCGCCCCAGGAAGCGTCGACGGCTCCGAAGCGGGACCAGCACGGCCTGTCGGTCCCGGCACGGATGGCGGCTTACGCCTTGAAAGTGCTCCAGAACGGCAACGGCATGGCCTCGGTGCCGCCAGTGCCTGGCGTCGAGCTGCTCTACATGCTCTTTCTAGTGGCAGAAATCGGGTCGGACCAGATCGCCATGGCCGATGCCGACAGTCTCTGGGGCGACCTGTCAGACGTCTGGGCGGCGTCGGTGGCCGAGGCGACGGTATCGGCGATCCGTAGTCTGGTGGACGAGACGGTGCAGGCGGCCGGCGGCGCAGCGACGTGCCAGGCGCTGGCGGACACGATGCTCTTCCAGACACGGCAGACGACGCCGCTGGGCATCTACACGGCGCGGGCGCTGAGCGAGCTGCTGCAGGCGATAGCCGACCGGCAGGGCGCGCTGTCAGCGGCAGAGCAGGAGCGCGTGGACCAGGCCCAGGTGTGGAACACACGCCCGGAGACGGTGCTCGGCGCCGTGGCCTTTCTCACGGGCTACGGCGATCTGCTGGTGGCCTCCCAGACGGCGCCGGCGGTGTCGACGCTGTGCAACCGGCTCGTCAGCGACGTGGCAGGTGCCCAGGCCGCGGGTGCTTCGACGCTGCGGACGCTGGTGCTGCTCAACGCGTGCATGGCCGTGTACGAGTCGGGCGCGCTGCCGGTGGCGACGAACCGGCTCGTGTTTACGGTGCGGCAGATCACTAACTGGTTCCTGCAGCCGGACGCGGACAGCGACGACGACGACGACGACGACGACGATGAGGACGGCGACAACGAAAAGGAGCGCATCAACACGACTCTGGCGGCTGACGCCCGGCGCGCGGCCGAAAGCTGTCGGGCGCTGCAGCAGCTGCTGCCGTGCATTGCCGATATTTACGGGCCGCACTGGGCGCGCAGCATACGCTTCTGCCTGGCCATCTGGGCCCAGGGGGCTGGCAACCCGCAGGGCGCCGCGCTCGTCAGCGTGCACGCGGCGCTGAAGCTGCTGGCGACGCTCGAGGCGCTCGAGACGCCCAACGACGACCTGGTCGACGCGCTGGCAACGTACCGCGACGCCAAGTGGCAGGGTCTGCTGGGCCTGCTGGCGGCGCCGCGGACGGCAGGCGGCGACCCGGCACAGGAGCTGGTGGACGCGCTGCTGGAGCGGCAGATGCGCGCGCTGCCGCTGGACCAGGTGCGCGACACGGACGCTCTGTACGGGCTGCTGGGGTCGGAGTCGCGCGCGGTGCAGACGGCGGCCTTTGGGGTGTTGCACCGGGCGCTGCCGGCGGCGCAGACGCAGATCGCCGTCGATGTGCTGCTCGAGAACCGCACGGCGGTGCTGCCGGCGCCGCTGGAGGCGTGGCTGGCGACAGCGCCGGCGGCGGTGCCGGGATTCGACCCGGACGAGGCGCTGGCAACATTCCCGACGGCCCTGCGCGGCTACCTGCTGGCGTGGCACCTGGTGTTTGATGCGTTTGGAGCGGCGTCGGCCAAGGTGCGCGGCGACTACGCGGTGCAGCTGGGGGCGAGCGCCGTCGTGGGGGAGCTGCTGGACGTGGTGTGCGGCATACTGGGCCACACGACGGGCCAGGGGCTGGCGCTGGAGCGGGCGGGCCTGGACGGGGCGGAGCGGATCCGGACGTACGACGTGGCCGAGGCGGAGACGGAGGAGGCGGCGCGCAGCCTGTCGTGGCTGCTGGTGCACCTGTACTATGCGGCGCTGCGGTGGGTGCCGGGGATGTGCCGCGCCTGGCTGGCGACGACCCGGTCTAAGCAGACGACGGTGGCGGTGCGGGCGTGGACGGCACGGTATCTGTCGGCGCTGCTGACGGACGACGTGCTGGCCGACGTGGCGGCGTGGGCGGCGACGGACGAGGCGGCGGGCGGCGGCGACAGTGCCGACGACCGGCCGCTGCAGGTCAAGATTAACCGCGTGGCGCGCGAGGTGGTGGCCAGCTACGAGGTGGACGACACAGCGGCCAGCATGGTGGTGCGGCTGCCGGCAACATACCCGCTGGACAATGTGGCGGTCGAGGGACTGCACCGGGTGGCGGCGAGTCCGCGGCAGTGGCAGAGCTGGATGCTGATTGCACAGGGCGTGATTGCCTTTTCGCACGGCAATCTGGTCGAGGGGCTGCTCGCCTTTCGGCGCAACCTGGTCGGCGCGCTCAAGGGCCAGAGCGAGTGTGCGATTTGCTACTCGATCGTGTCCGAGGACAAGCGGATGCCGGACAAGCGCTGTGCCACGTGCAAGAACCTGTTCCACCGCTTCTGTCTGTACCGGTGGATGGAGACGTCGCACAACAACACGTGTCCGTTGTGTCGCACGCGGATCACGTTGAATTCAGACCGAGACCGGGAGAGGCGGCGGTAGACGGGAGGGGGACGGGAAGTGAATGTCACGTGATCTAAGTGTGCATTTTTATTCACGTGATTGAATTCCGACACTCACAACTTGGCTGGCAATGCCTCGTCGCCGTCCACCAAGACACACCATCCTCCATGGCCGCGGCCGCCGCTGCCCGCCACGACCTGCACCGGCGTCTCAGTGCTGCTAGCCGGCGCCTGGGCCAGCGCCAGCACGGCGTCGTCGTACGTGCCCGGCTGTAGCCACACGGACGGGATGCCGAGGCGGCGGGCCTCGCGCACCAACGCCAGCGTCACGTGTGGCGGCGTAATGACCGACACGGCCGTCTCGTGCGGGCTTGGGAGAGCCGCGAGTTCGGGCAGGGTAGGGTATGCATGGCCGGCGACGGTGATGCTGGGTGCCGTCGGGTTGATGGGCGTGGCCTGTAGGCGTCGATCGACGTACCAGGCAAAGACTGCAGTGTGAGCTGGAAAGCGGCCAGCAAGAGAATAGACAAACAGAACAGAGAATGATGACAACTGCAACAGCACAACCAACAGCATCAACCAACCGCATAACCAACCGAACAGCAACACCCACCCTTGTACCCGAACTTTGCCGTGTTGTTGCTCGCCCCGACGACGGCGAAAAAAGGATGCGCGAGAAACGCGCGGGCGGCGCTGGCGTCGGACATGATGCAAATGGCAGCTGTTGTCTGGTCGTCTACTCCGTACCCAACGTTTTCTTTGTCCGTCGTCGTTTCGCATCATCCATAACGTCATCGGCGATCGCTGACTAACCAAAGCGCACGGACGCCTCACCTGATTAGCCACATACGGCCCAGCCGGGCCCCTTCCCGTTTCTACAGCGGCCGCTGGTTGCTGCTCGCTCCGATTAATGCAATTAAACCTGCGCCAAATAAAATCCAGTAAACAGCGAGAGAATCCGTCGTCGAAAATCGAAAAGCAAAAGTTCCAAAAACCCCCATCTCCTTCTCTCGCATCCTTACGACCCGCCATCCGTCCGCCATTGTGTCGCCCTTTGTCCGATTGCGCGCTATCCCACACGCCCTGTCGCATTGCTGCGCTTTCCGTCCGACCTTTTCCGCTACTGCTCAAACATGTTTCGTCGATCGGCCGCTTCGTCGCTTGCAGTGTTTTAAACCGTTTGAGAGCTGCCCGTCCGATTGCGCCCACGAGACGATCGACCTTGGACCCCCGACCGATCGACCGACGACTGTCGTATAGGCTCGCACTGACCGTGCTCTTCCCCGACCAACCGCACCGCGCCCCGACCGACCGCGACCGCTGCGACAGCCCTCGCCTCGAGCGACACCGTGTTGTCGAGTTCTTGAGATGTCGCCCACACCCGCCGCCATGGACGGCCTCTCGCGGTCCGAGTACCCGGGCATGCTGGTGAGCTCCCCCCCCCTCTGGCCAGCACGCCCGCCGCCGCCGCCGTTCCCGCGCCATCCGGCCGCCGTCTGGTCGACCGCTAACGTGGCGTGGTATCGCAGACCAGTCTGCACCCGAGTCTGGCCGTGTTTGCGCTGCAGGAGCGCGTGAAGCGGATCGGCAAGATCAACCAGGAGATTGCCGACTGGCTGCAGGAGCGCCGCAAGGTGGAGGAGGCGTATGTCGGCGGACTGCGCAAGCTGCTGCTGATCAAGGCGCCGAACTCGGCCTCGGAGCTGGGCGTCTTCCAACCGGCCTGGGAGTCGATTCTGAACGCGGTCGACGCGCTGGCCCTCTCGCACCACCAGTTCAGCGCGCACCTGGAAAAGGACGTGGAGCTGCCGCTGCGCGCGTTCCAGAACAAAAAGGAGATGACGAACATGGCGACCATTTCGGGCAACTTGACCGGCATGGCCAAGGAGCTCGAGGAGGCGCAGGACCGGGCTGACAAGCTGAGCAAAAAGGGCGGCAAGGCGAGCACGCAAAAGATGGACGCCGCCACCATCAAGCTCGAGGGCGCGCACCAGCAGTGGGAGTCGCAGGCGCCCTTTGTGTTTGAGAATTTGCAGGCGCTGGACGAGCTGCGCACGAACCACCTGCGCGATCTGCTGACGCAGCTGGAGACGCTCGAGGTCGACCAGGCGACGCAGAACCAGGCGACGGCCGAGGCGCTGCTCAATGTCATTCTCGAGATCAAGACGGAAGACGAGATCCAGGGCTTTGCACAGCGCGTCACCGCTGGCCGCCCCAAGCTGGAGAAGCGGCCGACGGGGCGGCAGCCGAGCGTGGCCGAGTCGAGCCGCGGCAGCCAGCATGGCGGCAGCCTGTCGTCGCCGTCGCCGGCGCACGCGGCCCAGCCGCCGGTGCCTCCCGTGCCGGCCCAGCACCAGACACACCCGTCGCACCCGTCGCTCCCGTTCCAGCACCACAGCGCGGCGCGCAGCGACGACAACACCTCAGAGCACTCGGGCCGCAACGACGCACCGGCCGAGTCGAAGCTGCGCAGCCGCATCGGCACTATGTTGGGTCGACGGCGGCAGAGCGTGCACGGCGGCTTCGGGCCGCTGTCGCCGCCCAAGAGCAGCAGTGCCTTTGGCGGGCGGCCGCCGCCGAGCAGCCACGGCCGGGCCATCTCGCCGCGCTCGTCGTCCAACAACCTGGCGGAGAACCAGAGCCAGCGGCTGTCGTCGCTGGCGGAGACGCCGGACTCGCCGGTGCCGCCGAGCACGGCCGACAGCCGCGGGACGTTGAACGGGGCGGTCCACGCCAACACCAACGGGACGAGCGCGCACACCAACGGCGGCGGTGCGGCGCACACCAACGGTGCCGCTGCCGCTCATAGCACCAACCACGACGACGTGTTTGCGCCGCCGCCCGGTCCGCCGCCGTCGCGCAAGACGGCCGAGCCGGCCAAAGACGCCGACGGCTTCACGATCCCGGCGAGGCCCACTGACCCCATCTCGCAGGCGCAGCGGGAGGCGTCGGGCATGGCGCCACTGGGCGAGGAGGCCGGGGCGGAACCGGCCTTCAAAGTCAGCATCCAGAACGAGCCGGTAGCAGACGAGGACGCGGCGGCCAAGAAGGCGGCCATGTCCAACGTGGCCAACACGCTCTCGATGGCGATGCCGACGCCGTCGCGCAAGGCCGGCACGGTCCGGGGCCGGCGCGACGTGCGCAACACGATCTACGTACCGTCGCCGGCGGTCGGCGGCAGCGGTAGCAGTCCGGCCCTGCCGCACAGCCCGACGCTGCCGTCGCTGCCGTCGTCGGCGACGTCGGTGACGGGCGCGCGGGCGGCGGCGATGGCGGCGCTGACGTCGGAGCACAGCGGCAGCGTGGCAGCGTCGGACACGCAGTCGATCCGGTCAGCGACGTCGCTGGGCGGGCTGGCGCACCTGAAGCACGCGGAGATGGCGGGCCCCGGACTGCACGCATCGATTATCGAGACGGTGTCGGCGAGCTTTGTGGACGGGGCGCTGCAGCTGTCCAAGGTGGCGGGCGAGATTGCGTTTGCGTACGAGGCAGAGGGTGGCGCCGGAGAGGCGCCGGAGAGCGAGACGATCCGGGTGGACAATGTGCAGCTGCTCGAGGCGATTGGGCCGAACCGCATCTTTGTGCAGAACACGGCGGCCAACGACACGTTTACGCTGGCGACGGCGCACCTGCAGGCGCACCGGCCGACGGTGGCCTTTACGTTCCGGGCGTTTGGCGACAGCCCGACGGCGCTGTCGTCGCAGTGTCCGCTGGCGGTGCAGGCGACGTGGAAGCCGGTGGGCGACCGGCTGGGGCTGGTGCTGCAGTACCGGCGGCATGAGGGCGCGGCAGGAGCGGCGCCGCTGCGACTGCACAACCTGGTGCTGGTGGCGACGTACGAGGGGGCGCGGGCGAGCGGCGTGCAGACGAAGCCGACGGGCGTGCACGTCAAGGACAAGCACCTGGTGTACTGGCGCGTGGGCGACGTGTCGCTGACGGACACGTGGGCCAAGATTGTGTGCCGCGTTGTCGGGCAGCAGGGCGCGGAGCCGCAGCCGGGACACATTGAGGCGCGGTGGGAGGCGGCGTCGGTCGAGACGTTTGGCGGGCTGGCAATTGGCATCAGCCGGGCGGTGGGCGGTGGCGGCGGCGGCGGGAGCGGCAAGGGCAAGGAGCCGGAGGAGGAGGCGGATCCGTTTGCGGACGAGACGAGCAAGGCCGAGGAGGGCTGGGTGGAGGTGCCGGCGGTGCGGCAGGTGGTGAGCGGGCGGTACGAAGCGAAGTAGGGGAGGGAGAGGGGAAGAGAGTGAAGAAAGCGAAGCGATGAGGAGAGATGAGAAGGAGGACAGAGGAGGAGGTGCAGAGGAAGGAAGAGAAGAAAAGAGGCGAGAAGGAGGGGAAAGAGCCGTTGGCCACTACGTATATCACTTGCATTTGCACCGTAATTTGCCGTATATCAGACAACTTTCATTACGATCTCGTTCCATCCTACCACGCGACTGTCGTCTCACGCCGTCTTGGCCTGCTCCTCGTAAAACTCGAGCGTCAGGGCGGCCAGGAAGCCCGGGATGCAGCCCTTGTCGCGCACCCAGAAGCGGATCTGGTCGTCGATGCGCTGCGCAAACGCGCTCCGTGGCCCGCCGCCAACCTTCATCGTGCCGCGCTCGCCGTCAAAGACAATCGACCGTTCGTGCTCGTCGGTGCGGCTGGCGCAAAACACCGACTCGACGCGCATCTTGCCGTTGGGAATAAAGGTCACGTGCCACCCGAGCGTGCTCTCGACGGCCTCCTTGAACTCGGCCGACTTGCGCGCCCACACCTCCTTGAGCCGCCGCGCCGTCTTGTGCGCTGACGCCGCCTCGGCCTGCGCCGCCGCCACCTCGCGCTGGCCTGCCGCCAGGACCGACAGCGGCACCGTCGGAAACGTCTTGGGCCGCTTCTGCATGTGCGCCAGCAGCTCCGCGTTCTCCTGCTGCAGCGCCGCCAGCGTCGCCTGTTGCACGGCCGCGTGCTGCGCTGTCGGATTGTCGCGCAGCGCCAGCACGCGCACGCCGGCTGTCGCCCGCGCCGTCGCCAGCTGCTCGCGCGTCACCGCCAGCTCCGCCGCCGCCGTCTGCTGCGCCGTCCGCGCTGCCGCCAGTTCGTCTTGCAGCGTGCGCACGCGGCGCGCCAGCTGGCTGGCCTGTTCGCTGGCGGCGGCGGCGACAGCGGCGGCCGTCTGTGCGTCGTCGGAGCCGTCGTCGTCGGGACGGGGCCTCTTCACGCCGGCATGTGCCGCCGTCTGCGCCTCCGCCGCCGCCAGCTGCTGGTGCAGCGTCTCCCCCTCGACGCGGTACGCATCCACGAGCGCCTCCAACGCACGGATGCGCTCCGTCTTGTCCGCGTCCACGGCGGCGCCATGAAAGGTCACGTCCTCGGCCTCGACCGCCGCCAGCTGCGCACGCAGGTACTCGGCCTCCTTGACGGCTAGCGCGCGTTGTCGCTCGAGCCGCGCGCGGGCCTTGTCCTGGGCCGGTCCGCTGCTGCCGTCGCCGCCGGCCCGTCGCCGCGCCAGCTCCGCCTCCAGCGCGTCCTTTTCTGCCTGCAGCGTCTGCAGATCGGCCGCGCGCTGTGCCGCCTCGGGCTCCAGCGCGCCCAGCTTCTCCCTCAGCGAGACCGTCATGTAGCGCTCCTCGACAAGCGCCCGGGCGAGGGCCTCGGGCGTGTCATACGAGACGTTTGCGCCGTCGCCATAGTCGTGCTCCGACTCGAAATAGGCCGCCCACGCGCGGCGCTCGTCGGCCAGCCGGTCGCGCTGCCGCCGCGTCTCGGCCAGCTCGCGCTCGACATCA